>CAJQUW010015554.1:0-597500 GCA_907163375.1 Prostheceraeus crozeri | reverse complement strand
GCACTCCGTTTTCCCACCCGAGGTCTCCTTCATGCCGAAAAACGACCTTTCTCATCCCAAAACATCCAAAACCTGACTTTTCCAACTCTGACGTTTTCCTGCCGCTTTCCTCCCCAAACCCAGGAAAATTGGACCAAACTGAGCTTTCCACTGAGTTTGTCTCACTCCCAGCTTTCAAATGAGCTATCATACGACTTTGTACGATCCCTACAACCAAAGTTGGAAGTTTGACAGGAGGGGGGGAGTCAGAACTTTTTCTCTCCGATTGAGCGGGAAGCATCCTTCCTAACCCAACATTGGCCAAAACGTCCGAATCTGGCCTCCGTTTTCCCATCCGAGCAATCCTTCATGCCGAAAAACGACCTTTCTCATCCCAAAACATCCAACACCTGACTTTTCCAACTCTGACGTTTTCCTGCCATTTTCCTCCCAAACCCAGGAAAATTGGACCAAACTGAGCTTTCCACTGAGTTTGTCTCACTCCCAGCTTTCAAATGAGCTATTGCACGACTTTGTACGATCTCTACAACCAAAGTTGGAAGTTTGAAACGAGGGGGGGTCAGAACTTTTTCTCTCCGATTGAGCTGGAAGCATCCTTCCTAACCCAACATTGGCCAAAACGTCCGAATCTGGTCTCCGTTTTCCCATCCGAGCACTCCTTCATGCCGAAAAACGATTTTTCTCATCCCAAAACATCCAACACCTGACTTTTCCAACTCTGACGTTTTCCTGCCATTTTCCTCCCAAACCCAGGAAAATTGGACCAAACTGAGCTTTCCACTGCATTTTTCTCACTCCCAGCTTTCAAATGAGCTATCACACGACTTTGTACGATCCCTAGCACCAAAGTTGGAAGTTTGAAAAGTTGGGGGGGCAGTCAGAACTTTTTCTCTCCGATTGAGCTGGAAAGAAGTTCCTAGACCCAACATTGGTCAAAACGTCCGAATTTGCACTCCGTTTTCCCATCCGAGCACTCCTTCATGCCGAAAAACGATTTTTCTAATCCCAAAACATCCAACACCTGACTTTTCCAACTCTGACGTTTTCCTGCCATTTTCCTCCCTAAACCCAGAAATTTGGACCAAACTGAGCTTTCCACTGAGTTTGTCTCACTCCCAGCTTCCAAATGAGCTATCACACGACTTTGTACGATCCCTACAACCAAAGTTGGAAGATCGCTGCCGAGGGGGGGGTCAGAACTTTTTCGCTCCGATTGAGCTGGAAACATCCTTCCTAACCCAACATTGGCCAAAACGTCCGAATTTGCACTCCGTTTTCCCACCCGAGGTCTCCTTCATGCCGAAAAACGACCATTCTCATCCCAAAACATCGAAAACCTGACTTTTCCAACTCTGACGTTTTCATGCCGTTTTCCTCCCCAAACCCAGGAAAATTGGACCAAACTGAGCTTTCCACTGAGTTTGTCTCACTCCCAGCTTTCAAATGAGCTATCACACGACTTTGTACGACCTTTAACACCAAAGTTGAAAGGTTGACAGGGGGGGAGTCAGAACTTTTTCTCTCCGATTGAGCTGGAAACATCCTTCCTAACCCAAAATTGCCCAAATTTCCAAATCTGGCCTCTGTTTTCCCATCCGAGCACTCCTTCATGCCGAAAAACGACCTTTCTCATCCCAAAACATCCAAAAGCTGATTTTTTCAACTCTGACGTTTTCCTGCCATTTTCCTTCCTCAACCCAGGAAATTGGACCAAACTGAGCTTTCCACTGAGTTTGTCTCACTCCCAGCTTTCAAATGAGCTATTGCACGACTTTGTACGATCTCTACAACCAAAGTTGGAAGTTTGAAACGAGGGGGGGTCAGAACTTTTTCTCTCCGATTGAGCTGGAAGCATCCTTCCTAACCCAACATTGGCCAAAACGTCCGAATTTGCACTCCGTTTTCCCATCCGAGGTCTCCTTCATGCCGAAAAACGACTTTTCTCATCCCAAAACATCCAACACCTGACTTTTCCAACTCTGACGTTTTCCTGCCATTTTCCCCTCAAACCCAGGAAATTGGACCAAACTGAGCTTTCCACTGCATTTTTCTCACTCCCAGCTTTCAAATGAGCTATTACACGACTTTGTACGATCCCTACAACCAAAGTTGGAAGTTTGACAGGAGGGGGGGGGAGTCATAACCTTTTCTCTCCGATTGAGCTGGAAACATCCTTCCTAACCCAACATTGGCCAAAACGTCCGAATTTGCTCTCCGTTTTCCCACCCGAGGTCTCCTTCATGCCGAAAAACGACCTTTCTCATCCCAAAACATCCAAAACCTGACTTTTCCAACTCTGACGTTTTCCTGCCATTTTCCTCCCAAACCCGGGAAAATTGGACCAAACTGAGCTTTCCACTGCATTTTTCTCACTCCCAGCTTTCAAATGAGCTATTACACGACTTTGTACGATCTTTAACACCAAAGTTGGAAGTTTGACAGGAGGGGGAGTCAGAACTTTTTCTCTCCGATTGAGCTGGAAACATCCTTCCTAACCCAAAATTGCCCAAAACGTCCAAATCTGGCCTCTGTTTTCCCATCCCAGGTCTCCTTCACGCCGAAAAACGACCTTTCTCATCCCAAAACATCCAACACCTGACTTTTCAACTCTGACGTTTTCCTGCCATTTTCCTCACTAAACCCAGAAATTTGGACCAAACTGAGCTTTCCACTGAGTTTGTCTCACTCCCAGCTTTCAAATGAGCTATTACACGACTTTGTACGATCCCTACAACCAAAGTTGGAATATCGCTGCCGAAGGGGGGAACAGAACTTTTTCGCTCCGATTGAGCTGGAAACATCCTTCCTAACCCAACATTGGCCAAAACGTCCGAATTTGCACTCCGTTTTCCCACCCGAGGTCTCCATCATGCCGAAAAACGACCTTTCTCATCCCAAAACATCCAACACCTGCCTTTTTCAACTCTGACGTCTTCCTGCCATTTTCCACCCAAACCCAGGAAAATTGGACCAAACTGAGCTTTCCACAGTGTTTGTCTCACTCCAAGCTTTCAAATGAGCTATCACACGACTTTGTACGATCCCTAGCACCAAAGTTGGAAGTTTGACAGGAGGAGGGGGGGTCAGAACTTTTTCGCTCCGATTGAGCTGGAAACATCCTTCCTAACCCAACATTGGCCAAGACGTCCGAATCTGGCCTCCGTTTTCCATCCGAGCAATCCTTCATGCCGACAAATGGACTTTCTCATCCCAAAACATCCAAAAGCTGACTTTTTCAACTTTGACGTTTTCCTGCCATTTTCCACCCAAACCCAGGAAAATTGGACCAAACTGAGCTTTCCACTGCATTTTTCTCACTTTTAGCTTTCAAATGAGCTATTACACGACTTTGTACGATCTTTAACACCAAAGTTGGAAGTTTGACAGGAGGGGGGGGAGTCAGAACTTTTTCTCTCCGATTGAGCTGGAAAGATGTTCCTAGACCCAACATTGGCCAAAACGTCCGAATTTGCACTCCGTTTTCCCATCCGAGCACTCCTTCATGCCGAAAAACGATTTTTCTCATCCCAAAACATCCAACACCTGACTTTTCCAACTCTGACGTTTTCCTGCCATTTTCCTCCCTAAACCCAGGAAAATTCGACCAAACTGAGCTTTCCACTGCATTTTTCTTACTCTCAGCTTTCAAATGAGCTATCACACGACTTTGTACGATCTCTAACACCAAAGTTGGAAGTTTGACAGGAGGGGGAGTCAGAACTTTTTCTCTCCGATTGAGCTGGAAACATCCTTTCTAACCCAAAACTGCCCAAAATTCCAAATGTGGCCTCTGTTTTCCCATCCGAGGTCTCCTTCATGCCGAGAAACGACCTCTCTAATCCCAAAACATCCAACATCTGACTTTTAGACTCTGACGTTTTCCTGCCGTTTTCCTCCCTCAACCCAGGAAAATTGGACCAAACTGAGCTTTCCACTGCATTTTTCTCACTCCCAGCTTTCAAATGAGCTATTACACGACTTTGTACGATCTTTAACACCAAAGTTGAAAGTTTGACAGGTGGGGGGGCAGTCAGAAGTTTTTCTCTCCGATTGAGCTGGAAACATCCTTTCTAACCCAAAATTGCCCAAAATTCCAAATGTGGCCTCTGTTATCCCATCCGAGGTCTCCTTCATGCCGAAAAACGATTTTTCTCATCCCAAAACATCCAAAAGCAGACTTTTCAACTCTGACGTTCTCCTGCCATTTTCCTCCCTAAACCCAGGAAAATTCGACCAAACTGAGCTTTCCACTGCATTTTTCTCACTCCCAGCTTTCAAATGAGCTATCACACGACTTTGTACGTTCCCTAGCACCAAAGTTGGAAGTTTGACAGGATGGGGAGATTCAGAACTTTTTCTTTCCGATTGAGCTGGAAACATCCTTCCTAACCCAAAATTGCCCAAAATTCCAAATCTGGCCTCCGTTTTCCCATCCGAGCACTCCTTCATCCCGAAAAACGACCATTCTCATCCCAAAACATCCAACACCTGCCTTTTCCAACTCTGACGTTTTCCTGCCATTTTCCCCTCAAACCCAGGAAATTGGACCAAACTGAGCTTTCCACTGAGTTTGTCTCACTCCCAGCTTTCAAATGAGCTATTGCACGACTTTGTACGATCTCTACAACCAAAGTTGGAAGTTTGAAACGAGGGGGGGTCAGAACTTTTTCTCTCCGATTGAGCTGGAAGCATCCTTCCTAACCCAACATTGGCCAAAACGTCCGAATCTGGCCTCCGTTTTCCCATCCGAGCACTCCTTCATGCCGAAAAACGACCTTTCTCATCCCAAAACCTCCAACACCTGACTTTTCCAACTCTGACGTTTTCCTGCCAGTTTCCTCCCAAACCCAGGAAAATTGGACCAAACTGAGCTTTCCACTGAGTTTGTCTCACTCCCAGCTTTCAAATGAGCTATTACACGACTTTGTACGATCCCTGCAACCAAAGTTGGAAGTTTGAAAGGAGGCGGGGGTCAGAACTTTTTCTCTCCGATTGATCTGGAAAGATGTTCCTAAACCCAACATTGGCCAAAACGTCCGAATTTGCACTCCGTTTTCCCATCCGAGCACTCCTTCATGCCGAAAAACGATTTTTCTCATCCCAAAACATCCAACACCTGACTTTTCCAACTCTGACGTTTTCCTGCCATTTTCCTCCCAAACTCAGGCAAATTGGACCAAACTGAGCTTTCCACTGCATTTTTCTCACTCCCATCTTTCAAATGAGCTATCACACGACTTTTTACGATCTCTACAACCAAAGTTGGAAGTTTGAAAGGAGGGGGGGAGTTAGACCCTTTTCTCTCCGATTGAGCTGGAAACATCCTTCCTAACCCGACATTGGCCAAAACGTCCGAATTTGCACTCCGTTTTCCCATCCGAGCACTCCTTCAGGCCGAAAAACGACCTTTCTCATCCCAAAACATCCAAAACCTGCCTTTTCCAACTCTGACGTTTTCCTGCCATTTTTCTCCCTCAACCCTGGAAAATTGGACCAAACTGAGCTTTCCACTGCATTTTTCTCACTCCCAGCTTTCGAATGAGCTATCACACGACTTTGTACGATCTCTACAACCAAAGTTGGAAGTTTGACAGGAGGGGGGAGAGTCAGAACTTTTTCTCTCCGATTGAGCTGGAAAGAAGTTCCTAGACCCAACATTGGTCAAAACGTCCGAATGTGCACTCCGTTTTCCCATCCGAGCACTCCTTCATCCCGAAAAATGACCATTCTCATCCCAAAACATCCAAAACCTGCCTTTTCCAACTCTGACGTTTCCTGCCATTTTCCTCCCTCAACCCAGGAAAATTGGACCAAACTGAGCTTTCCACTGCATTTTTCTTACTCTCAGCTTTCAAATGAGCTATCACACGACTTTGTACGATCCCTACAACCAAAGTTGGAAGTTTGACAGGAGGGGGGGGGAGTCAGAACTTTTTCTCTCCGACTGAGCGGGAAGCATCCTTCCTTACCCAACATTGGTCAAAACGTCCGAATTTGCACTCCGCTTTCCCATCAGAGACCTCCTTCACCCGAAAAATGGACTTTCTCATCCCAAAACATCCAACACCTGACTTTTCCAACTCTGACGTTTTCTTGCCGTTTTCCTCCCTAAACCCAGGAAAATTGGACCAAACTGAGGTTTCCACTGCATTTTTCTCACTCTTAGCTTTCAAATGAGCTATTCCACGACTTTCTACGATCCCTACAACCAAAGTTGGAAGTTTGACAGGAGGGGGGTCAGAACCTTTTTCTCTCCGATTGAGCTGGAAACATCCTTCCTAACCCAACATTGGCCAAAACGTCCGAATTTGCACTCCGTTTTCCCATCCGAGCACTCCTTCATGTCGAAAAACGACCTTTCTCATCCCAAAACATCCAACACCTGCCTTTTTCAACTCTGACGTTTTCCTGCCATTTTCCACCCAAACCCAGGAAAATTGGACCAAACTGAGCTTTCCACTGCATTTTTCTCACTCTTAGCTTTCAAATGAGCTATTCCACGACTTTCTACGATCCCTACAACCAAAGTTGGAAGTTTGACAGGAGGGGGGAGAGTCAGAACTTTTTCTCTCCGATTGAGCTGGAAAGAAGTTCCTAGACCCAACATTGGTCAAAACGTCCGAATGTGCAGTCCGTTTTCCCATCCGAGCACTCCTTCATGTCGAAAAACGACTTCTCCCATCCCAAAACATCCAACACCTGCCTTTTCCAACTCTGACGTTTTCCTGCCGTTTTCCTCCTTCCTCAACCCAGTAAAATTGGACCAAACTGAGCTTTCCACTGCATTTTTTTCACTTTTGGCTTTCAAATGAGCTATCACACGACTTTCTACGATCTCTAACACCAAAGTTGGAAGTTTGACAGGAGAGGGGGGGTCAGAACTTTTTCTCTCCGATTGAGCTGGAAACATCCTTCCTAACCCAAAATTGGCCAAAACGTCCGAATTTGCACTCCGTTTTCCCATCAGAGCACTCCTTCATGCCGAAAAATGGACTTTCTCATCCCAAAACATCCAACACCTGCCTTTTCCAACTCTGACGATTTCCTGCCATTTTCCTCCCTAAACCCAGGAAAAGTGGACCAAACTGAGCTTTCCACTGCATTTTTCTCACTCTTAGCTTTCAAATGAGCTATTGCACGACTTTCTACGATCTCTAACACCAAAGTTTGAAGTTTGACAGGAGAGGGGGGTCAGAACTTTTTCTCTCCGATTGAGCTAGAAAGGAGTTCCTAGACCCAACATTGGCCAAAACGTCCGAATTTGCACTCCATTTTCCGATCCGAGATCTCCTTCATGTCGAAAAATGGACTTTCTCATCCCAAAACATCCAACACCTGCCTTTTCCAACTCTGACATTTTCCTGCCATTTTCCTCCCTAAACCCAGGAAAAGTGGACCAAACTGAGCTTTCCACTGCATTTTTCTCACTCTTAGCTTTCAAATGAGCTATTGCACGACTTTCTACGATCTCTAACACCAAAGTTTGAAGTTTGACAGGAGAGGGGGGGTCAGAACTTTTTCTCTCCGATTGAGCTAGAAAGGAGTTCCTAGACCCAACATTGGCCAAAAAGTCCGAATTTGCACTCCATTTTCCCATCCGAGCACTCCTTCATGTCGAAAAACGACTTTTCTCATCCCAAAACATCCAACACCTGCCTTTTCCAACTCTGACGATTTCCTGCCATTTTCCTCCCTAAACCCAGGAAAAGTGGACCAAACTGAGCTTTCCACTGCATTTTTCTCACTCTTAGCTTTCAAATGAGCTATCACACGACTTTCTACGATCTCTAACACCAAAGTTGGAAGTTTGACAGGAGAGGGGGGTCAGAACTTTTTCTCTCCGATTGAGCTGGAAACATCCTTCCTAACCCAAAATTGGCCAAAACGTCCGAATTTGCACTCCGTTTTCCATCAGAGACCTCCATCATGCCGAAAAATGGACTTTCTCATCCCAAAACATCCATAAGCTGCCTTTTCCAACTCTGACGTTTTCCTGCCATGTTCCTGACTAAACCCAGGAAAATTGGACCAAACTGAGCTTTCCACTGCTTTTTCTCACTCTTAGCTTTCAAATGAGCTATCACACGACTTTCTACGATCTCTACAACCAAAGTTGGAAGTTTGACAGGAGAGGGGGGTCAGAACTTTTTCTCTCCGATTGAGCTGGAAACATCCCTCCTAACCCAACATTGGCCAAAACGTCCGAATTTGCACTCCGTTTTCCCATCAGAGCACTCCTTCATGCCGAAAAATGGACTTTCTCATCCCAAAACATCTAAAACCTGACTTTTCCAACTCTGACATTTTCCTGCCATTTTCCTCCCTAAACCCAGGAAAAGTGGACCAAACTGAGCTTTCCACTGCATTTTTCTCACTCTTAGCTTTCAAATGAGCTATTGCACGACTTTCTACCACCTCAAACACCAAAGTTGGAAGTCTCGTTCCAGAGGCGGGGTCAGAACTTTTTCTCTCCGATTGAGCTGGAAACATCCCTCCTAACCCAAAATTGGCCAAAACGTCCGAATTTGCACTCCGTTTTCCCATCCGAGCACTCCTTCATGCCGAAAAACGACTTTTCTCATCCCAAAACATCCAACACCTGCCTTTTCCAACTCTGACGTTTTCCTGCCATTTTCCTCCCTAAACCCAGGAAAAGTGGACCAAACTGAGCTTTCCACTGCATTTTTCTCACTCTTAGCTTTCAAATGAGCTATCACACGACTTTCTACGATCTCTAACACCAAAGTTGGAAGTTTGACAGGAGAGGGGGGTCAGAACTTTTTCTCTCCGATTGAGCTGGAAACATCCTTCCTAACCCAAAATTGGCCAAAACGTCCGAATTTGCACTCCGTTTTCCCATCAGAGCACTCCTTCATGACGAAAAAAAAACTTTCTCATCCCAAAACATCTAAAACCTGACTTTTCCAACTCTGACATTTTCCTGCCATTTTCCTCCCTAAACCCAGGAAAAGTGGACCAAACTGAGCTTTCCACTGCATTTTTCTCACTCTTAGCTTTCAAATGAGCTATTGCACGACTTTCTACCACCTCTAACACCAAAGTTGGAAGTCTCGTTCCAGAGGGCGGGGTCAGAACTTTTTCTCTCCTATGGAGCTGGAAACATGCGCCTAGACCCAAAATTGACCAAAACGTCCGAATTTGCACTCCGTTTTCCCATCCGAGCACTCCTTCATGCCGAAAAATGGACTTTCTCATCCCAAAACATCCAACACCTGCCTTTTCCAACTCTGACGATTTCCTGCCATTTTCCTCCCTAAACCCAGGAAAAGTGGACCAAACTGAGCTTTCCACTGCATTTTTCTCACTCTTAGCTTTCAAATGAGCTATTGCACGACTTTCTACCACCTCAAACACCAAAGTTGGAAGTTTGACAGGAGAGGGGGGTCAGAACTTTTTCACTCCTATGGAGCTGGAAACATGCGCCTAGACCCAAAATTGACCAAAACGTCCGAATTTGCACTCCGTTTTCCCATCCGAGCACTCCTTCATGTCGAAAAACGACTTTTCTCATCCCAAAACATCCAACACCTGCCTTTTCCAACTCTGACGATTTCCTGCCATTTTCCTCCCTAAACCCAGGAAAAGTGGAGCAAACTGAGCTTTCCACTGCATTTTTCTCACTCTTAGCTTTCAAATGAGCTATCACACGACTTTCTACGATCTCTAACACCAAAGTTGGAAGTCTCGTTCCAGAGAGGGGGGTCAGAACTTTTTCTCTCCGATTGAGCTAGAAAGGAGTTCCTAGACCCAACATTGGCCAAAACGTCCGAATTTGCACTCCGTTTTCCCATCCGAGCACTCCTTCATGTCGAAAAATGGACTTTCTCATCCCAAAACATCCAACACCTGCCTTTTCCAACTCTGACATTTTCCTGCCATTTTCCTCCCTAAACCCAGGAAAAGTGGACCAAACTGAGCTTTCCACTGCATTCTTCTCACTCTTAGCTTTCAAATGAGCTATCACACGACTTTCTACGATCTCTAACACCAAAGTTGGAAGTTTGACAGGAGAGGGGGGGTCAGAACTTTTTCTCTCCGATTGAGCTGGAAACATCCTTCCTAGACCCAACATTGGCCAAGACGTCCGAATTTGCACTCCATTTTCCGATCCGAGATCTCCTTCATGTCGAAAAACGACTTTTCTCATCCCAAAACATCCAACACCTGCCTTTTCCAACTCTGACGATTTCCTGCCATTTTCCTCCCTAAACCCAGGAAAAGTGGAGCAAACTGAGCTTTCCACTGCATTTTTCTCACTCTTAGCTTTCAAATGAGCTATTGCACGACTTTCTACCATCTCTAACACCAAAGTTGGAAGTTTGACAGGAGGGGGGGGGGTCAGAACTTTTTCTCTCCGATTGAGCTGGAAACATCCTTCCTAACCCAAAATTGGCCAAAACGTCCGAATTTGCACTCCGTTTTCCCATCCGAGACCTCCTTCATGTCGAAAAACGACTTTTCTCATCCCAAAACATCCAACACCTGCCTTTTCCAACTCTGACGATTTCCTGCCATTTTCCTCCCTAAACCTAGGAAAAGTGGACCAAACTGAGCTTTCCACTGCATTTTTCTCACTCTTAGCTTTCAAATGAGCTATCACACGACTTTCTACGATCTCTAACACCAAAGTTGGAAGTTTGACAGGAGAGGGGGGGTCAGAACTTTTTCTCTCCGATTGAGCTGGAAACATCCCTCCTAGCCCAAAATTGGCCAAGACGTCCGAATTTGCACTCCGTTTTCCTATCCGAGCACTCCTTCATGCCGAAAAAATGACTTTCTCATCCCAAAACATCCAACACCTGCCTTTTCCAACTCTGACGATTTCCTGCCATTTTCCTCCCTAAACCCAGGAAAAGTGGACCAATCTGAGCTTTCCACTGCATTTACCAAAGTTGGAAGTTTGACAGGAGAGGGGGGGTCAGAACTTTTTCTCTCCGATTGAGCTGGAAACATCCTTCCTAACCCAAAATTGGCCAAAACGTCCGAATTTGCACTCCGTTTTCCCATCCGAGCACTCCTTCATGTCGAAAAATGGACTTTCTCATCCCAAAACATCCAACACCTGCCTTTTCCAACTCTGACGATTTCCTGCCATTTTCCTCCCTAAACCCAGGAAAAGTGGACCAAACTGAGCTTTCCACTGCATTTTTCTCACTCTTAGCTTTACCAAAGTTGGAAGTTTGACAGGAGAGGGGGGTCAGAACTTTTTCTCTCCGATTGAGCTGGAAACATCCCTCCTAACCCAACATTGGCCAAAACGTCCGAATTTGCACTCCGTTTTCCCATCCGAGCACTCCTTCATGCCGAAAAATGGACTTTCTCATCCCAAAACATCCAACACCTGCCTTTTCCAACTCTGACGATTTCCTGCCATTTTCCTCCCTAAACCCAGGAAAAGTGGACCAAACTGAGCTTTCCACTGCATTTTTCTCACTCTTAGCTTTCAAATGAGCTATTGCACGACTTTCTACGATCTCTAACACCAAAGTTGGAAGTTTGACAGGAGAGGGGGGGTCAGAACTTTTTCTCTCCGATTGAGCTGGAAACATCCCTCCTAACCCAAAATTGGCCAAAACGTCCGAATTTGCACTCCGTTTTCCCATCCGAGCACTCCTTCATGTCGAAAAATGGACTTTCTCATCCCAAAACATCCAACACCTGCCTTTTCCAACTCTGACATTTTCCTGCCATTTTCCTCCCTAAACGCAGGAAAAGTGGACCAAACTGAGCTTTCCACTGCATTTTTCTCACTCTTAGCTTTCAAATGAGCTATCACACGACTTTCTACGATCTAACACCAAAGATGGAAGTTTGACAGGAGAGGGGGAGACGTCCTCGAAATTTTTTCTCTCCGATGGAGCTGGAAACATCCCTCCTAACCCAAAATTGGCCAAAACGTCCGAATTTGCACTCCGTTTTCCCATCCGAGCACTCCTTCATGTCGAAAAATGGACTTTCTCATCCCAAAACATCCAACACCTGCCTTTTCCAACTCTGACGATTTCCTGCCATTTTCCTCCCTAAACCCAGGAAAAGTGGACCAAACTGAGCTTTCCACTGCATTTTTCTCACTCTTAGCTTTCAAATGAGCTATTGCACGACTTTCTACGATCTCTAACACCAAAGTTGGAAGTTTGACAGGAGAGGGGGGGTCAGAACTTTTTCTCTCCGATTGAGCTGGAAACATCCTTCCTAACCCAAAATTGGCCAAAACGTCCGAATTTGCACTCCGTTTTCCCATCAGAGCACTCCTTCATGCCGAAAAATGGACTTTCTCATCCCAAAACATCCAACACCTGCCTTTTCCAACTCTGACGATTTCCTGCCATTTTCCTCCCTAAACCCAGGAAAAGTGGACCAAACTGAGCTTTCCACTGCATTTTTCTCACTCTTAGCTTTCAAATGAGCTATCACACGACTTTCTACCATCTCTAACACCAAAGTTGGAAGTCTCGTTCCAGAGGGGGGGGGTCAGAACTTTTTCTCTCCTATGGAGCTGGAAACATGCGCCTAGACCCAAAATTGACCAAAACGTCCGAATTTGCACTCCGTTTTCCCATCCGAGCACTCCTTCATGTCGAAAAATGGACTTTCTCATCCCAAAACATCCAACACCTGCCTTTTCCAACTCTGACGATTTCCTGCCATTTTCCTCCCTAAACCCAGGAAAAGTGGACCAAACTGAGCTTTCCACTGCATTTTTCTCACTCTTAGCTTTCAAATGAGCTATTGCACGACTTTCTACGATCTCTAACAACAAAGTTTGACAGGAGAGGGGGGTCAGAACTTTTTCACTCCTATGGAGCTGGAAACATGCGCCTAGACCCAAAATTGACCAAAACGTCCGAATTTGCACTCCGTTTTCCCATCCGAGCACTCCTTCATGCCGAAAAATGGACTTTCTCATCCCAAAACATCCAACACCTGCCTTTTCCAACTCTGACGATTTCCTGCCATTTTCCTCCCTAAACCCAGGAAAAGTGGACCAAACTGAGCTTTCCACTGCATTTTTCTCACTCTTAGCTTTCAAATGAGCTATTGCACGACTTTCTACCACCTCAAACACCAAAGTTGGAAGTCTCGTTCCAGAGGGCGGGGTCAGAACTTTTTCTCTCCGATGGAGCTGGAAACATCCCTCCTAACCCAAAATTGGCCAAAACGTCCGAATTTGCACTCCGTTTTCCCATCCGAGCACTCCTTCATGTCGAAAAATGGACTTTCTCATCCCAAAACATCCAACACCTGCCTTTTCCAACTCTGACGATTTCCTGCCATTTTCCTCCCTAAACCTAGGAAAAGTGGACCAAACTGAGCTTTCCACTGCATTTTTCTCACTCTTAGCTTTCAAATGAGCTATCACACGACTTTCTACGATCTCTAACACCAAAGTTGGAAGTTTGACAGGAGAGGGGGGGTCAGAACTTTTTCTCTCCGATTGAGCTGGAAACATCCCTCCTAACCCAAAATTGGCCAAAACGTCCGAATTTGCACTCCGTTTTCCCATCCGAGCACTCCTTCATGTCGAAAAATGGACTTTCTCATCCCAAAACATCCAACACCTGCCTTTTCCAACTCTGACGATTTCCTGCCATTTTCCTCCCTAAACCCAGGAAAAGTGGACCAAACTGAGCTTTCCACTGCATTTTTCTCACTCTTAGCTTTCAAATGAGCTATTGCACGACTTTCTACCACCTCAAACACCAAAGTTGGAAGTCTCGTTCCAGAGGGCGGGGTCAGAACTTTTTCTCTCCGATTGAGCTGGAAACATCCCTCCTAACCCAAAATTGGCCAAAACGTCCGAATTTGCACTCCGTTTTCCCATCCGAGCACTCCTTCATGTCGAAAAATGGACTTTCTCATCCCAAAACATCCAACACCTGCCTTTTCCAACTCTGACGATTTCCTGCCATTTTCCTCCCTAAACCCAGGAAAAGTGGACCAAACTGAGCTTTCCACTGCATTTTTCTCACTCTTAGCTTTCAAATGAGCTATTGCACGACTTTCTACCACCTCAAACACCAAAGTTGGAAGTCTCGTTCCAGAGGGCGGGGTCAGAACTTTTTCTCTCCGATTGAGCTGGAAACATCCCTCCTAACCCAAAATTGGCCAAAACGTCCGAATTTGCACTCCGTTTTCCCATCCGAGCACTCCTTCATGCCGAAAAATGGACTTTCTCATCCCAAAACATCCAACACCTGCCTTTTCCAACTCTGACGATTTCCTGCCATTTTCCTCCCTAAACCTAGGAAAAGTGGACCAAACTGAGCTTTCCACTGCATTTTTCTCACTCTTAGCTTTCAAATGAGCTATTGCACGACTTTCTACGATCTCTAACACCAAAGTTGGAAGTCTGACAGGAGAGGGGGGGGGTCAGAACTTTTTCTCTCCGATGGAGCTGGAAACATCCTTCCTAACCCAAAATTGGCCAAAACGTCCGAATTTGCACTCCGTTTTCCCATCCGAGCACTCCTTCATGTCGAAAAATGGACTTTCTCATCCCAAAACATCCAACACCTGCCTTTTCCAACTCTGACGATTTCCTGCCATTTTCCTCCCTAAACCCAGGAAAAGTGGACCAAACTGAGCTTTCCACTGCATTTTTCTCACTCTTAGCTTTCAAATGAGCTATTGCACGACTTTCTACGATCTCTAACACCAAAGTTTGAAGTTTGACAGGAGAGGGGGGTCAGAACTTTTTCTCTCCGATTGAGCTGGAAACATCCTTCCTAACCCAAAATTGGCCAAAACGTCCGAATTTGCACTCCGTTTTCCCATCCGAGCACTCCTTCATGTCGAAAAATGGACTTTCTCATCCCAAAACATCCAACACCTGCCTTTTCCAACTCTGACGATTTCCTGCCATTTTCCTCCCTAAACCCAGGAAAAGTGGACCAAACTGAGCTTTCCACTGCATTTTTCTCACTCTTAGCTTTCAAATGAGCTATTGCACGACTTTCTACGATCTCTAACACCAAAGTTGGAAGTTTGACAGGGGAGGGGGGGTCAGAACTTTTTCTCTCCGATTGAGCTGGAAACATCCTTCCTAACCCAAAATTGGCCAAAACGTCCGAATTTGCACTCCGTTTTCCCATCCGAGCACTCCTTCATGCCGAAAAATGGACTTTCTCATCCCAAAACATCCAACACCTGCCTTTTCCAACTCTGACGATTTCCTGCCATTTTCCTCCCTAAACCCAGGAAAAGTGGACCAAACTGAGCTTTCCACTGCATTTTTCTCACTCTTAGCTTTCAAATGAGCTATTGCACGACTTTCTACCACCTCAAACACCAAAGTTGGAAGTTTGACAGGAGAGGGGGGGTCAGAACTTTTTCTCTCCGATTGAGCTGGAAACATCCTTCCTAACCCAAAATTGGCCAAAACGTCCGAATTTGCACTCCATTTTCCCATCAGAGCACTCCTTCCTGTCGAAAAATGGACTTTCTCATCCCAAAACATCCAACACCTGCCTTTTCCAACTCTGACGATTTCCTGCCATTTTCCTCCCTAAACCTAGGAAAAGTGGACCAAACTGAGCTTTCCACTGCATTTTTCTCACTCTTAGCTTTCAAATGAGCTATCACACGACTTTCTACGATCTCTAACACCAAAGTTGGAAGTTTGACAGGAGAGGGGGGGTCAGAACTTTTTCTCTCCGATTGAGCTAGGAAGGAGTTCCTAGACCCAAAATTGGCCAAAACGTCCGAATTTGCACTCCGTTTTCCCATCCGAGCACTCCTTCATGCCGAAGAACGACCTTTCTCATCCCAAAACATCCAACACCTGCCTTTTCCAACTCTGACGTTTTCCTGCCATTTTCCTTCCTCAACCCAGGAAAAGTGGACCAAACTGAGCTTTCCACTGCATTTTTCTCACTCTTAGCTTTCAAATGAGCTATCACACGACTTTCTACCATCTCAAACACCAAAGTTTGAAGTTTGACAGGAGAGGGGGGTCAGAACTTTTTCTCTCCGATTGAGCTAGAAAGGAGTTCCTAGACCCAACATTGGCCAAAACGTCCGAATTTGCACTCCATTTTCCGATCCGAGATCTCCTTCATGTCGAAAAATGGACTTTCTCATCCCAAAACATCCAACACCTGCCTTTTCCAACTCTGACGATTTCCTGCCATTTTCCTCCCTAAACCCAGGAAAAGTGGAGCAAACTGAGCTTTCCACTGCATTTTTCTCACTCTTAGCTTTCAAATGAGCTATCACACGACTTTCTACCATCTCTAACACCAAAGTTGGAAGTTTGACAGGAGGGGGGGTCAGAACTTTTTCTCTCCGATTGAGCTGGAAAGATGTTCCTAGACCCAACATTGGCCAAAACGTCCGAATTTGCACTCCGTTTTCCCATCCGAGACCTCCTTCATGCCGAAAAACGATTTTTCTCATCCCAAAATATCCAACACCTGACTTTTCCAGCTCTGACGTTTTCCTGCCATTTTCCACCCAAACCCAGGAAAATTGGACCAAACTGAGCTTTGCACTGCATTTTTCTCACTCTTAGCTTTCAAATGAGCTATTGCACGACTTTCTACGATCCCTACAACCAAAGTTGGAAGTTTGACAGGAGGGGGGGTCAGAACTTTTTCTATCCGATTGAGCTGGAAACATCCTTCCTAACCCAACATTGGCCAAAACGTCCGAATTTGCACTCCGTTTTCCCAGCCGAGCATTCCTTCATGCCGAAAAACGACTTTTCTCATCCCAAAACATCCAACACCTGCCTTTTCCAACTCTGACGTTTTCCTGCCATTTTCCTCCCAAACCCAGGCAAATTGGACCAAACTGAGCTTTCCACTGCTTTTTCTCACTCCCAGCTTTCAAATGAGCTATTGCACGACTTTGTACGATCTCTACAACCAAAGTTGGAAGTTTGACAGGAGGGGGGGTCAGAACTTTTTCTCTCCGATTGAGCTGGAAAGATGTTCCTAGACCCAACATTGGCCAAAACGTCCGAATTTGCACTCCGTTTTCCCATCCGAGCACTCCTTCATGCCGAAAAACGACCATTCTCATCCCAAAACATCCAAAACCTGCCTTTTCCAACTCTGACGTTTTCCTGCCATTTTCCTCCCTAGACCCAGTAAAATTGGACCAAACTGAGCTTTCCACTGCATTTTTCTCACTTTTAGCTTTCAAATGAGCTATCACACGACTTTGTACGATCTCTAACGCCAAAGTTGGAAGTTTGACTGGAGGGGGGAGGAGAGTCAGAAGTTTTTCTCTCCGATTGAGCTGGAAACATCCTTCCTAGACCCAACATTGGTCAAAACGTCCGAATTTGCACTCCGTTTTCCCATCCGAGACCTCCTTCAGGCCGAAAAACGATTTTTCTCATCCCAAAACATCCAACACCTGCCTTTTCCAACTCTGACGTTTTCCTGCCATTTTCCTCCCAAATCCAGGAAAATTGGACCAAACTGAGCTTTCCACTGCATTTTTCTCACTCTTAGCTTTCAAATGAGCTATTCCACGACTTTCTACGATCCCTACAACCAAAGTTGGAAGTTTGACAGGAGGGGGGGTCAGAACTTTTTCTCACCGATTGAGCTGGAAAGATGTTCCTAGACCCAACATTGGCTAAAACGTCCGAATTTGCTCTCCGTTTTCCCATCCGAGGTCTCCTTCATGCCGAAAAACGATTTTTCTAATCCCAAAACATCAAAAAGCTGACCTTTTCAACTCTGACGTTTTCCTGCCATTTTCCTCCCTAAACCCAGAAAAATTGGACCAAACTGAGCTTTCCACTGCGTTTTTCTTACTCCCAGCTTTCAAATGAGCTATTGCACGACTTTGTACGATCTCGAACGCCAAACTTGGAAGTTTTACAGGAGGCGGGGGGGTCAGAACTTTTTCACTCCGATTGAGCTGGAAAGATGTTCCTAGACCCAACATTGGCCAAAACGTCCGAATTTGCACTCCGTTTTCCCATCCGAGACCTCCTTCATGCCGAAAAACGACCTTTCTCATCCCAAAACATCCAAAACCTGCCTTTTCCAGCTCTGACGTTTTCCTGCCATTTTCCTCCCAAACCCAGGAAAATTGGACCAAACTGAGCTTTCCACTGCTTTTTCTCACTCTCAGCTTTCAAATCAGCTATCACACGACTTTGCACGATTTCTAACACCAAAGTTGGGAGTTTGAGAGGAGGGGGGGTCAGAACCTTTTCTCTCCGATTGAGCTGGAAAGATGTTCCTAGACCCAACATTGGCCAAAACGTCCGAATTTGCACTCCGTTTTCCCATCCGAGACCTCCTTTATGCCGAAAAACGACCTTTCTCATCCCAAAACATCCAACACCTGCCTTTTCCAACTCCCTGCCGTTTTCCTCCCAAACCCAGGAAAATTAGACCAAACTGAGCTTTCCACTGCATTTTTCTCACTCTTAGCTTTCAAATGAGCTATTCCACGACTTTCTACGATCCCTACAACCAAAGTTGGAAGTTTGACAGGAGGGGGGGTCAGAACTTTTTCTCTCCGATTGAGCTGGAAACATCCTTCCTAACCCAACATTGGCCAAAACGTCCGAATTTGCACTCCGTTTTCCCATCCGAGCACTCCTTCATGCCGAAAAACGATTTTTCTCATCCCAAAACATCCAACACCTGCCTTTTCGAGCTGTGACGTTTTCCTGCCATTTTCCTCCCAAACCCAGGCAAATTGGACCAAACTGAGCTTTCCACTGAGTTTGTCTCACCCCCAGCTTTCAAATGAGCTATTGCACGACTTTCTACGATCCCTGCAACCAAAGTTGGAAGTTTGACAGGAGGGGGGGTCAGAACTTTTTCTATCCGATTGAGCTGGAAAGAAGTTCCTGAACCCAACATTGGCCAAAACGTCCGAATTTGCACTCCGTTTTCCCATCCGAGGTCCCCTTTCTGCCGAAAAACGACCATTCTGATCCCAAAACATCCAAAACCTACCTTTTCCAACTCTGACGTTTTCCTGCCATTTTCCTCCCCAAACCCAGTCAATTTGGACCAAACTCAGCTTTCCACTGCACTTTTCTCACTCTTAGCTTTCAAATAAGCTATCACACGACTTTCTACGATCTCGAACGCCAAACTTTGAAGTTTGACAGGAGGGGGGGTGAGTCAGAACCTTTTCTCTCCGACTGAGCTGGAAACATCCTTCCTAACCCGACATTGGCCAAAACGTCCGAATTTGCACTCCGTTTTCCCATCCGAGACCTCCTTCAGGCCGAAAAACGATTTTTCTCATCCCAAAACATCCAACACCTGCCTTTTCCAACTCTGACGTTTTCCTGCCATTTTCCTCCCAAATCCAGGAAAATTGGACCAAACTGAGCTTTCCACTGCATTTTTCTCACTCTTAGCTTTCAAATGAGCTATTCCACGACTTTCTACGATCCCTACAACCAAAGTTGGAAGTTTGACAGGAGGGGGGGCAGAACTTTTTCTCACCGATTGAGCTGGAAAGATGTTCCTAAACCCAACATTGGCCAAAACGTCCGAATTTGCTCTCCGTTTTCCCATCCGAGGTCCCCTTTATGCCGAAAAACGACCATTCTCATCCCAAAACATCCAAAACCTGCCTTTTCCAACTCTGACGTTTTCCTGCCATGTTCCTGACTAAACCCAGGAAAATTGGACCAAACTGAGCTTTCCACTGCGTTTTTCTTACTCCCAGCTTTCAAATGAGCTATTGCACGACTTTGTACGATCTCGAACGCCAAACTTGGAAGTTTTACAGGAGGCGGGGGGGTCAGAACTTTTTCACTCCGATTGAGCTGGAAAGATGTTCCTAGACCCAACATTGGCCAAAACGTCCGAATTTGCACTCCGTTATCCCATTCGAGACCTTCTTCATGCCGAAAAACGACCTTTCTCATCCCAAAACATCCAAAACCTGCCTTTTCCAGCTCTGACGTTTTCCTGCCATTTTCCTCCCAAACCCACGAAAATTACACCAAAATGAGCTTTCCACTGCTTTTTCTCACTCTCAGCTTTCAAATCAGCTATCACACGACTTTGCACGATTTCTAACACCAAAGTTGGGAGTTTGAGAGGAGGGGGGGTCAGAACCTTTTCTCTCCGATTGAGCTGGAAAGATGTTCCTAGACCCAACATTGGCCAAAACGTCCGAATTTGCACTCCGTTTTCCCATCCGAGACCTCCTTTATGCCGAAAAACGACCTTTCTCATCCCAAAACATCCAACACCTGCCTTTTCCAACTCCCTGCCGTTTTCCTCCCAAACCTAGGCAAATTGGACCAAACTGAGCTTTCCACTGCATTTTTCTCACTCTTAGCTTTCAAATGAGCTATTCCACGACTTTCTACGATCCCTACAACCAAAGTTGGAAGTTTGACAGGAGGGGGGGTCAGAACTTTTTCTCTCCGATTGAGCTGGAAACATCCTTCCTAACCCAACATTGGCCAAAACGTCCGAATTTGCACTCCGTTTTCCCATCCGAGCACTCCTTCATGCCGAAAAACGATTTTTCTCATCCCAAAACATCCAACACCTGCCTTTTCGAGCTCTGACGTTTTCCTGCCATTTTCCTCCCAAACCCAGGGAAATTGGACCAAACTGAGCTTTCCACTGAGTTTGTCTCACCCCCAGCTTTCAAATGAGCTATTGCACGACTTTCTACGATCCCTGCAACCAAAGGTTTGAAGTTTGACAGGAGGGGGGGTCAGAACTTTTTCTATCCGATTGAGCTGGAAAGAAGTTCCTGAACCCAACATTGGCCAAAACGTCCGAATTTGCACTCCGTTTTCCCATCCGAGGTCCCCTTTCTGCCGAAAAACGACCATTCTGATCCCAAAACATCCAAAACCTACCTTTTCCAACTCTGACGTTTTCCTGCCATTTTCCTCCCCAAACCCAGTCAATTTGGACCAAACTCAGCTTTCCACTGCACTTTTCTCACTCTTAGCTTTCAAATAAGCTATCACACGACTTTGTACGATCTCGAACGCCAAACTTTGAAGTTTGACAGGACGGGGGGTGAGTCAGAACCTTTTCTCTCCGACTGAGCTGGAAACATCCTTCCTAACCCGACATTGGCCAAAACGTCCGAATTTGCACTCCGTTTTCCCATCCGAGACCTCCTTCAGGCCGAAAAACGATTTTTCTCATCCCAAAACATCCAACACCTGCCTTTTCCAACTCTGACGTTTTCCTGCCATTTTCCTCCCAAATCCAGGAAAATTGGACCAAACTGAGCTTTCCACTGCATTTTTCTCACTCTTAGCTTTCAAATGAGCTATTCCACGACTTTCTACGATCCCTACAACCAAAGTTGGAAGTTTGACAGGAGGGGGGGTCAGAACTTTTTCTCACCGATTGAGCTGGAAACATCCTTCCTAACCCGACATTGGCCAAAACGTCCGAATTTGCACTCCGTTTGCCCATCCGAGCACTCCTTCATGCCGAAAAACGACCATTCTCATCCCAAAACATCCAACACATGACTTTTCCAACTCTGACGTTTTCCTGCCATTTTCCTCCCTAACCCCAGAAAAATTGGACCAAACTGAGCTTTCCACTGCATTTTTCTTACTCTCAAGTTTCAAATGAGCTATCACACGACTTTGTACGATCCCTAACACCAAAGTTGGAAGTTTGAAGGGAGGGGTCAGAACTTTTTCTCTCCGATTGAGCTGGAAAGATGTTCCTAGACCCAACATTGGCCAAAACGTCCGAATTTGCACTCCGTTTTCCCATCCGAGCACTCCTTCATGCCGAAAAACGATTTTTCTCATCCCAAAACATCCAACACCTGCCTTTTCGAGCTCTGACGTTTTCCTGCCATTTTCCTCCCAAACCCAGGGAAATTGGACCAAACTGAGCTTTCCACTGCATTTTTCTCACTCTTAGCTTTCAAATGAGCTATTGCACGACTTTCTACGATCCCTGCAACCAAAGTTGGGAGTTTGAGAGGAGGGGGGGGTCAGAACTTTTTCTCTCCGATTGAGCTGGAAAGAAGTTCCTAGACCCAACATTGCTCAAAACGTCCGAATTTTCACTCCGTTTTCCCATCCGAGGTCCCCTTTCTGCCAAAACCACCATTCTGATCCCAAAACATCCAAAACCTGCCTTTTCCAACTCTGACGTTTTCCTGCCATTTTCCTCCCCAAACCCAGGCAATTTGGACCAAACTCAGCTTTCCACTGCACTTTTCTCACTCTTAGCTTTCAAATAAGCTATCACACGACTTTGTACGATCTCGAACGCCAAACTTTGAAGTTTGACAGGAGGGGGGGGGGAGTCAGAACCTTTTCTCTCCGACTGAGCTGGAAACATCCTTCCTAACCCGACATTGGCCAAAACGTCCGAATTTGCACTCCGTTTTCCCATCCGAGACCTCCTTCAGGCCGAAAAACGATTTTTCTCATCCCAAAACATCCAACACCTGCCTTTTCCAACTCTGACGTTTTCCTGCCATTTTCCTCCCAAACCCAGGGAAATTGGACCAAACTGAGCTTTCCACTGAGTTTGTCTCACCCCCAGCTTTCAAATGAGCTATTGCACGACTTTCTACGATCCCTGCAACCAAAGTTGGAAGTTTGACAGGAGGGGGGGTCAGAACTTTTTCTATCCGATTGAGCTGGAAAGAAGTTCCTGAACCCAACATTGGCCAAAACGTCCGAATTTGCACTCCGTTTTCCCATCCGAGGTCCCCTTTCTGCCGAAAACGACCATTCTGATCCCAAAACATCCAAAACCTACCTTTTCCAACTCTGACGTTTTCCTGCCATTTTCCTCCCCAAACCCAGGCAATTTGGACCAAACTCAGCTTTCCACTGCACTTTTCTCACTCTTAGCTTTCAAATAAGCTATCACACGACTTTGTACGATCTCGAACGCCAAACTTTGAAGTTTGACAGGAGGGGGGGGGGGGAGTCATAACCTTTTCTCTCAGATTGAGCTGGAAACATCCTTCCTAACCCAACATTGGCCAAAATGTCCGAATTTGCACTCCGTTTTCCCATCCGAGACCTCCTTCATGCCGAAAAACGATTTTTCTCATCCCAAAACATCCAACACCTGCCTTTTCCAACTCTGACGTTTTCCTGCCATTTTCCTCCCAAATCCAGGAAAATTGGACCAAACTGAGCTTTCCACTGAGTTTGTCTCACCCCCAGCTTTCAAATGAGCTATTGCACGACTTTCTACGATCCCTGCAACCAAAGTTGGGAGTTTGAGAGGAGGGGGGGGTCAGAACTTTTTCTCACCGATTGAGCTGGAAAGATGTTCCTAGACCCAACATTGGCCAAAACGTCCGAATTTGCTCTCCGTTTTCCCATCCGAGGTCCCCTTTATGCCGAAAAACGACCATTCTCATCCCAAAACATCCAAAACCTACCTTTTCCAACTCTGACGTTTTCCTGCCATGTTCCTCCCTAAACCCAGGAAAATTGGACCAAACTGAGCTTTCCACTGCGTTTTTCTTACTCCCAGCTTTCAAATGAGCTATTGCACGACTTTGTACGATCTCGAACGCCAAACTTGGAAGTTTGACAGGAGGCGGGGGGGTCAGAACTTTTTCACTCCGATTGAGCTGGAAAGATGTTCCTAGACCCAACATTGGCCAAAACGTCCGAATTTGCACTCCGTTATCCCATTCGAGACCTTCTTCATGCCGAAAAACGACCTTTCTCATCCCAAAACATCCAAAACCTGCCTTTTCCAGCTCTGACGTTTTCCTGCCATTTTCCTCCCAAACCCACGAAAATTACACCAAAATGAGCTTTCCACTGCTTTTTCTCACTCTCAGCTTTCAAATCAGCTATCACACGACTTTGTACGATTTCTAACACCAAAGTTGGGAGTTTGAGAGGAGGGGGGTCAGAACCTTTTCTCTCCGATTGAGGTCGAAAGATGTTCCTAGACCAAACATTGGCCAAAACGTCCGAATTTGCACTCCGTTTTCCCATCCGAGACCTCCTTTATGCCGAAAAACGACCTTTCTCATCCCAAAACATCCAACACCTGCCTTTTCCAACTCCCTGCCGTTTTCCTCCCAAACCCAGGAAAATTAGACCAAACTGAGCTTTCCACTGCATTTTTCTCACTCTTAGCTTTCAAATGAGCTATTCCACGACTTTCTACGATCCCTACAACCAAAGTTGGAAGTTTGACAGGAGGGGGGATCAGAACTTTTTCTCTCCGATTGAGCTGGAAACATCCTTCCTAACCCAACATTGGCCAAAACGTCCGAATTTGCACTCCGTTTTCCCAACCGAGCATTCCTTCATGCCGAAAAACGACTTTTCTCATCCCAAAACATCCAAAACCTGCCTTTTCCAACTCTGACGTTTTCCTGCCGTTTTCCTCCCTCAACCCAGGAAAATTGTACCAAACTGAGCTTTCCACTGCATTTTTCTCACTCTGAGCTTTCAAATGAGCTATCATACGACTTTGTACGATCTCTAGCACCAAAGTTGGGAGTTTGAGAGGAGGGGGGGTCAGAACTTTTTCTCACCGATTGAGCTGGAAAGATGTTCCTAGACCCAACATTGGCCAAAACGTCCGAATTTGCTCTCCGTTTTCCCATCCGAGGTCCCCTTTATGCCGAAAAACGACCATTCTCATTCCAAAACATCCAAAACCTACCTTTTCCAACTCTGACGTTTTCCTGCCGTGTTCCTCCCTAACCCAGGAAAATTGGACCAAACTGAGCTTTGCACTGCGTTTTTCTTACTCCCAGCTTTCAAATGAGCTATTGCACGACTTTGTACGATCTCGAACGCCAAACTTGGAAGTTTGACAGGAGGGGGGGTCAGAACTTTTTCACTCCGATTGAGCTGGAAAGATGTTCCTAGACCCAACATTGGCCAAAACGTCCGAATTTGCACTCCGTTATCCCATTCGAGACCTTCTTCATGCCGAAAAACGACCATTCTCATCCCAAAACATCCAAAACCTGCCTTTTCCAGCTCTGACGTTTTCCTGCCATTTTCCTCCCAAACCCAGGAAAATTGGACCAAACTGAGCTTTCCACAGCGTTTGTCTCACTCCCAGCTTTCAAATGAGCTATTGCACGACTTTGTACGATTTCTAACACCAAAGTTGGAAGTTTGACAGGCGGGGGGGGTCAGAACTTTTTGTCTCCGATTGAGCTGGAAAGATGTTCCTAGACCCAACATTGGCCAAAACGTCCGAATTTGCACTCCGTTTTCCATCCGAGACCTCCTTTATGCCGAAAAACGACCTTTCTTATCCCAAAACATCCAACACCTGCCTTTTCCAACTCTGACGTTTTCCTGCCGTTTTCCTCCCAAACCCAGGCAAATTGGACCAAACTGAGCTTTCCACTGAGTTTGTCTCACTCCCAGCTTTCAAATGAGCTATTGCACAACTTTGTACGATCCCTGCAACCAAAGTTGGATATCGCTGCCGAGGGGGGGGTCAGAACTTTTTCTCTCCGATTGAGCTGGAAAGATGTTCCTAGACCCAACATTGGCCAAAACGTCCGAATTAGCACTCCGCTTTCCATCCGAGACCTACTTTATGCCGAGAAACGACCTTTCTCATCCCAAAACATCCAAAACCTGCCTTTTCCAACTCTGACGTTTTCCTGCCATTTTCCTCCCAAACCCAGGAAAATTAGACCAAACTGAGCTTTCCACAGCGTTTGTCTCACTCCCAGCTTTCAAATGAGCTATTGCACGACTTTGTACGATCCCTGCAACCAAAGTTCGATATCGCTGCCGAGGGGGGGGGGTTAGAACTTTTTCTCTCCGATTGAGCTGGAAAGATGTTCCTAGACCCAACATTGGCCAAAACGTCCGAATTTACACTCCGTTTTCCCATCCGAGGTCTCCTTTATGCGGGAAAACGACCATTCCCATCCCAAAACATCCAAAACCTGCCTTTTCCAACTCTGACGTTTTCCTGCCATTTTCCTCCCTTAACCCAGGAAAATTGGACCAAACTGAGCTTTCCACTGCTTTTTCTCACTCCCAGCTTTCAAATGAGCTATTGCATGACTTTGTGCGATCTCGAAAGCCAAACTTGGAAGTTTGAAGGGAGGATGGGGGAGTCAGAACCTTTTCTCTCCGATTGAGCTGGAAACATCCTTCCTAGACCCAACATTGGCCAAAACGTCCGAATTTGCACTCCGTTTTCCCATCCGAGACCTCCTTCAGGCCGAAAAACGATTTTTCTCATCCCAAAACATCCAACACCTGCCTTTTCCATCTCAGACGTTTTCCTGCCATTTTCCTCCCAAATCCAGGGAAATTGGACCAAACTGAGCTTTCCACTGCATTTTTCTCACTCTTAGCTTTCAAATGAGCTATCACACGACTTTGTACGATCTCTAACACCAAAGTTGGGAGTTTGAGAGGAGGGGGGTCAGAACTTTTTCTCACCGATTGAGCTGGAAAGATGTTCCTAGACCCAACATTGGCCAAAACGCCCAAATTTGCTCTCCGTTTTCCCATCCGAGGTCCCCTTTATGCCGAAAAACGACCATTCTCATCCCAAAACATCCAAAACCTACCTTTTCCAACTCTGACGTTTTTCTGCCATTTTCCCCCCAGACCTAGGCAAATTGGACCAAACTGAGCTTTCCACTGCATTTTTCTCACTCTTAGCTTTCAAATAAGCTATCACACGACTTTCTACGATCTCGAACGCTAAACTTTGAAGTTTGACAGGAAGGGGGGGAGTCAGAACCTTTTCTCTCCGATTGAGCTGGAAACATCCTTCCTAACCCAACATTGGCCAAAACGTCCGAATTTGCACTCCGTTATCCCATTCGAGACCTTCTTCATGCCGAAAAACGAACTTTCTCATCCCAAAACATCCAACACCTGCCTTTTCCAACTCTGACGTTTTCCTGCCATTTTCCTCCCAAACCCAGGAAAATTGGATCAAACTGAGCTTTTCACTGCATTTTTCTCACTCTTAGCTTTCAAATGAGCTATTCCACGACTTTCTACGATCCCTACAACCAAAGTTGGAAGATCGCTGCCGAGGGGGGGGGGTCAGAACTTTTTCTCTCCGATTGAGCTGGAAAGATGTTCCTAGACCCAACATTGGCCAAAACGTCCGAATTTGCACTCCGTTTTCCCATCCGAGGTCTCCTTTATGCCGAGAAAGAACCTTTCTGATCCCAAAACATCCAACACCTGCCTTTTCGAGCTCTGACGTTTTCCTGCCATTATCCTCCCAAACCCAGGAAAATTGCACCAAAATCAGCTTTCCACTGCATTTTTCTCACTCCCAGCTTTCAAATGAGCTATCACACGACTTTGTGCGATCTCTACAACCAAAGTTGGAAGTTTAAAAGGAGGGGGGGTTCAGAACCTTTTCTCTCCGATTGAGCTGGAAAGATGTTCCTAGACCCAACATTGGCCAAAACGTCCGAATTTGCACTCCGCTTTCCCATCCGAGACCTCCTTCATGCCGAAAAATGGACTTTCTCATCCCAAAATATCCAAAACCTGCCTTTTCCAGCTCTGACGTTTTCTTGCCATTTTCCTCCCAAACCCATGAAAACTAGACCAAACTGAGCTTTCCACTGAGTTTGTCTCACTCCCAGCTTTCAAATGAGCTATTGCACGACTTTGTACGATCCCTGCAACCAAAGTTCGATATCGCTGCCGAGGGGGGGGGGGGTCAGAACTTTTTCTCTCCGATTGAGCTGGAAAGATGTTCCTAGACAGAACATTGGCCAAAAAGGTCCGAATTTGCTCTCCGTTTTCCCATCCGAGGTCCCCTTTATGCCGAAAAACGACCATTCTCATCCCAAAACATCCAAAACCTACCTTTTCCAACTCTGACGTTTTCCTGCCATGTTCCTCCCTAAACCCAGGAAAATTGGACCAAACTGAGCTTTCCACTGCGTTTTTCTTACTCCCAGCTTTCAAATGAGCTATTGCACGACTTTGTACGATCTCGAACGCCAAACTTGGAAGTTTGACAGGAGGCGGGGTGGGGTCAGAACTTTTTCACTCCGATTGAGCTGGAAAGATGTTCCTAGACCCAACATTGGCCAAAACGTCCGAATTTGCACTCCGTTATCCCATTCGAGACCTTCTTCATGCCGAAAAAACGACCTTTCTCATCCCAAAACATCCAAAACCTGCCTTTTCCAGCTCTGACGTTTTCCTGCCATTTTCCTCCCAAACCCACGAAAATTACACCAAAATGAGCTTTCCACTGCTTTTTCTCACTCTCAGCTTTCAAATCAGCTATCACACGACTTTCTACGATTTCTAACACCAAAGTTGGGAGTTTGAGAGGAGGGGGGTCAGAACCTTTTCTCTCCGATTGAGCTGGAAAGATGTTCCTAGACCAAACATTGGCCAAAACGTCCGAATTTGCACTCCGTTTTCCCATCCGAGACCTCCTTTATGCCGAAAAACGACCTTTCTCATCCCAAAACATCCAACACCTGCCTTTTCCAACTCCCTGCCGTTTTCCTCCCAAACCCAGGAAAATTAGACCAAACTGAGCTTTCCACTGCATTTTTCTCACTCTTAGCTTTCAAATGAGATATTCCACGACTTTCTACGATCCCTACAACCAAAGTTGGAAGATCGCTGCCGAGGGGGGGGGTCAGAACTTTTTCTCTCCGATTGAGCTGGAAAGATGTTCCTAGACCCAACATTGGCCAAAACGTCCGAATTTACACTCCGTTTTCCTATCCGAGACCTCCTTTATCCCGAAAAAGAACCTTTCTGATCCCAAAACATCCAAAACCTGCCTTTGCCAGCTCTGACGTTTTCCTGCCATTTTCCTCCCAAACCCAGGCAAATTGGACCAAACTGAGCTTTCCACTGAGTTTGTCTCACTCCCAGCTTTCAAATGAGCTATCACACGACTTTGTACGATCTCTACAACCAAAGTTGGAAGTTTGAAAGGAGGGGGGGGGTCAGAACCTTTTCTCTCCGATTGAGCTGGAAAGATGTTCCTAGACCCAACATTGGCCAAAACGTCCGAATTTGCACTCCGCTTTCCCATCCGAGACCTCCTTCATGCCGAAAAATGGACTTTCTCATCCCAAAATATCCAAAACCTGCCTTTTCCAGCTCTGACGTTTTCTTGCCATTTTCCTCCCAAATCCAGGAAAATTAGACCAAACTGAGCTTTCCACTGCATTTTTCTCACTCTTAGCTTTCAAATGAGCTATTGCACGACTTTGTACGATCCCTGCAACCAAAGTTCGATATCGCTGCCGAGGGGTGGGGTCAGAACTTTTTCTCTCCGATTGAGCTGGAAAGATGTTCCTAGACCCAACATTGGCCAAAACGTCCGAATTTGCACTCCGTTTTCCCATCCGAGGTCTCCTTTATGCGGGAAAACGACCATTCTCATCCCAAAACATCCAAAACCTGCCTTTTCCAACTCTGACGTTTTCCTGCCATTTTCCTCCCTAAACCCAGGAAAATTGGACCAAACTGAGCTTTCCACTTAGTTTGTCTCACTCCCAGCTTTCAAATGAGCTATTGCATGACTTTGTGCGATCTCGAAAGCCAAACTTGGAAGTTTGAAGGGAGGATGGGGGAGTCAGAACCTTTTCTCTCCGATTGAGCTGGAAACATCCTTCCTAACCCAACATTGGCCAAAACGTCCGAATTTGCACTCCGTTTTCCCATCCGAGACCTCCTTCATGCCGAAAAACGATTTTTCTCATCCCAAAACATCCAACACCTGCCTTTTCCAACTCTGACGTTTTCCTGCCATTTTCCTCCCAAACCCAGAAAATTGGATCAAACAGAGCTTTCCACTGCATTTTTCTCACTCTTAGCTTTCAAATGAGCTATTGCACGACCTTCTACGATCCCTACAACCAAAGTTGGAAGTTTGACAGGAGGGGGGGTCAGAACTTTTTCTCACCGATTGAGCTGGAGAGATGTTCCTAGTCCGAACATTGTTCAAAACGTCCGAATTTGCACTCCGCTTTCCCATCCGAGACCTCTTTCATGCCGAAAAATGGACTTTCTCATCCCAAAACATCCAACACCTGACTTTTCTAACTCTGACGTTTTCCTGCCGTTTTCCTCCATCAACCCAGGAAAATTGGACCAAACTGAGCTTTCCACTGAGTTTGTCTCACTCCCAGCTTCCAAATGACTTATTGCACGACTTCGTACGATCTCGAACACCAAAGTTGGAAGTTTGACAGGAGGGGGGGGGGAGTCAGAACCTTTTCTCTCCGATTGAGCTGGAAAGATGTTCCTAGACCCAACATTGGCCAAAACGCCCGAATTTGCTTTCCGTTTTCCCATCCGAGGTCCCCTTTATGCCGAAAAACGACCATTCTCATCCCAAAACATCCAAAACCTGCCTTTTCCAACTCTGACGTTTTTCTGCCATTTTCCCCCCAGACCTAGGCAAATTGGACCAAACTGAGATTTCCACTGCATTTTTCTCACTCTTAGCTTTCAAATGAGCTATTCCACGACTTTCTACGATCCCTACAACCAAAGTTGGAAGATCGCTGCCAAGGGGGGGTCAGAACTTTTTCTCTCCGATTGAGCTGGAAAGATGTTCCTAGACCCAACATTGGTCAAAACGTCCGAATTTGCACTCCGTTTTCCCATCCGAGGTCTCCTTTATGCCGAGAAACGACCTTTCTGATCCCAAAACATCCAACACCTGCCTTTTCGAGCTCTGACGTTTTCCTGCCATTATCCTCCCAAACCCAGGAAAATTGCACCAAAATGAGATTTCCACTGAGTTTGTCTCACTCCCAGCTTTCAAATGAGCTATCACACGACTTTGTACGATCTCTACAACCAAAGTTGGAAGTTTGAAAGGAGGGGGGGTCAGAACTTTTTCTCTCCGATTGAGCTGGAAAGATGTTCCTAGACCCAACATTGGCCAAAACGTCCGAATTTGCACTCCGTTATCCCATCCGAGACCTCCTTCTTGCCGAAAAATGGACTTTCTCATCCCAAAATATCCAAAACCTGCCTTTTCCAGCTCTGACGTTTTCTTGCCATTTTCCTCCTTCAACCCATGAAAATTAGGCCAAACTGAGCTTTCCACTGAGTTTGTCTCACTCCCAGCTTTCAAATGAGCTATTGCACGACTTTCTACGATCCCTACAACCAAAGTTGGAAGATCGCTGCCGAGGGGGCGGGAATAAGAACTTTTTCTCTCCGATTGAGCTGGAAAGATGTTCCTAGACCCAACATTGGCCAAAACGTCCCAATTTGCACTCCGTTTTCCATCCGAGGTCTCCTTTATGCCGAAAAACGACCTTTCTCATCCCAAAACATCCAACACCTGCCTTTTCCAACTCTGACGTTTTCCTGCCGTTTTCCTCCCAAACCCAGGCAAATTGCACCAAACTGAGCTTTCCACTGAGTTTGTCTCACTCCCAGCTTTCAAATGAGCTATCACACGACTTTGTACGATTTCTAACACCAAAGTTGGGAGTTTGACAGGAGGGGGGTCAGAACCTTTTCTCTCCGATTGAGCAGGAAAGATGTTCCTAGACCCAACATTGGCCAAAACGTCCGAATTTGCACTCCGTTTTCCATCCGAGACCTCCTTTATGCCGAAAAACGACCTTTCTCATCCCAAAACATCCAACACCTGCCTTTTCCAACTCCCTGCCGTTTTCCTCCCAAACCCAGGAAAATTAGACCAAACTGAGCTTTCCACTGAGTTTGTCTCACTCCCAGCTTTCAAATGAGCTATTGCACGACTTTGTACGATCCCTGCAACCAAAGTTGGATATCGCTGCCGAGGGGGGGTCAGAACTTTTTCTCTCCGAGTGAGCTGGAAAGATGTTCCTAGACCCAACATTGGCCAAAACGTCCGAATTTGCACTCCGTTTTCCCATCAGAGACCTCCATCATGCCGAGAAATGGACTTTCTCATCCCAAAACATCCAACACCTGCCTTTTCCAACTCTGACGTTTTCCTGCCATTTTCCTCCCTCAACCCAGGAAAATTGGACCAAACTGAGCTTTCCACTGAGTTTGTCTCACTCCCAGCTTTCAAATGAGCTATTGCACGACTTTGTACGATCTCGAACACCAAAGTTGGAAGTTTGACAGGAGGGGGGGGAGTCAGAACCTTTTCTCTCCGATTGAGCTGGAAAGATGTTCCTAGACGCAACATTGGCCAAAACGTCCGAATTTGCACTCCGTTTTCCCATCCCAGGTCTTCTTTATGCCGAAAAACGACCATTCTCATCCCAAAACATCCAACACCTGCCTTTTCCAACTCTGACGTTTTCCTGCCATTTTCCCCCCAAACCCAGGCAATTTGGACCGAACTGAGCTTTCCGCTGCATTTTTTTTATTCTTAGCTTTCAAATGAGCTATTGCACGACTTTGTACGATCTCGAACGCCAAAGTTGGAAGTTTGACAGGAGGGGGGGGGGGAGTCAGAACCTTTTCTCTCCGATTGAGCTGGAAAGATGTTCCTAGACCCAACATTGGCCGAAACGTCCGAATTTGCACTCCGTTTTCCCATCCGAGGTCTCCTTTATGCCGAAAGACGACGTTTCTCATCGCAAAACATCCAACACCTGCCTTTTTTCAACTCTGACGTTTTCCTGCCATTTTCCTCCCTAAACCCAGGTAATAGGACCAAACTGAGCTTTCCACTGCATTTTTCTTACTCTCAGCTTTCAAATGAGCTGTTGCACGACTTTCTACGATCCCTACAACCAAAGTTGGAAGATCGCTGCCGAGGGGGGGTCAGAACTTTTTCACTCCGATTGAGCTGGAAAGATGTTCCTAGACCCAACATTGGCCAAAACGTCCGAATTTACACTCCGTTTTCCCATCCGAGGTCTCCTTTATGCGGGAAAACGACCATTCTCATCCCAAAATATCGAAAACCTACCTTTTCCAGCTCTGACGTTTTCCTGCCATTTTCCTCCCTAAACCCAGGAAAATTGGACCAAACTGAGCTTTCCACTGCTTTTTCTCACTCGCAGCTTTCAAATGAGCTATTACACGACTTTGTACGATCTTTAACACCAAAGTTGGAAGTTTGACAGGAGGGGGCTGCCGTGTTAAGGTAAAAAGCCGTAACTGCATTTTTGTCAAAATTGAGTTATTATTACAGATGATGTTCTCAGGTAATTCTACATCTTATACTCAGTTGAAATAGTCGTATGTCTTTTAGTTTTGAAAAAAAGTCATTCTGTTAGCCGTATCTGCTTGACCAGCAAGTCTGACAAGGTAAAAAGCCGTAACTGTAAATGGTTGCAGCATGCTTTTGCAAACAAACGCTGTTTGTTATACATGAATCCACATGTACATTGAGGGCAAGTCTACATGCAGTTCACGTGCTTCCATTCCAATTGCTATGTCACGACGAGTGGGTTGTTGTTCGATATCTACAATGAGGACAAGTTTCTGATGTCTAATGATAACGAATTGTGATATGGAAGATCTGTCAGTCATTGTCTATGGCATGTCTGAAATCCCGCATTGCAATGGGGAGCTTATCGAACGATTGTTGACATTGTTTTCTGCACACTGATTGGTTGGCGGTTGATCATGATGATACTAATATCTTTAATATCTTTCTGTGTTGTCTACATACCTAGAGGAGACGTCGACGGTATGAAGCGAGTGTTCGATAAACATGGCCAGCAAAGGCCAAAGCGACGACCTGCTCTTGCAGCAATTAGTGGCTTAAATGCGATGGCCAGTTTCGAAAACCAGGACCATGCGGGTCCTGTGATCAGTACTGCGAGCTACAGACTGCAGATCCTGCAGTTAATGACAGCGAAAACGGTGTTCACCTTCACGTCGACCACGGTGCTGAGAATGGCCACTTAGAAACTGATATGGAAAGATGCAGAATACGTGCTCCGAAGGGCCAACCTAAAAAGCCACGAATGTTAACTGTTAAGGACAGACAAATGCGTGACGCTGAGCGACATCCTCAAATCCTGTCTCCATGTTCTGCTGTCTGCAAACGCAAGTGTACCGAAAATATTTCTGACGATCTTCGTGAAACTATTCACCGTAGCTATTGCAGGACTATGCTGCCTGATGAACGGCGGTTATGGATTCGAACATCGGTTATCTCTAAACCTAGACTTCATACCTGTGAAGGAGAGTCTCGTCGTGGACAAACATTGGAATATAAATTGCAGGAGATTCAGGCGTGTAAAACGTTTTTTCTGACAACCCTCGGGTACAAACCTAACAACGACAAGCCAATAACAACTGCACTCATTTCTTTAGACGAAGATGGTCAGACTGTTCGTCGTATGCCTCTTGATAATGATTCTGTACGTGATATTATTCTTCAACCGGCTCCAGATCGTCGTGGACGACATCTCCCGCCAAACAAGCTGGACGTCAGTGTCATACGAAATCACATAGAGAGTTTCCGACCCTGTGCGCCTCATTATCGCAGGTTACATGCTCCTCTCCGCCGCTATTTCCCTGGTGACATTACACCGACCATCATGCACAAAGATTTTGAAGAGAATTCTTTCAAATGTAGCATTCAGATCTATCGTCGAACCATTCGCCAAATGAACATCGCTTTCACTGCGCAGCTGCCGACATGCAGAAAGTAATCATGCTTCCGCGAATGGAAGGCTACAAAACTTGTATGTTTACGCAAAGATTGGTAGTATTTCACGAAACTTTCGCACCATTGCGAGGCAGAGGTAAAGCATTCTCTGTTGTGTGGCATGAAGGCATTGCTGGACGCGATGCGGGTGATGTTGCGAATACTTTTTGGTTATTTCTCTTCAAGAATCGTGACGCAAAGCATGTGATTCTGTAGCTGGATAACTGTAGTGGGCAAAATAAGAACGGGACACTGATATCCCTCCTCCTGCGTGTTGTAAATGAGAATGAAATCCAAGCAGATAAAATCACATTAAAATATCTTGAGGTTGGTCACACCTACAATGCAAGTGACAGTGTCCATGCCTTGGTAGAGAAGCAGATGCGATCCGCAAATAAAGTGTACGATTTTAGTGACTTTGTTGACTGCGTCAAAGCTGCTAGGTGCGATGTCCAAATCCAAACTGAAGCCAAAAACCGTCGTTGGGATAATGAAGCCAGTCTTCAAAATTTGAGAAAGGCACAAGATCGTCCATATCTATCAAAAATTGTGGTTCTTGAAGTGCGACGTGGAAATGCTGCACTGTTTTGGAAAGAGCGACATGCAGATGTACAATGCAAGTCTTTCGACAGAATTCTCAAAAGCACAATAAATCCATTTAATGCTCCACTCCCTCCAAAGTTGAACAAACCGAGAGGAATTCCTGAAGGGAAGAAGTCCGATATTTTGAAAAATCTAGCACCCTGATGCCGCCGAATCGACATTTATTCTGGCAAAGCCTTGTCAGCAGCAGTAGGGTTCCGGACTTGCAGATCCAATGAGGAATTGCGGTCATTTTGTGTATATTGACTTAGAATTTAGGAAGTATTATAGTTTCTATTGTGAGAGGCCTAGAGTAGTAATGCATTAACTGTCATGTAGTTAGATCCAGTAAGGTTTCTTGCTGCTTTTTTTGTTTTCAGTTTTGTATTTAGACACGCAGCAGATCCGATGAAAGATATCCTGTTTGTCTCATTGCTTTTGTTTTGGTGTTTGCATCATTCAAGGAAAATGAATGAATATCAAATTAGATTACTAAAAATGATATCACGTCAATTCAAATAGAAATGTCCGATTAACAGTTTCATTTGCTTGATTTCATTTCATTGCATCGTAGTCCTAGTTCTAATACAGGTAGCTTATGCTTCAAAATCTAGCTTTCTGTAATGTATCCTTCCGTTTGTGCATGTATGAGATAGCGGACACAATAATCAAACTAGGTTTGCATGAAATAATGCATGGAAGCTTTAAATGCATAATATGCTGCAATATATGTAGCATAATCAAAACATCTCAGAATTCTGTAATCTGAAAGCATTTTGAGTGTATTTGAAAGCTCTTTGAAGATACGGCTTTTTACCTAAACATCATTATACGAGTATTATTATATGCCGTATAATATTAAGGTAAAAAGCCGTATCTCACCTGATCAATAGTGACAGAGTAATATAGCAATTTCTGATTCACGGTTAAATGCACCTTCTTTCACTATCTTTAAATGAAATATCATTCCGCAGCTACCGTTTATCAATTAGGTATACGAATCAAGAACACAAAAAAGCTTCTACTGAAAAACAGGAAAATTGCAGTTACGGCTTTTTACCTTAACACGGCAGGAGGGGGTCAGAACTTTTTCTCTCCGATTGAGCTGGAAAGATGTTCCTAGACCCAACATTGGCCAAAACGTCCGAATTTGCACTCCGTTTTCCCATCCGAGGTCTCCTTTATGCCGAAAAACGACCATTCTCATCCCAAAACATCCAAAACCTTCCGTTTCCAACTCTGACGTTTTCCTGCCGTTTTCCTCCCAAACCCAGGCAAATTGGACCAAACTAAGCTTTCCGCTGCATTTTTCTCACTCTTAGCTTTCAAATGAGCTATTGCACGACTTTCTACGACCCCTACAACCAAAGTTGGAAGTTTGACAGGAGGAGGGGGGTAGGGACCCGTTTTCTCCTCTCGGACCCATCCTTCCATCACATCCTTGGCACTCTCCCTCACCTTCCTTCCAGAGGGGGGGCTGAGTCAGCATGATGACTCATCACTGCACTGCACTGGACTTGATTTTACCACTGGATTACTACTTATGCATTACTGCGTTTCTGCTTTAAATGCGATGTTATGCAACATTGAAAGCTTCTCTATTTATCATGGTCACAATTTTCTTAAAACATAATATTCACAAAATTTAGAAAAATGTATTTCCTAACTTTAGACATTTGTGTTGATGCCTATGTCAATTTTATTTAAATATCTTATGAAATCACACTATCCCCCGACAGACTAATCATCTTATTTGTTTTACTTAGTTACTTCCATTTTTCACACACCTTGACCTCTGGATGCGTACACATGTCAACTTGATAGGACCCCGACGACTTATTTGAGTGTGCTTGCGAAGTAGTAGAGATGAATATATGCAACGTACTGAATGATATCATAGACAAAATGAATTGGTATTGGCGCTAACATATAGACATGTATAGTACACAGTATAGCGCTCATGCTTCGCGTTTTTGTAAACATGTAACGTCAATAAAGGATGAGTCAAATTGGTCAAATCATGTCATCTTTCTCAATGAATGTAATTGTGCAAGTACCCAAATACAGGAGCTTATGTAGGGCTTAAATTAAGACTTAACCCTTATCAGGACACGTGATTTTCTTACCTCAAAGGGACATGTGACCACATTTTGTGGTCAATGCGAAGACTTGCATATAATATCAAATTAGGAAGCTAATCGAATATTTTCTGGAAGTGTGTTTCATGCAAAACTGCAAACTTACACCGGAGTTGAAATTTCGATTTTTTAGTGGAAATTTATATTCGCAATTTTTCGAGATTTTTTCAATCCTACGAGATTGCACTCTCGGCTAAGTCGTTTTTAATTGTGTGCATAGAATAATCAATGTTGCAGTGTGCTTCCTGCATAATTATTGAAAAGGCAAAATTATAATTAGTGAAAACAAATGACATTGTATTTGAACTGACCATATGTAGAAAACATCTAGAAATTACAGTCGCTACACTTGGTGACTTTCTTCATCATGCGATGGTCAGGATAACAACTCATTCCACAGTCATCGCATCTTGATCTGGAGCTTTTGCCACATTTCTTGCAGCGCTTGGACTCGTAAGAAGTGGTAAAGCCGTGTTCCATGATTGGGATATATACACCGATAGCAACTGCGCACGCCTTCGAATCTCGTGGGGTTCTCTGTGCAACTGCTCTGTCCAAGATGCTAGCAGTTGCTAGGTGGATGGTCAAATTCCGCAGAAATGTGCTTCGCGATTGCCTGAAAAGAAGAAGACATAATTCACGTGCAGTAGACTATAGATCCACACTAGGCCTGATCAAGGGGAAGCATGGAATTATCATCAGCTTGATTAAAAGTAGAAAAATCCTGGATGCGGTTTGCCTAAACCCTGCCCATGATAGGCTCCTGTATAGGAAGAGTATATGAGAATTCTTGAAGCCAGCAATTTGTGTATATTATATAGGTTACAGGTAGCTACTTGTGGTATCAGGGCTAATGTATTTGTATGCGAATGAAAAACATGGAGAATAATTGGTGCAACATGCATGCAAATTGATGTCGATTATATTTTAGGACAGTAAAAAATCGGTAAATTTCGTAGTCACTGTCAGAATCAAAGTGAACTCTGATTTCAATTGAATTATGTATGGCATATAAGCCTACCAAGCTATACTCAGCTAAGCAACTTTTCGATACAAACTCGTTGTAGGATATATCCAACACACATCGGCCTATAAGTAGCCTGCTCTACATTACTGTTATCATGAAATGACAATAAGGGCATTGAACTTACGTATATCCGCTTTTCTTGAGAAAAATGAAGGCATTGAAAGCAGCTGCATCAAGAATATTGAAATAAAGCAGCAATGGCCATCTAGCTGTCTTGCGTCTGCAAGTATAGGCCTATTCCTCGACGTTTTCATCGAAGGTGTCCACTCCATCCTTGGAAGCATTGTAATCAGTAATAATCTGTGGCTTCATTTTCGGCTCTGGACCGACATCCGGCAAAGTGTGACTTGAGCTAAGAAGTATTACGCTTCGGAGTCTCTGAGGAACATACATGTACCCAACCAGGATGATAGCATCGTCATGTTGATGGATGAAACGGGAAGAGAACTGGGGAAGCTGGCGAATGTCCTTTAGATACACAGGGATCTCCCTACGGTGTTTTCTCATTGTGCCAATAATAGTCAATTGCATGACAGCTAGCTCGGTGGCTAAATTATACGATGTAAAATAATTGTCAGCCACCAAATTTCGTCCAGTGTTGAAGTACGGTTCCAGAAGCTCAAGCACAATTTTCTTTCCTAGTTCATGCACTGGTGGCTCCCCTGGCTGCTTACCCGTGTAGATCAGACCGTTCAAAGCGAAGCCCGTGGTTGATTCACATGCCCAGAAGATCTTAATGCCGTATTTCTTTGGCTTTGAGGGCAAGTAGATCCTTCCAGGAACCTTTCCTATGTAGCCAATTAACTGCTCATCAACAGTGATGTCTTCATTTGGAATGATGTGAGTGCAGAGGGTTGACAAGAATAACGTCCACACATCACAAACAGCTGCGAGGCGATCATTCTGCCTGCGTTCCTCTTTTGTGTATATATTGTTAAAGCGAGCACAACATAAAAATTGCTTGAATCGACCGATTCCCATGGCAGCTCGATAAAACGGGCGACTGTCCGATGGATTCCATAGTCGGTCAATGTCAGTCATATTGTCTCTGTCTAGTCCAGCTCGTAGAAGAATTGCTATTGAGGCCTCAATTTAAAAAAAGTTTTAAAAAAATTTTAAAGTTGCAATTGACGTTGTTCAACTGACGGACCTTTCGGTTTGTTTTTCGCATCACAATTGAAGTTATGTCCGCTGTGTGGAATAAACAAAATGATCAAAATCCTCATCATTGTCGGAAAATAATTCAATATCACCCACAGTTGGTTCATCAAATTGCTCGACATCCTCATTGTCATCGTCGATATCTTCTACATGTACATCTAATGCCGGTTCATCGATTTCATCATCCGCATTTGCTTCATCAGAAATTCCCAAAGCGCTTATCGCTTCCATAAATGTTCTTCGGCGTGGTCGTTCCATCATGAAATGACCAAAATCATGTCAATTTATCAATTAGATCATTCACCTGAGAATCGCTGGTGTGGACAACATAGCACTGAGATGGCAATTGTGTGTCTTTATAAACTAAATCATGAATGCAAATATACAGAAACAATATATTTATTTATAGGAAAGGGCTGAATAACATATATATTGCCATATTTGCTCTACAAAGCGCACAATTCTGAAATAAATCAATGTATTTTAGCTATACTTTATTTACATTCTGATGATGAAAGTCAAATGAATAGCTCAACAAAATCAACAGATCAGAAATTAGCAGTTTGTATTGGCTGCTTCAAATTACTTACAGCTTCACTTTGTGGTTGAAATGTGAGATGAAACTATGAATTTCTTACATAGAAATTGAGTCGAACGCAGCTACCACATTTTGTGGTCACATGTCCAGAATCGAAGTTCTGATTTTCAAATCGTGATTCAAGGTGCAATCATGATTCGACACAAATACCCAATGCAGTGTGCTTCAAAAAGCTGCTGTCAACAACAATTTGTGGTCACATGTCCTGATAAGGGAAATGCTTCCCTTTTTGCTTTTGGTAAAATGTGGGTGATACTTTTACGATTATCTTATTTTCATTTAAACTCTTTTTTATTTACATTTACTTAGAAGTAAATATGATAAACGAGGATAGTTCAAAAATCAATAAGACAATTATTGATACTAGAAATTTAACACCAGTGTCATTATAGATCGATAATTCATGTTCGATTTCATTGATATTCCATTAAGATTATTTTCCTTGGCTTTCCCCGCTATATAATATTCATATGACAATAAACTGTCTGTGATAATGTTTACTGCCTGTACACAGTGGACTTATACATTCAGAATGTATTCATAAGACATGAATCATGCTGTTACAATGCTACGAAAATTATCCCGAGACTTTGAAGAAGTTTGAGACAACGCCAGTAGCTGCACGAACTACATGTATTTGAAGAAGTTGGATGTCTTACCAGACCGTTTCGTCAGAATTTCGACTAGCACAATTTATGCTTCTCTTCGGATCAATCTCTGGAATTGCACACCGAAGTATCAATGATGCTGAATTCAGTTGCTATCTTTCCCCCACCCAGCTATGATCTCCCGCCATTCGAATTCTGGGCGGTTCATCTCCACCTGGCGATGTTCTAATGAAAAAACACTGGGTGGTATTACAGCAAGTTGACTTGATAAAGTGTAAAGATGTTTATAAATCTTATCATGAACTTTGTATTTCACATTCAACAAACAAACTTTTTTTTCAATTATGCGCAATAACGTCTGAGTGCAAATGGCATCTGAAATCAGCGAATAAATCAATGCACAAGTACGTACCTTCACTGCAGATACAGGCCTAATGTATTGGTTAATTCTCGTAACATCTTCAAACTGGTCAATGCATTTCTTGCTATGCATTTCTTAGGCGATGGAATATAGTACAGTAAAGCTTGTCAATGATGGAAACAACTAGTCCATCCTAATTGTTGATTATTCTGGAGTAAAATTTGCAACACATCCACGACAAAGATATTCGCGTCAGGTTGGATTTTCAGGATACCGACTCCAAGCACATTTCTTGTTATGGGTGCGATGTGCATTCAGTTAGGGTAAATTTTACTCAAGTAGGCCTATAATTAAGAGGACTCATCAATAGCCTATTACTTGGCTATTTAGGCCTGAGACAACCCTCGTGTGACAAATATTTCTCTTTTACTTAGAAGGCAGTTTGAAACTGAATAGGCTGCATCCAGTGTTATTCGAGGTATATTTAGAATACAGTTCTCACCACGAACTGTATCTATGAATATGGTACGCGCATGTTTGAAAACATGGTTTAGCAATCATCATAATATCGTAGGATGAAAATTCATGCTTAAAAGCACGGTTTTAAAGTCATCCTTCAAAAAAATTTTCAAAGACCGTGCAATGCATGATTTCAAAAGTTTCAGATAATTCCCGGGGTGGCTGTGGGTTCGAGTCCCATCAGACACGAACATTTTGTTGCTCTGTTTCTTATTAAAAGTTTTTTCATTTCACTCTCACTATTTCGCCTTCTCTCTAATCAGTTTTAATGAAGACAGGATAGCAAGTTTGTGAGTCCATGACATTTGATCACCTCGACGCAAAGTGACGGACAGTTATGAATATTTTCTCCGTTTAATTGTAATGGAATCTTCCTCTATCTTCAAATGATGCGGTCGGCGATGATCACAGGTTGTATATTCTCATATATAATCGAAACACTTGGCCCAGTCACTACTACGCCATTGTAGAGAAATGAGCGTTTCGTGAACATGTCTCATGGGATGGCGCAGTCTCAGTTGTCATGGCAATGAATTGAATCGTTGTTGCGGCATCATTTGATCTTATTTACACCGGAGCCATGTTGTGGGCCGGCTCATCATTTGTCTCTTCACCTGACGCTAATTCTACGCATTCTTCTGCGCTCTTCTCGTGATTGCACAACAAAAGTAGAAGAATAGCGAGTGAACGTCGATAGAAGATAGGATTTCACATCGTCGCGGCATGATAGAGAGAAATCTTCGTGTCGCGCGTCCTCATCAGTTATTTGTGGAAACAAAGGTCTCGAGCTTGAGGCTGAGCGTCCCCGCCTCCATAAGACGATGAAGATGCAGCAGCTCAGTTCAAAAGGTTGAGAAATATTAAATGCCAAGCTTCTTGCGCTGCGCGGAAGGAGGAGCAATGAGGAGCTGGTTAATCCGTTTCCCAATGAGCGGGAAATTCATTTTTGTGATCAAGCAGAAGGTAATTCCCCTGTGAATATATGAGAATTCCGCGAAATATTTCAGTTCAAGCTAGGAATCAAGTTCGCAAGCATTGCTGGCTGGATTTGCGAAGATGAAGAATTCTTTGCTCAGCAGCCTTCGGTCGTGGGTTCGATATCTGATGCCCGCATTTGTGAGAGATAATACAGACACAGGCCGCTGGCGGAATCTTGCGCGACTCATTCGTTCCCTTTCCGTGACCGCGACTCTCAGTGCGCTTGTTTCCTTCACTATTCTGAGATTTGCATAAAAGTGCGCGCATTCTCTCCAAAATCTGTATTCATTTAGTACGTCATAGACCTCATTGTCTTATGTGTTTATCAGAAGTGTAACCCGGTCCGGACCTCAGCCTGACATATTGAATCATATAGGGACCGTGTCGACCACGGCTGTTACCAGCGGGCCGAATCCATAGACTTCACTGAACTTTATTACTTGAATAGTATGCCCCTCTCTTCATCATATTATGCATGCAATGAATTTGTGGTCTATGATAAGCGCAAAAATATTGACAATTCTGTGCCTGAAAGTAGCAGCTACTTCCATCTATGTGTTAGTTTAAAGGTATTACCTCTCCAAGCTATCATTATCACTATCAACAGTGACTCGAAGGATTTGTGAAATATTGTTCCTTCTTTTGTAGTGCTAGTACTTGCTACCATGACAGTCAATTCCTTGGTAACTGAATAAATCAATAGATAAATAAACTCCTCCAAAACAGTAAAAATTCACATATCACTTGCTCCACTACATATCAAAAAGAGTTCATCCAATGAAATCGAAACTGCTATCACATTGAATCACTGAATGCTTGTTCCATGGAATTGTCCATGCGGCAGAGAATTAAACTTTTTTAAATATTCTGTCGGATTATCAACTTCCCCCATAGAATGACTGCTAATTAATCTGTCTAATCAAATGCAACAAATTCTTGGAAAGGTACATCTGTATCTGCTCATAAAGGCCTACGGTGCAAAATACCAACGCAGATTGCTTCGTGTCCTGAAATATGAGGAGCTTTTGTTAAAGAAATTCAGAAGCTTGGAGGTCAAATACGACTGTAGAAAGCTTCATTAATCTCCCTCACTTCCGTTGTGAAATCCGTCAACGAATTGATTGTCAAACGATGACAGGGTGACGATCGTAGCCTCCCGAAGATACAGCCGTTTTGAAAACATTCTGCCTCTAACACAGATGAAATTACAACATTTCGATTTTCAACTTTTTCAGAACATACCGCACACTTGACAGATAATTCCTGTAATTGATACCCGGAACTAGGGTAGGGAAAATAAACCAGTTCAATCGCTTTACAGAGCTGAAAAATCACTTGAGAGAGAAAGGAATAATGTGAAAATAATTATCTCTTTATCGGACAATTTCCCTTATGCAGTAATCCTAATTTCACGTCATGGTATAGAATAGATTAATATGACACTGCGTGTATGCAATAAAATGAAATGTAATCCACTGTTTAGGAGATGAGTACTATAAAAATATCTACTAAAGTGTCGACTCGGCTTGTCGGTTGATGCTAAGAAAGTCCTTTTATGATCTCAATACAGCAAAACTTTTGAATTGAGTTGAAATAATGAAACTGCGCTCAGTGAAGGAAAGTGAACAACAACATCTAATATTGAATTTTTGCATGGTAACTGTTTCTTCATTGACATGGTCTGCACGTATCCTGGCAGCTGTATAATAAAGTTAGAAAATAGACTTCTTCGGATACAATTATTTTATTAAAGTTGACAGGCGTTGCGCTATTACAGTTTTCTCAATGTCAGTGAACTTTCTGTGTTTCACTGGCATTGAGAAAGATGTAATAGCGAAACGTCTGCATACCCTAATAAAATAATTGTATCCGCAGAAGTCTCTTTCCATTGATTGACTGGTTTCAACTGGAACGTTGTTAATTTATCTGATATTACCGGAAATTTACTATGGAGTTTGTCTGTTATTTTCCCCGTTTTCAAAGGTGAGCAGTCAATAGTGTATTTCGTCATAAATTTTAACTTCATATAATCGTTGTTATTTGCACCTGAAGATTAGAAAGCGCTTGTGCAATTTCATGAGTTATTCTTGTTGCCTTCAAATTGAATTGAATTAATACTATATATATATATATATATATATATATATATATATATATATATATATATATACAAGGTGTTTCAAAAGTAGGCTAACAGTTGATTTTGCCCTAGGAAATCTATGTTGACCATTCTATTGGCGATTTACACCTGAATCAGTCGATGGATATCCATGATCAGTCCAACATGAGCCATAGACTTCGAAGTAATTGCTACTATCATTTAGAAGTCTATGCAGTAGCATTCCATTGGCAAAGGAATTTTGAAATCTATCATGGACAAGATATAGCACCAATCTGACATTACGTACATGGATATGTTCAATTAATTTGATTTGAATCAAACACTGTTAGTTTGACTTGAAGTGAATTAAACAAGCTTGAAGCTTTTTTGAATTTGCTGCTTCTGTCATGTCAGGTCATCTAAAAGATGATCAGAGAAAATGGATTTTGAAATCCTTTTGGAAAAACAAGAATGCTGAAAAGGTGCGAATGGAATGGAGAGATGCCTTTCACAGCAATCCTCCATCAAGATTTGCTATTTATCGCATTCGAGATAAATTTGAAAAGACCGGTTCGGTAGAGAATGCACCGAAGTCAGGACGCCCTCGATCAGTTTCAATAACATCAAACGAAGAGCTAGTGGCCCAAACATTTGTTCAAAGTCCGAAGAAGTCAACAAGAAGAGCCTCATTGGAGTTGGACATTTCTCTAAGCTCTACTTGGAGACTGATGAGGAAAGTTGAGTTGAAACCATACCGACCCAGACTGTTGCAGCACCTTCTACCGGATGATGCTGAACGACGCTTGCAGTTTGCTGTGCTCATGTTGTCGGAAATTCGGGAGAACCCAGATTTGCTTGACAAGATAGTTTGGTCTGACGAAGCCAGTTTCAAACTATCAGGTCACGTAAATAGACATAACTGTGTCTACTGGTTCCCTGAAAATCCGCACATGGTATCAACAAATGAGCTGAACCAGCCTGGCTTAACCGTCTGGGCCGGTATGTCAAGCAACGGTGTGATTGGGCCAGTATTTTTTGAAAGAACTGTGACGGCTGAGGTGTACCTTCAAATGCTCCAATCCTTTGCGATTCCTGAGATGCAGTCATTGAACAACTTCAATGAGCTGTACTTTCAGCAGGATGGTGCACCAGCGCATTTTGCAGTGAGTGTCAGAAGCTATCTGAATGACACTTTTCCAGGAAAGTGGATCGGGAGATGTGGTAGCATCCTTTGGCCTCCTCGCTCTCCCGATCTAACTCCGATGGACTTTTTCTTTTGGGGCGTTGTAAAGGAGAAAGTGTACGGACGAAAACCTCACACACTTTCTCAACTCCGCTCCTACATCACAGATGCCTGTCAAGAGATCAGTGATGACAGGAACTTATGCAGAACTGTGTGCCACAGTGTGGCCGAAAGACTACAAGAATGTGCCGATTTCCATGGTGGACATTTTGAGCATTTGCGTTCGTGAATTTTTGCAACTTTAAGTTGATTAATTTTTTGATATGTTGAATAGGCCTTGGTTATTCATTTGTTCATTTTTTTGTTAGGAAACCAAGCAAACAAAATGGTAGTTGTTTTAATGTTAATACCTTTATTAATTTCAGCCTCCTCTAGGCCATCGTCAGAAGCTTCTGACGATGGTCTAAGAGGAGGCTGGAATTAACAAAGGTGAAGGACATTTGGATGTCAGCTGTTCTTCCTTCTTCGTCTCCCTGTCTTGTGTTGACGACAGCGTCTTCGTGCACCAGGCTGAGGGGCGCGGAGGACATTCGAATGTCAGCTGTTCTTCCTTCTCCGCAGTAACACTGAAACAACTACTATCTTGTTTACATGGTTTCCTAATAATTTTTTTTTGATAGATGTTGGATAGTTATTCGACTTCTCATGATCGGTATAGATTCAAATTGGGTTGTAGTGAAATATGTAGGCATGAAAACACTGGAGATCATGAGATATTTTAATATGATTTACGCGATGTCAAAGAGTATTGAATTTTTGCCCCTTACGAATACAAGGCATATTAGCTATCTGTGGCATCGTGAAAAAGATTATTATGACATAGCTTATTAATCTATAGCATTAAGACATACCGTAGCTTTTCAAGGCCAATTTCTACTGTTAGCCTACTTTTGAAACACCTTGTATATACAAGGTGTTTCAAAAGTAGGCTAACAGTTGATTTTGCCCTAGGAAATCTATGTTGACCGTTCTATTGGCGATTTACACCTGAATCAGTCGATGGATATCCATGATCAGTCCAACATGAGCCATAGACTTCGAAGTAATTGCTACTATCATTTAGAAGTCTATGCAGTAGCATTCCATTGGCAAAGGAATTTTGAAATCTATCATGGACAAGATATAGCACCAATCTGACATTACGTACATGGATATGTTCAATTAATTTGATTTGAATCAAACACTGTTAGTTTGACTTGAAGTGAATTAAACAAGCTTGAAGCTTTTTTGAATTTGCTGCTTCTGTCATGTCAGGTCATCTAAAAGATGATCAGAGAAAATGGATTTTGAAATCCTTTTGGAAAAACAAGAATGCTGAAAAGGTGCGAATGGAATGGAGAGATGCCTTTCACAGCAATCCTCCATCAAGATTTGCTATTTATCGCATTCGAGATAAATTTGAAAAGACCGGTTCGGTAGAGAATGCACCGAAGTCAGGACGCCCTCGATCAGTTTCAATAACATCAAACGAGGAGCTAGTGGCCCAAACATTTGTTCAAAGTCCGAAGAAGTCAACAAGAAGAGCCTCACTGGAGTTGGACATTTCTCTAAGCTCTACTTGGAGACTGATGAGGAAAGTTGAGTTGAAACCATACCGACCCAGACTGTTGCAGCACCTTCTACCGGATGATGCTGAACGACGCTTGCAGTTTGCTGTGCTCATGTTGTGTACTTCAATGAGCTGTACTTTCAGCAGGATGGTGCACCAGCGCATTTTGCAGTGAGTGTCAGAAGCTATCTGAATGACACTTTTCCAGGAAAGTGGATCGGGAGATGTGGTAGCATCCTTTGGCCTCCTCGCTCTCCCGATCTAACTCCGATGGACTTTTTCTTTTGGGGCGTTGTAAAGGAGAAAGTGTACGGACGAAAACCTCACACACTTTCTCAACTCCGCTCCTACATCACAGATGCCTGTCAAGAGATCAGTGATGACAGGAACTTATGCAGAACTGTGTGCCACAGTGTGGCCGAAAGACTACAAGAATGTGCCGATTTCCATGGTGGACATTTTGAGCATTTGCGTTCGTGAATTTTTGCAACTTTAAGTTGATTAATTTTTTGATATGTTGAATAGGCCTTGGTTATTCATTTGTTCATTTTTTTGTTAGGAAACCAAGCAAACAAAATGGTAGTTGTTTTAATGTTAATACCTTTATTAATTTCAGCCTCCTCTAGGCCATCGTCAGAAGCTTCTGACGATGGTCTAAGAGGAGGCTGGAATTAACAAAGGTGAAGGACATTTGGATGTCAGCTGTTCTTCCTTCTTCGTCTCCCTGTCTTGTGTTGACGACAGCGTCTTCGTGCACCAGGCTGAGGGGCGCGGAGGACATTCGAATGTCAGCTGTTCTTCCTTCTCCGCAGTAACACTGAAACAACTACTATCTTGTTTACATGGTTTCCTAATAATTTTTTTTTGATAGATGTTGGATAGTTATTCGACTTCTCATGATCGGTATAGATTCAAATTGGGTTGTAGTGAAATATGTAGGCATGAAAACACTGGAGATCATGAGATATTTTAATATGATTTACGCGATGTCAAAGAGTATTGAATTTTTGCCCCTTACGAATACAAGGCATATTAGCTATCTGTGGCATCGTGAAAAAGATTATTATGACATAGCTTATTAATCTATAGCATTAAGACATACCGTAGCTTTTCAAGGCCAATTTCTACTGTTAGCCTACTTTTGAAACACCTTGTATATACAAGGTGTTTCAAAAGTAGGCTAACAGTTGATTTTGCCCTAGGAAATCTATGTTGACCGTTCTATTGGCGATTTACACCTGAATCAGTCGATGGATATCCATGATCAGTCCAACATGAGCCATAGACTTCGAAGTAATTGCTACTATCATTTAGAAGTCTATGCAGTAGCATTCCATTGGCAAAGGAATTTTGAAATCTATCATGGACAAGATATAGCACCAATCTGACATTACGTACATGGATATGTTCAATTAATTTGATTTGAATCAAACACTGTTAGTTTGACTTGAAGTGAATTAAACAAGCTTGAAGCTTTTTTGAATTTGCTGCTTCTGTCATGTCAGGTCATCTAAAAGATGATCAGAGAAAATGGATTTTGAAATCCTTTTGGAAAAACAAGAATGCTGAAAAGGTGCGAATGGAATGGAGAGATGCCTTTCACAGCAATCCTCCATCAAGATTTGCTATTTATCGCATTCGAGATAAATTTGAAAAGACCGGTTCGGTAGAGAATGCACCGAAGTCAGGACGCCCTCGATCAGTTTCAATAACATCAAACGAGGAGCTAGTGGCCCAAACATTTGTTCAAAGTCCGAAGAAGTCAACAAGAAGAGCCTCACTGGAGTTGGACATTTCTCTAAGCTCTACTTGGAGACTGATGAGGAAAGTTGAGTTGAAACCATACCGACCCAGACTGTTGCAGCACCTTCTACCGGATGATGCTGAACGACGCTTGCAGTTTGCTGTGCTCATGTTGTGTACTTCAATGAGCTGTACTTTCAGCAGGATGGTGCACCAGCGCATTTTGCAGTGAGTGTCAGAAGCTATCTGAATGACACTTTTCCAGGAAAGTGGATCGGGAGATGTGGTAGCATCCTTTGGCCTCCTCGCTCTCCCGATCTAACTCCGATGGACTTTTTCTTTTGGGGCGTTGTAAAGGAGAAAGTGTACGGACGAAAACCTCACACACTTTCTCAACTCCGCTCCTACATCACAGATGCCTGTCAAGAGATCAGTGATGACAGGAACTTATGCAGAACTGTGTGCCACAGTGTGGCCGAAAGACTACAAGAATGTGCCGATGTCCATGGTGGACATTTTGAGCATTTGCGTTCGTGAATTTTTGCAACTTTAAGTTGATTAATTTTTTGATATGTTGAATAGGCCTTGGTTATTCATTTGTTCATTTTTTTGTTAGGAAACCAAGCAAACAAAATGGTAGTTGTTTTAATGTTAATACCTTTATTAATTTCAGCCTCCTCTAGGCCATCGTCAGAAGCTTCTGACGATGGTCTAAGAGGAGGCTGGAATTAACAAAGGTGAAGGACATTTGGATGTCAGCTGTTCTTCCTTCTTCGCCTCCCTGTCTTGTGTTGACGACAGCGTCTTCGTGCACCAGGCTGAGGGGCGCGGAGGACATTCGAATGTCAGCTGTTCTTCCTTCTCCGCAGTAACACTGAAACAACTACTATCTTGTTTACATGGTTTCCTAATAATTTTTTTTTGATAGATGTTGGATAGTTATTCGACTTCTCATGATCGGTATAGATTCAAATTGGGTTGTAGTGAAATATGTAGGCATGAAAACACTGGAGATCATGAGATATTTTAATATGATTTACGCGATGTCAAAGAGTATTGAATTTTTGCCCCTTACGAATACAAGGCATATTAGCTATCTGTGGCATCGTGAAAAAGATTATTATGACATAGCTTATTAATCTATAGCATTAAGACATAGCTTTTCAAGGCCAATTTCTACTGTTAGCCTACTTTTGAAACACCTTGTATATACGACAAATAGTAACCCACGCAGAAGGCAAAAAGAAAAAGCACAATTTTGTAGCCCAAACCGGTTTCACCTGTGTTCCAGGCTTCTCACGGGCAGATGCACTTGAAATTGAAGTGTATCATCATTGATTTGTTTTGCAAAATGAATTTTGGACTGCGACATCAATTTCGATCAATTTCGCGACAAATTAAAAAAGGCTGGTCGACACTATTCCATCTATGACGATGCTGGACACCTCCACATATGTCTTCGAATTAGCAAATTTGCGATTGTCGATTGAATTTATCTGTACGTAATATTCCATTAAATAATCCAAGTGGGGAATTGTTGTATAGACCAACAAATTTGATTCCATTGTGTCAAATAAATGGATGCACAACCACAACTAACCTTGCACATCACGCGCAACATGTAGGCATTCATCACTTCAGTAGACATGTTAAGTGCATTTCTGATTACTTTTCATGAATTAATTACAGTGAAATTCAAGATTTCTTCAAATTCGTAATTGTCAGTGATACAGTATTCGATGCTTCGTAACAAGCCATAACGAGCCACAAGATAACACAGTCATCTTTCAACTTTGACCGAATTGTTTACAGCAAAATAACTGGTACACAAGATTGATCATCGAATCTCAGCTGATCATGTGACCGAAAAATTGTAAACACAGACTATATCAGGTCTGACACATCAGTTATTGTCAACATCACATTGAAATTGATTTGAATATTTTTACTGGCATGAACCATTATAATAATGGTATGGCCGAATGCCCTCATTACCAATATTAGGCCTGACTATGGATTTTGTTCTCGCGTGACAATTTCATCGGAACTGCATGTGTAGCCTACAAGTAAATGTGATGCCCATTGAATGTTTAAAAAAGATACAGTATTATATTGATACACTTGCCATAAAATGAATATTCATTTCTTATTCAATTTTCAGTCTAGGGTAGCCTACTTGAAGAGTTCCGTAATCGCCTAGGGAGATGGAGGGGTTGTAGAAATGATTACGAGCGACTACGAGGGGGAACGGGCGTCGAGTCACTGATTGCGTAATCATCGGGAGAAAATGATCATTAATTCGTTGTTAACGGTTTAACATTACAGGATCAGTGATTTAATTATTGTTTAAGTCCATTGTTGATTAATCAGTCTCCCTTTAAAAATGCATGGTTATTTTCTAAGTACCTCATTTTCAATAAAATGCTCAAAATAGATATCAAATACTTCTGAAGAAGTTCTTTATATTGCTTATGCATTATCCAATTGTATAGTATGTTTTATGAAAGGCCTATGCCGATATACAAATTTTGAAATTAATGTTTTTGGGAGAATCAAATGCGGAGATCGTAAGTAAAATATATGCTATTATTGACTATGTATTACGACCTTATATCCAGGGTCACCATCAGATTGATGCACAAATTGTACTTAACATAATGTGATAGAAGTGGAGAAATTTATTGTCTGCAATTTGCTATACAAGTTCAAATTGCTTTTATGATGAAAATGTGACTTCTCTTCAGCCAGCCTCACTGTCTGAAACTTTCGATGTTGCAAGTTTCATCTCACTTCTGCATCGCGATGAAATCTAATTGCTATCACATTTCACTTTTATATTAAATGTTAATGTTTTAAGGTTTGAGTGACAGTTACTAATGGCTTAAAAAATCCATCCACACATAGAATGAAATATCAACAAAGTATAGTTGAAAGATTGATAAAACACGACAACTTTTTGATAGATTTTTGAAGTTATTTTAGTTCTGAGTCAATAATAGTTGGCTTCTTTTGAAGTTCTGCGATTTATAGCGATATCAAATTTTTCTCACATGTGTAGAGCTTTTGTAAAGAAATCTGATGCTTGCTCTCTGAGTTCTCAATGAAGTATATAAATTTCAAAATAAATTTGCACTATATGCTATTATATCTCGATGAATTGAAAAGTCTATCTTGATGTGTGTAGCTATCGTTATTTTAAGACATTCCATTATGTTCTACCATTTTCAAATGGAAGGAAATGTTTTAGGAATGAGCTGTTCAAGAGAAAATGATTTTTTCTGAGTTTGGATTGGACGCATACTCTTAAAATGCAAATTTCTCCTTTCTCGGTTAGTATTTGACAATGAATTTTACAAAATAGCAAATGGCTCGTTCAAGATTCACATAGTCCTTTTTCGAGATTTTTGGCCCCTATCGCTATAATCGGTCCCGTAATAGCCGTTGAAATCCTCCTCCGTTGAAGCAGTAGATCGAATTTTCATTATTTAGTTCCGCGATTGTATAGGCGTGCACATATTCCCTTGAATAGACTGTGAGCTTATGTGTACAGACCATAGCTACGTGCCGTGTAATGTTAATATCTTCCTTTCAATATGCTATAGTCACCAAGGTCTGGTGGCTGGATTCCTTTTTTCACATTTCTTGCAAGCTTTAGGAATGGTAATTTTTTCTACACACAAGCAAATTTGCATTCGTGTATGTTTAGAATTCGTGAAAGCCATGAGTTGGAGACCTTTGAAGTTTTTTTATTATTATAAATGATTTCTGCGAGACAACAATTAGAAGCGAAATAAATATGTCGGGAAGATAAGCATTTACTCAATATAAAGAAATATAGACTATGGAATATCATCATATTTGGAATTGTAGCCTGTCATAAACAACCAATTAAGAACCAAACAACGTGCTTTAGTAATGTGCACGTGTGCATTGAATTTGTATGTACGTTGTTCACCGAGAGACTTTCGCCGACAGTTGCGTTTTCGGCTGAAACACGACCTCAAGGAAGTCTGCGATCTCCTTTAAAAGAAAATTCAGACAGATGATTCGCAGCATGGGCCATGTAACCAGGGCTCCGGAAACCTTGGTTACATCGCTCGGCTCAAATTCTTCACTCACTCGTTCAAGTGTTCTACAATGATCCTCACCACACATCCACGAATCTTCGAATCGGACAAGCAGTGACGCATGGAGTTTGCTAGATGGATTCTGAATCACGAATATCTTGTTGATCGAGTCCTTTGAATTGATGAAGCCAATTTTCTCTACATTGACTGTGAACAGTTAAGACTCTAGCTGATCTGTTGCTGCAGCAGATCAACAACATTAGAAGAACTTTAGCAAATAGTGATCCTGGGTTTATAATTACATGTTAGTATCAAGTGGTTGAAAACCCAGCAAAGCCTCCGTCTGACGTAGCAGTGCGGTCAAAGGATCAAACGGAAGTTTTGCATTTTGGGCTTCTATCATCCTTTGGTGTTTCCACCAATTGCTACAAATTAGAGGAACTGCCGATGCGCATCGTAGATGCCATTGACCATGCAACAACAAATGAGGTGAAGAGGGTTTTCTTTAATGAAGATAAATTATTCATGCAGAAGACTAAATAAAAAAGTAAACAAAATTTAAAATGTGGTCAAAATACATTATTGAAAATATGCTACATTCGACAAATTTTGTTTGCAAATATAATATTAGCATGAATATGAATTCGACATTAATTACAAAGCCTCCTTTAAGTGTATTCATATAAGCTTATATAGCAGAGCATTTAATCGAATCGAAATTACAATGTTTAGGCAAAAACAGTAGCTTTACAATGCGGTTTATGGCCGGTCCTGCAGGCTTATGGAATTAATGGGCAGTAAATTGTTGCCTTAGAGCAAACATGCAGCTTAATCATCGATTGATGATGCAGTATACGTTTGTAGGCTATGCACAAATTATCAATTTCAAAATGTTTAATGTGCCATCATTTGCTCATTTTGCAAAACATTTATTGAAGCTAGGAATGTGGCCCTGCATTATGCCCTATGATGTGTTTACCATGTCATATTTGAACATATCCGCACATAACCAATCAAAATAAAAGCTATTATCCTAGCACTTCAATAGCAAAATGACAACGAACCGGAACACCAAAAGGACTGTGGGTAGAAAAGAAGATGTGCAGCGATCTACCATGTCTTTGGTGGGTAGCTTAATTGTTATACCCATTGCATAGAGGGCCTAGCCACATTAATTTTGAGATGAGATGTTAATTAAGGAGTGTCCATTTCTCCTAGTTTTCCTCTATGCATGAGACATGCTATTGGTTTTATGAAGAGCCAATCAGTCAGTCGACAGTGATCCACACGACCATCAAATATAGGCTACATGTACAATATAATTAGATTATTGTTCGCTGCAATGGCTGCTCATGCACTAAATATTAATAAAGAATTCTGCCTTTAGGATCATGGCAACTGCGTTCAAACGTGCCTCCTTGAAACTGAGGCGATTTTTATCAGTTAGCTTAAACTTTTGCTTCATTGGCCAACGAGCAAGAGATATGGTCACTATATATAAATCATGACAAAATCAGACCAATTAAACCTATTTAAGCTCTTTTCACAGACAATTAGGCCTACTTTAAAACAATGCGCCACAATTTCAAGAAGAGTGAAAAAATGCATTATGTAGCCTGTTGCGTTTGTACGCAGTTGGTCCGATCCTCTGGACAGATACCGGGTACTGATTAGAATATTTATTCAATATTTAGTGCACCAGGAGCCATTGACGAATTGCTTCATTAATCAAGATTTTAATTTTTGTGTTTTAAATTATATTCTATGGACCCCCTAGATCGACTTCTGATGCGAGCCTTTCGAATGATTTTTGAGTTGTCCATCAAAAATAAATATTCAATAAGACAACCTTTTTGAAACGCGATTTAGCGTGGTTAATGTGTCTCATGATTTGATGTAGTGCTCTTCTATACACATTCACTGGTCTTGGAACCATCTTATTTTCATCCATCCAATTACTTTCATAATACACACGTGCTGTACAGTAACCAAACACCATCAATCTTACATTCCAGATGAAGCATCATGAGCATCTATAGCTGCCTTAAAAGTTTGAAATTATAAGACAATCATTAATAACATGCGTCTAATATGTATATAGGTAGCATATTTGCGAAATCGTAATTTAATTGAATTTGGGAAAATCACGAAAATTCTCATCGACTGTCTTTCAAATCTATTTTTTGAGTGAAAAAATGCAAGACTGAATGAAAAGTTTGTTCGTTGTACGGGATATACGGAAGACTACATACTAGAGACTTTCATTCGAAGCAAACGGAAATTTCATTTCATGCAATCCCTTTATCCCTTTGAAACAGCCATAAAAGTGAAAACGTCTCAATCAGTGTTAAAGACTGGCTTGCACCAATTTTCATTCATATAATATATATGAACTTTATACAAAATCGACGCCACTTTATACAAAATCTAAATGGACAATTTTCCATCTGACGGACAATGATATACAACTGCACATGAATCGAGCGGGAGGGGGAAGAGACTGAGGAGGATGTGTGGGTGATCATTGCGCCAATCTCCTTTCCCTCCTCAACCGGTTACAAAGATAAACTCCATAAGCGGGCAGTGTCGAAAAACAAGAAAGCAGCTCCCGGCGGGTATAAAATCACAAAAAACGAAGGCGGGGAACAATGTGTGGTGTCCAAGAACAATGTACACGTTTGCATCAAAAATTACAAAAACTTCGTCCGCATTGAGGTATTTACAGAGTGCACAGTGAAAGCATCAGCGCAGGGACTTGGTCAGAGGAGGGATGATGGATGGAAATTATGGACAAGAGATGATGTGCAGACAGATCCTTTTCCATGAACCTGACTGAACACAGCGTACATCAAGTGAGTGACCAAAACAGACGCACAACTAATTCGTTTTGTGTTGCGAACACAAGAGAATATAGAGAACATGGAATCCGCTAAGACCTTTGACAGAGAGTTATACGGTCCTTGCATTGATCTACACACTTCGACAATAAGACTGGAACGGTTTATGCGATCTAAGTCTGATTTCGGTTTGGATATAGTCAGTTGTCCTTGAATCTCCATGCCTTCGATGATAATTCCTTTCTGCAGAAAGCATATTTCCATTCTACTGATTGAATGATAACAGTAGTAAGTGATATATGTATGTCATTTCTGTAAAAGACATGGATTCTCCGCTGAAAACACGATAGAAATGCACATTGACAATTTCAAGCAAGACTAGAACAGTAATCTTCCGGCTTGAAGCCAAGATTGTTCTTCAGAAGGAAGAGGTGAATTTCTCTGAAAGCGGGACGCGCTGCTTCATTCTTATTCCAACAGGCGTGCATCAGATCGTACATCTCCTTCGGACAATTTGGCGGATGAGGCAAGTATTCCGCCTCTCCATTCTCCGCATGCATATTACCGCAATTGCGGATAACTTCTTCGTCCGTCAGATTAGCGTACGGTTGCTGCTGACAATAAGTAAGGATTTCCCACAGCGTCACACCGAAGGACCATACGTCGGATTTGGGGGTGAATACGCCCTGGAAATAATAAAGATAAATAAATTTAGACGCTTTATTGACAGTGTGGCATTTGTCATTAATTGTGAACAATCCGCGAAGAAATTTTTTCTTGCTTCGAAAAACATGTTTTGCTTTTTTGAAATTTTGAGATAATGTCATTTGACATTCTGCAGGTTGTACTTCAGTGAATTATGTTAGGTTTCTTATGTCAGTTGAATATGTTTTTTGTCAGATGGACAAGTATGACAGTCTTAAAGAAACGCATTATCTTGAACTGGTTGAAAACCATGTTTTTAAACACGATTTAACGATGATTAATAAACTGTTTCAAAACTTTGTTTTCAAAGATGGTTTTAAAACCACTCTTTTGAGCATGAGATTTATTCTCTGTTATTAACATTGTTGTGAAGCCTTGTTTTTAAACATGTTTTAGAACAGTGCTCTCAACACGCATTTTTCTGCTGCAGTTTCAGATACCTCCGTTTTTGATTTTCTATGAAGCTGAATTTCAGATACAATTGATTTCTATTTTAGGGTTCCATGAAGCTGCAGCTTCAGATACATTTGGTTTCGGTTTCAGTTAGACTCTCGGGCGGTCTGAATGTCATTACCAGTATCCTCAGAAAGAACTTCAATGAGCACACTGACGATTCATTTAAGGCGGACATTTATCAACATTTCAATTCAATTATCGGGTCGTGATGATCCCCTCACACAACGGGGAGAGTGACAGGAAGAGAGAAAATAGAAGATGAAGGTGAGGAGGAAGTGGTAAGTAGTCGATGAAGAGCGTGAATTTCACTCACACTTCTATGACACGAACAGAAGGATGACTGAGGTTGCATTAAAGGAAGTGAACGGGGAAGAGTCTCCGGGACCTGGCTACCTCATACGACATGTCCACAACGCCTTCGGCGGTACAAGAGAAACATTCTTGTCTTCCTACGTGTAAACTCAGCCAGGGTCGAAGCTGATAAAGGAAATGGAGAATTAGCAAGTCGAAGGCGAAGGCCTCTCTCTCCTCACAACCAACACCTCATCCGCAGCGGCCTTTAATTTCGCTAATGTGTGTGACGGGATTTGAGTCGAGGCAACGTTGAAATGTTTAGTTTCAATGCACTTTAATATCTATTCCTTATTCCCAGTCGTCATCTCGTTATCTCTTTTGTAAAGAGAAGACGGCAGGTTGCTGATATTTACTGTCAGCGAACATCTCCTGTCACTTCTCTTGTCCACCTGTCTTGTACTGCACAGACCGTTGCCGTTCCACATGTGTATCCCCGAATGAAGAAGAAGACCTGCTGCTTATCACCGAATTTCATTAATTTGATTCCCATCAAGCGTTGTAGTTTCGCAACGGCGTTTTCCACTGCACTGATTCCAATCTGGTTTGCCGCCTCGTAGCGAGAGATGCACAAATTATGGCCATTGCACTGTGTAATTGTTTATTCCCTTGTGAGAGAAAGATTTACATGCTCTGTTAGAAAGCGTCTTGATGCAGTAGAAGACGTCAAATGGAAACGCTTGGGACAGAGATAGCGACTTGTGAGGAGACAATTCGAGATACTGTGATGCACTTCCATCATTTTGCTTTAAGTTTAACTCGGAGTTCATCGCTGTTCAAATCCATTCACAATAAACGATTAAATGAAGGTGAGGTCAACAAAAAACTCTTACTTACATGTAACAAGCTCTCCCACGCCATCCAACGAATAGGTAGAATGGCTTTGCCTTCGATTCGATAGTAATCGCAGGCGTAGAGACGACGGGACATGCCGAAGTCGGAGATTTTGATAGTCAATCGTTGTCCTACCAGACAATTCCGACACGCCAAGTCGCGATGCACCATTGACAGGGACTCTAAATACTTCATGGCGCTCGATACTTGAACGGCGATATAAATTAACGCTCCAATGCTGCAAAGACAGAAAAACGATTTGAATGGACAAAATAATGCATCTTCAGCTTTTGTAGAGAAAAATGTGGATCCTATTCGGTCAGTCCATAAATTCACGTTATGTAAAAACATTAGATGGCGCAAATAAATGCTTTTTTTAATTTCAGTAGAATTATGGAAATGAAATGAAGCTTTAACGTGACAACATATTCAGACTTAGATAGAACGTTGAGATACTTAAAACATGGATGCTCTTCGTACCCACTTTCACTGACACTATCGGGGCTCGACCTCTGGATCATCTGATCGTTAGGCCAAGCACTTGCCCCCGAGTCACGGAGACCACTCTTGTAAAGGATGGTCATGCATGCATTATTCTGCTGTACTTATTATGTAAACAGCATTTTCGCGTATATTTAATAAATTTGTCTATCACATACTTTGACCAATCAATCGGTTTACAAATTGCTTCCAGACAACTTCTATCATTAGAATCGACATTTTGTTCATAAGAATGCAATTAGAAGTATCTAGAATTTTTCTTAATGAACCATAGAGATTACATAGTGAAATATACAGTATTGTTCATCCAACTCATTCACACTGGCGTCGAGCATAAAAGGACAAATCAACTAAGCAGATTAATTCAATGTAACCATGCAAATATATATATATTTAGCTGTTACACAGATAAGAGTAAAAACTATGAGCATCCACGTAGATTAACATGGAGAAATACGAAATAGGCTGTTGTGAGTTCATGTACAAAAAATCTTCATAATTGATTGTTTAGTGAACCGAGGAAGGAATTCGCTACTGTCGCTCGATGTGGTCAATGTAGAACACATGTAAGTATTGCTAATTTCAAACAGATTACAATGCCTCCAAACTTAACAGTACATTTTTAATCACCATGAAGGCTTTTCACAAGGACATTTCATGCCGAAAGTCCATGATACTGTAAAGTTCTTGCACTTTTTGAAGTACTTCTCGAAATATATGAAAATAGAAATATCTATATTATTAGCTAAACATAGCGAAAAACAGCAAGTATGCAGTTAAGCAAAAAAATCAAAAGATTGAAACACGGAAAATTTAAATTTATGATTATGCCCGAAATTTTTGACACACCGGTAGCCTTTGCCGGAGTTGTGACAGTAATAATCGTAGCATAATGATTATGTTCAAAATTCAGAAATACAAGCTAAAAGGTTCAAATCCATGTATTGCAGTGGTGAATTATTTCAAAGTTCATTGAAAATAAATTACAAACTTGAGATACTCTTCCTCTTGGATTAATTTTTCTTAGGGTTTGTATCTTTCTAAGCACAGTTAAATCTCGAAGACATGGATCGTCATTTCCTCGCAGTTTATCAGGTCTTTTCAAAATCTGTACCCAAAGGAATTCGGTTCTCCAGGAAAGTTAGATTCTTTGTTCCCCTTTCTTTGTCTTCAGATTATTAGCTGAAGCTTCGAGGCATTTGCTGTCATGTAATACACCCCCTTTCTCTACACTCATTCTACTTCTTGGAACTGTAATACTTGAAGACATTTCTATTTTCAAATTTTCTTCAATAGTTTCAGTTTGCACTCGAAGGCAGTATCAAAGATCAGAGCAGTTTCATTGATTAAAACTTCGAATCATGAATGACTCTTCTATCAATACAATATGAGATATAATTGACAGGAAACTTCAGAGCTTTGCAATTGCGAAATGTTCGAATCATCTGTGTTGAACGGAAATACTGAAATGTTTCGGCAAAGATTAGTCCCACCTTATGTAACACTTCAGAAATTTTGAGAGGTTGTCATTCATTTTGATGTGCAGAACCGTATACCGGATGATGACGACAGACTCCACGTATTAACGACTATGTCCTCTACTGTCCAATTAGATCGTGAGCGCCATCAAAATGACGCATAATACACATCATCAATGGTAAAATATCAAATTGATTGATCAATTGTTATTATTTCATAATGCTAGAGTACATAAAATCTATAAAGATTAGTATCAGAATTTCAACTTTACATGTATTTACTTTTCTTTTCTTCTTCTGCCTCGTTTGACGTCCACATTTCCCTATGCATGGGGTCGGACGGAAATGAGTAGTTTACCGTCATTACTCCTCCATACTGGAAGCTTGGACGGTGCTGACATAGTCAGACTTCAATCTGGAGCGTTGTGATCTTTTAGTCCGGATGCCCTTCCTGACGACTTCCTATGTCACCTTCGGGGCTCGACCTCTGGACCAGAAGATCGCAAGGAGAGACACTTTAACTACTGTGCCACGGAGAACCACTACTAATATGCTGTATATCTGCCAAAAAATCATTAATACAGACAGACTAAAAGGCAATGATGAGTGTCCACGAGTTTTACATGTGGATTGACCTCTGAAGGCTCAGAATTTGAAATTTTGGCGATCCAAAATTGTTGAATATTCAAGCTGTAGAGGATGGGGTGTTAAAAGCGACAAGCTATTATATTCTTGACAAAATTAAACACTATAGCAAATTATTCTATCAGCAAATTGCGATGCTTGTTACAAGCGAGAAAATAAAGTTTTTATTAAAATTAAATGAATTTTTAACTGATCTTTTTATAAAAAATCTCGTCTTGATGTAAGACGTATCAAGTGTAAGATATCTGAATCAAGTATATTACCTTGACATCTATCACAAGCCCCCAAACTCTTTGTATCTAGCACCTGTAATTGCTGCAATTAACGGGGTCAAATATAAATTGCGTTCATGGAATGTGTTGATCGAATCTGTAGTAAAAAAATTCTGCTTCGTGCACTTATTTCAAAGAAATTTCTTCATCGAATGAATTTTCACAGATATTTTAGTGGCGCGCAAGAATCGGCTCGGTCTGTAGTTCAACAGTGTTGGTTCTAACAAATTCTGCTCAGGCAATCAAAATTGTATTCTGCAATGCTGAGAATTTCAATCGAAAACTCTCTGTCTACGCATTTGGCATCAGAGCAGAGTATGTCGGCTGATTTTACCTTTGAGTTAATAAGAAGTGTCCACTGATGCTTTTTTTAGACAAATTTACCGATACTGACATACGCTTTTCATCCTGTCGGTAAACGTTCCTTCATCGCCAACTATCATACCTCATTTTCCCATTGTTTTATGTCTGCCACCTTAGAGGCCGATAGTACACTTGGGCCGTTAGATGCTGCCTATTACGTGGTAAGCCACAATCTCGTACTATTCCCCAGGTAACCTAACTTACATCCTCTCTCAGATCGATAAACGTTCTCTTTCGCTGAGTAACGAAGAGAGGACACGAAGACGGAGGCGAGCGAGAGAATGCGATGTTCGAAGAAACGGCGCAGGGTGGAGGCAGAGGAGGGGAACAAAAACTATCTAATCTGTTCGGCAGAGGAAGTTACAGGGTAGCGAGTGAGTGAGGTGAACGCGGGTCGGGCTACAATAATAGTCGAGTGAGATGTATGATAAGGAAGCAGGAAACTTCAAATCAAAGAATCCCATCTTCAGCCATGTTCCTAGGTAATTCACAAGTTCTAACTTGCAAAGGAAAAATTGTAGGAAATGTAATTAAAAATAGCTAAGAAGATGAACGAAAGCGATATAATAATGTTCATCTTCATCTACATAAAAGTCGCTTCACAAGAATGTAGATACACTGAAAAGATATCGTTTTCAATAATCGACTCAGCAAGTCGACGTTTGGAGAAAAATCCTGTCGTCTAGAGGACAGCATTGCCATCTAGTGACCTAAGTATGATGACAACATCCCGAGAACTGAAGCAAACCGGTTTTGCTCTCATAATCGATTCATCAGCGTGCACTACTGTGTCAATTTATTGTATGTCTCATAGCTCGAAGCGATTTCTAGCATCAAGCAATCACAACCCAGAAACCTTTTTGTTTCATTGACCGACTGTCCATTGTTTACATGGAAGCACTAACGCCAAAGCTCTGACATTTTACTAATCCCTCCCCACTCAATATTCAAAGTCATACTAACATCTAAGAGTGCGGCAGCCTTCAAACACTTAACTCTCACCAAGATAGGGCTAGCAACCTCTGCTGAGTGGTGGCTCCTCCCGATAAGGACAGACTCGAACCCAGAACCTTCTGCACTGCTGCAACAATGAGCGGCCCCTAGCCGACTGAGCTACCGTACTACCGACTGATTTCGAATTAACTTCAACAGGATTAACGTCTGGAAAATTGCGATTAATAGACAGTTATCAAAATGGACAGCAAACTAGACGTTCCAGGAAAGTTTCACTGTATTTACTTTATTAGAATATACCTAGACTGACGAATGTGACCTGACCAACAGAGTAAGCTTGATAAAACCCGGTTGAACGAAATTGAGAACGTTTTGCATCTTTTCGTCGGAGTGGTATCTGGCCAGGCTAAATCGTGTTGATGACGTGCCGGGTCTCGAAATCAATCAAAATGCTTGCAGTAAAAACTTGGACACAATATCCTAAGGCACGAGAACGAGAATGCTAATGTGGCTGCATAAACATTTTCAGAATTGAGTCGTCGAGTTTTCTGATACAGTTTACACGATTTCCACTTCACTGAAACGTAATATTAATCGCTAGTTCGAGTGGAGTTTAGAGAGAGCGAATTGTAGAGATTGTAAGATTCATTATCTAAAAGCTGTGGATCAGAATCGTCTACGCGTTAGCATTTAGCCTTTCACTTCCTGTATACCGATAACAAGCCACTTTGGCGCATATAAAATCGCCCGCTTCTAGCTGGTGTGGGAAGTGGCGGTTTCAGATCGGATGGATGGACTGATAACATGTCTCCAAGCCTCGTCAACGATGAGTCATTATATCTGATCCTCACCTCAACATCTTGTTACCAGCATTGGCTCCCGGCAAGCGGGCGATTTCCTCGCATGGATAGCGCTCCCGGAGATACTGATGCAGATCGCCAAATTCCATGTATTCAACGAGGACCAGAAGATTTCCACCCTGATTGGAGATGCCCATCACTCGGACAATATTAGGGTTGTTGAGTCGGGAAAGGATTCGAATCTCAGTTTCAAAATCTCGTCTGCAAAATATGACATGAAATGTACGCAAATAGAAGCGCATGATAGCATGTGTGTATGTATATATTTCAGAACAAAATGAACAATAAAATGTACAATATTTACACACTTTTTGCAACGATGTAAGAGAAAATTATCACTTCCTTATATCAAAGACGATTTTCATTTTTAGACAAGTATGAGCGTAAAATTCCCCGACACGCTTCGTCTCGGTGGACAGTCTCAATGGCTCTTTAAAGTCATTCTCTCTTACTTCTATGTAAAATGAAGAGGCACTCTTGCAAGACAACGAAAGAACTAGCATTTGCTGACTATGAAACATTACTTAATTATGAATTAATTTCCGCATCTCGATGGATTATTTACTGTGTCGTCAAGTTGTGTGTATCACAGATATTCTGATTTTCCCAATTAATTGTGTGATTGTGCGAATTCTATGTACTGATGAAGAATGTGCTCTCCAAATATGAGAGCCGTATCATGCAAAATTAATTATTACAGATTTTGACTCGAGGCTTTAACACTCGATTTTTAAGACATGAGGCAGGTCGAAAGCAAACCACTTTGAATAAGATGGTGTTGTTCAGGTTTTCGATCTGACCTGCTATATACATTGCTGACTTCTACCCAATTGATGAACATAAAGAATTGCATTAGGTACTTAATTAAGTTCATTTTAACAAGAAGTTGTTGCCATAATTTTACGCTTATGAATTTTCAACCATGCATCGACATGTAGGTCTGGCTAGTAATGAAAGTGGCCCGCGATTAAGGTGGCAAGTCATCAAAACGGTTAACACAACCACTGCAGTTCTCTAGTAAGACAGTTCCTCAGTTTTAGCAAGGCAACCGCCACAAAATCATGATTATTGACCCTGAGTGAGAAAACGACGGCGGCCTCTTTACCAACTGAACAAATATCATTGCCAATCCAATATTATGCAGTGAAATTCAATCTGCATTTAAAACATAGTTACTACTTTGTTTTTAGTAGCTTCAATATACACGAGGACACTTAATTTGAAAGTACATGTAGACTATTGATATTCAAAATATCTAGATATTCTCAACTATTGATCCGACTAGGATTGCAGTATTATCATGAATCACAAATGATAAGACCTCGAATCTCAATCATTCAACTAACCCTGACTTGAAATGAAAGTTCGTATAACTGTCAAGTCTTGCTAATGGTAAAATTGCATTATCCAACTGTTCAAGTATTATTTCATTCGCATATGGAGCGTTCGTTTCCTCCTCTACATCAAAAAGGAAAAATGGATCAAGTTTGTCCGTGTCCTAACGTCAGGAGATAGACAGAGAATTGCCGGAGAGCTGTTAGAAATCAAAGGAGAAATTCAACACCTAAACACGGACGTAAGTCCCTCGGGAATTTTGACTGAAGTCGAAGGACAGTGTCAAAGTGAGAGAGAGAGACACGACCTTGTGAGTGCAGATGGAAGGAGAATTTGACGCAGGGAGGTTGAAGTGCAGGAGTAAATGTAAATGAGGAAATAAGAGGGTCATTAGTGGATGAGAGAGTGCGGAAAAATTACACGAAATTGAAAGATGATGCAGAAATTCAAGCGAAATGACAAAGATCAGGAGAACGAGGCAGAAGAGGAAATGGAAAGGAAATTTAGGCATCAATTTCAAGCAGTGAATAAACTATCCGTTCTCCCTTCTCTTGTACATTTCAATTTTCATCCACCCGTGAGCGTCAACCATCATCATGATTCTAAACACAGATTAAACTGTAATTAAAAATGCTGCTATATTTCGGCATTATTGAGCCTGATACAGTTGACCACTCTGTTCAGTTAGAGGACTTGAGAATAAATCTGACATTGAACAGACATCTTATTATTCAATATCCGATTTCAAAATCTCATCAATAAATTGCAATAATCGGCAGTCACATAAAACTCAGTCAACTCTGCAAACATTAGTCGCAGATGAGAATAATAAAACGTTTGCCAAATCACCAGTGAGGAGGAGAAAGACATTTTAGCATGACACTTTGCACATTTTACCTTAATTAGAACCACGGAGTAATTCTAGTCATTCAGTTCCTGAAGCCAAGACTGGCCTGCTTAGCTATTGAAGAGAATAAGTGAAATCTGGCAAATCCTTGGAAAAATTAGATACAACATTGACTCACATCAGTATATTTCATGATTATCGAATCGATTTTCTTGAAACACCAGCGACTTAGATTACCCGCCAAAATATTTTTAAGAATTGAAACGAAGCCCATCCTGCAGACGAGCTCGCATCTTCCTCACTCCACCACACTACCACAGACTGACTCACATACAAACTGTCCGAAATTTGCCAAAACCGGACCAGACCGATACCGGTTGCATCTCTATCGCCACAACAGTTCACTTTACATCGACATAAACATTGTTTCAACGCTTTTATTGGTGAAGTTTAAACTGATGTTTGTTTCAAATCATCATGTGAACAGAACTTTGCAAACAGTGCATTAGTTAATTATTATTATATTATCTCTGGAGATGTTCCCTCCCTTGATCCGTTTTGCATGGAATAGTTTTAATGGCTGCATTATGAAATTCTCTTAGGATGTGATGATCAACCCTGCGAAGAATGCGGAAGATGCCAAATGTCTTTATAAATCACTAGAATGTACTTAGAAACTGCATGAGAAATAGAATGGTTGAATGGCTTTGATACGTTTATTGTATCCACTATCGAGCTGATCGTTGAGAATCATTTCTTTGATCACCACATCCATGAGACCTTTGACTGACCAGCCTCGACACCAATATCAAGTCATTCGATCGATGAGCTTCAATCTGAGTTATCCTCATCTGCCATTTGATCGAAATGTATATTGGATAAATTAATTAAAGATCTATCTAATTCAATTATTATCCGTCAAACAGACAAACCAATTAATGACATGAATTGTAGACAAAGTAACACGCAACTCAGAAATTGTAACAATAAAGAGAGAATGTTTGAGCTCTTAATATGCACTTCGAAAGTTCAAAATCTTCTTTGTCAAACACTGTATCCTATGACGTAATAATTCATCTATACAGGTATCTTGGGAATCCTACATTTGGCTGTCACGAAACTTTCTCTCTATTGTTTGATTCAGAGTCCGCTAGGATTAGCTTTGTTCGTTTCTATAGATAATGCTCGATGGTTTATTTATGGACAGGATGACTTCACATGTAAACCAATCGTGAAGGATGAGTTTCCACATCACCAGTGCTCTATTTGGACAATCATTACATCAACCGATCGCAAAGTTTTTTGAAGTTCTTTGTCTTCCTATTACTCGTCAATTTGTTTATCAGTGCAGATGCTTTCAATAGATCCCGATTAGCTGGGAGTCCACATATTTTAACAAGATTTAAGAGCCACACTCAATTATCAGAACCGATCTTTACTCATGGATTTTCATTCTGCTACTTAGTTAGGAACTGCTCCGATTCGCTACTGCCATTTCGCCGATGTATCTGATTATATTCCACCTGCATCCCACACGTAGGTTCTCATATTCCCATTTCAGTCACTTATCTTTCATAATCAGTCACTCATCTTCCATACCCAGTCACTCCTCTTTCATAATCAGTCACTCATCTTCCATACTCAGTCACTCATCTTTCATAATCTGTCACTCATCTTCCATACTCAGTCACTCATCTTCCATACTCAGTCACTCATCTTTCATAATCTGTCACTCATCTTTCATACTCAGTCACTCATCTTTCATAATCTGTCACTCATCTTCCATACTCAGTCACTCATCTTTCATAATCTGTCACTCATCTTCCATAATCAGTCACTCACCTTTCATACTCAGTCACTCATCTTCCATACTCAGTCACTCATCTTTCATAATCTGTCACTCATCTTTCATACTCAGTCACTCATCTTCCATACTCAGTCAGTCATCTTCCATACTCAGTCAGTCATCTTCCATACTCAGTCACTCATCTTTCATAATCTGTCACTCATCTTTCATAATCTGTCACTTATCTTCCATACTCAGTCACTCATCTTTCATATTCAGTCACTCATTTTTTTTTATACTCAGTCAGTCATCTTTCATACTCATTTACCCATCCTTTGTACTCGATCTTCCATACTCAGTCACTCATTTATCATATTCATTCACTCATCTTCCATACTCAGCCACCCATCTATGTCATTCATCTTCCATGGTCAGTCACTCATGTTTCATACTCAGATACTCATAATTTGCATTCAATCACACTCATTTTTTCTCATTACTGTCTCTCTGCATGACCCTCTCTATCATTCCACTTCTTTTCTTTCTTTATCCCTCTCTCTTCATCACGTGCATTCCATTGTTTCAACAATTTTGACCGAAGTTTGCACGTCTAGCGGTTCAGTTTTTCATTCTCAAGCCTAAAATTCTTCATCCTCCCTCAATATTCCTTTTCAATGTTTAAATTTATCCATACAGGATATACTTATGTTTAATTGAAAGCCTTGAATGAGCAGAGATATGCTGGGATGCATTCTTCCACTGTCTTATTGCAACATGTGAAGTACAGACGCAGTACAGGGAGGAAGACTGCGCAAATCCTTCATCACTATTCAGGTGGATGGATAGATGTTGTGCCAAGAAGTAATATGACGAGGAGGCTTGTTTCTCCTCACAACCTTTATTTATCCTTACTTCTCTCTCTCCGCTGCAGGCAGCAGAGTTCATCATATGTTGTCAGGTTGTGGGATCGATGGGAAAAATCTTTTGTGTCATCATTCCTTCTGCTCTTTCCTTGCACAAAACAAAATAGAGGATCCATGAAAACATGAGAATATACAAACTCATGTAGAATCCATCATTTTCCAATTTCTCTCTTCAATCGGGCAGCATCATATCTGCCGCATGCGCCTTTGCTAACAGCACATGTTGGTGATGGTTCGATCTCGAATTAATGAAGGAAAGTGACACACACCGACTATGGCGTGAACCTTGGCAAGTGTTCCTTCTGCAACCCCTGCGTAAAGGAAAGTTGTGCGGTAAATGCGGACAAAGGTGGCGTCATCCAGGCGTGTCGACGATGCGCCGATGAGATGGGAAAGAACAGACGAGATGAACACGAGAAATGAGAAAGTATTAGCCGAAGGTAAAGACGAAAATGAGAAGGAGGAGCCCTGTTGAGAGATGCTGATGATTGAAGTCGTTGCAGATAAAAGCGGACAAGTAATAGAAGTTGATGAGGAACAGCAAATATAAATCAATACTGCACCGTCTTGTGAGAGCCAACTCTTCATCTCTGCAACCCCTCCTTACACTAACCGCATACGTAGAACAGCATTTATTTGTCTATTTGGCCAATTATCTTCCCTGTGAAACAAATCGTGACGCAACCTACTACTGCTATGCTAAAATAAGTATCATATCTGTAAGACACTGATAAAGAAAAATTGTCATGATATTAATATATATAATAAGATTGAAATCATAGTGTAAATGAAATAATGGATGAGACAATGCTGAATAATAGAACTTACCTGGCTTGTTCGCTTGCGTCCGTTCGAAGCATTTTCACAGCCACACGAGTTGGCAGCAAACCTTTTTCTGTATCATCAGACTTTGGCGTCCACTCGGCCAGATGAACTTCCCCGAATTGACCACCGCCTAAATGGTCAACGAAATTCATCTCAGAGCGGTCAACTTGAGTCAGACCCAATTCGTCGACGGATACAGCAGAATTGATGGAAGTGGTATCCAGGTCCTTGAGGGCTGCGTATACTGTGTTCCCACTAACGCCTGTGGACCAAATCAGATGGTGTAATGATGCTTTCAAGAGAAAGAAAAGCATTTGTGAAAAATGAAAACTCATTTTTCATTTCATTGATTTAGAGCCTAAGGTTGTGGATAGGTCAACTGGAAAGGCATCCAGCGTTCTGCTGGTAGTCTGACCGATTCAACACCGTCTAGCCTCACGTTGGGGGAGTAGTGACGTTAAATCGTTATAGAAATGTGCAGTGTGACATGATGATAAAATGTGATTGTGCATCTAATCTATCTACAATGGTACCTCGTCCCTCCACACGTCGTTCTTTGGATAGCAAATTCTCTAAAAAGCGATTTCTATCTACACGTTTACTAGCTCATTCAGAAATACGTATTTTAATCTCGAAATAGAAGTCGAGAACATGTACCGTTTTCTTAATACGTAAACCGCCTGTTTCGATCTTATTTTGCAGTGTTCATTAATAGTCACATTGCACTGCACATATGATAAATTGCTGCCCATTTTGAGAATGTGAATGTATAGGAGATTTGTATAAGGCATGGAAATTAGCGAAAAACATGGAGCACCGTTATTTCTTGATCCATTCATACAGCTATCACGGAAAGTAGTTCCAAATGCAGAACATGGGAAGGCAGTACCCAAAATGTCATTTTCTGGGCGTATTTCTTAACATCCTAGAATCTATTTATCCGGATATCCGATCGACAATGCGTGTCCGGATTAATCAGGTTTCACTGCATATTTTTTTGAATTATCACGAGCATGAGTAACTCATTTCTGGAGCATACAGAAGAAAATCGATGATGAAAACAATCACCTGCATCAACGACTGGCAATTATCTAAGACGTGAATTACTCAAGGGTAGCACGACATCGAACGACGTTTCTTCAATGTCATGGATGGATAAGGAATGTCACTCCCGATTCGAATAAAGACAGACACCTCTCAGATCACTTGTTGTCGTTATTTTGCACTCAAATCAAATTGGAGGGGCGGCCAACGGCTTCCCTCCCCATCCACCAAGATATCGTGCAAGGACAAGAAAAGAGGCGTAACCAGGAAGCGTTCCGGAGTGTAGTTCGCTTCCCTTCCCAAGAAAATTATCTTTATCGAGTCCATCATGACTCATGCTGCTCACCTTGAATATTCATCTCTGCTGGATACTGAGAAATAGGTGGCGGTGGAGCAGTCGGAGGTTTTACCTTGTATGGTGATGCGCTCAATGCCAAATTATAGGAAACATCGGGCAGCGGATTCGTGAAGATTTGGATGCGAGGAGGAACTCCGACATTTCCCGAGTACAAAGAACTCGAGTAAGGAGGAGGAGGAGGAGAGAAGATATTTGTACTGGCGTATTCTGCTCCGGGACCTGATGGAGAAGAGCAAGTGTCAAATTAATTTACAACATCTGCAGACTTTCTGCTTACTATAGTGTGCAAACCAGACCCACTACGAATTAGGGCTCGGGTTGATTATGTCCGGTTATATTATTTTTGAAATGTCGAATATTAACAATGGAATCGGATCAAGTGCTGAATTCGTTGATACAGTCAGTGACCCGTCTTATTCGTTTTCTGGTTTTGCTGCCCTTAGCAGCCATAGAACATGTTTGTAGCTAAATTGCGAAGTTAAAATAAATCCGTAATGCGTAGTCAAAGCTTGTGAATCCCTATCAGATTGGAAAAGCAATTAATGAATGGTCAACAGAGAATTTTACGAGTACTTTTACCAGTATGGCATCGACTTTAACATTCATCTTGAATAGAATAATTTATAAATTGTCAAACTGGAATACTTAAGCCTAAGAATTAAGCATAAAGTGAGTCCTACAAGGAAATGATTTGCATAGTGAGACTGAAGCTTCATTGATTGGTGTAGTTGATAAATTTTGACAGAACAGCAGCTGCCGTCTTACATGACGAGATAAGAGAAACACATCAGTGCCTGCTGCTGTGTGTGGAATTAAAGAGATAAATGAAAAAATCGAAATCAGAGGATTAAAACGAATACGTCTATTATATTGAATCTTGTTGGCAGCCATTGTTGCCAAAGTGTTTATTCATGGTTGAAGTGCCTCGCAGATGCACATTGAGATGAAAAGCTATAAAAGCCCATACAGATAAGCTTAGTTCATTCAATTGCACTTCCTCTCAGTATGTTCACAGAAAATGCTAGTTAAGCTTGCACCGAGAAATAGATATTCGAGTCGGATGGGGATTGAAATTTTGATTCGGGTTCTCTTTCATGATTTCTGCACGTGCTACTCAACATCCTAACAATCAGAGAACAAGAAAATAATTTGATGGAATACTGGGTACTTTTGGGTCATCCCCACACAGGTTTTGAAATTTGTCTAAAATCTGCAAAAATCTATCAATCGTCACTAAACTTCAGGAAGACATTACTTAACCATATTTGCTACCAACATACAAAACTTCATGCAGATCGAACTAGTACTTTTTACATTAGAGACGATAACGTGAAGTGTAGCGATGTCAACAACTTGATCTGACTTCGTCTGTTCGACGCATTATTGTTACTCGAATCAGATGTGTTCTCTCTCCCTCTTAGTCTCATGCACTGCTATTTGAAATCTTCCCACAACCACTATTTGCAACACCTTTAAGTTAAAAATGTTAATGTGGGGGATCTTGCCTAGTCATCATCACTTCATGAGTTGTCGAGAAGGTCTCAAGGGCTTTCTTCTCGGACCATGAGGTCATAAGAAGTCAGATCAAGCTGCAGACATCCATGCACTTCAAGTTATCGCTCCTAATTCAAAAAGTACTTGTCCCATTTGCACAAATTTTGGTATGTGGATAGAAAATATCCTGTTTTGTGACGATTGATTCATTTCAACGAATTTTAGACAAATTTGAAAGCGTGGGGGGAGATAACCCATAAGCACCGAACACTGCACGACAAAAGCTCAATTGGACGGGTGTGGCACATTGGCTCAGTGGTTAATTGCATTGATTGCCGATCAGAGTTTTGTGAGTTCAAATCCAAAAGTTCTACGGAATTTATTAGGAAGCAATAATAAAAGAACAATATCTTGGAGAAAAGGAAGAAGACTCGAACAACAGTGAAGGATGGAGAAGCAAGCATGAAGGAGCAGATAACTAGATGAAGACAAAATTCGACCGTAGTGGAAAAACGAATGACAGATAATGGATAGCGTCGGCAAGGTAAGGCGAGGTCTCAACCTTAATGGAACAGGCAGCAGTAGGGATGAGTGATACGACCTGAATAGCTCCTCCTCTCCTTATCTGTCCACACAAACGCACGAGAATGTCATTAACAGCAGCAGCTGGACACTTCCTCTTCTGAGTCGAATCTCTTCTTCCTTCCTTCTCTCACCTTCCCTTCCTGTTTCAGTCAAGTCTTGAACAGCCCGCCACACAAGTAATGAGCGAGGAGAAAGATGTGCTGCTCAGCAACATTATCTCAGATAACATTATTGTTGTTCATCATTTAATGCTTTTCATCCTCTCGAACTACTATGCGGGCCTAGCGGTATAACAAGCCATCAAATTGGACAAGAAGCAAGCACGACAGCAAAATGTAAAGCAAGATTAAAGTTAACAAAAGTGCGATTACACCCGACATTTAAAACATATCCATGCATGGCGAGATTCATGCGGGACGGAATGTTCGGTGATTTTCTGACTTCATTAAATCTCTATAATCTCTAACACCTAATAATCTGATAATTGATAAGCTTCCGTGACTTTTTGATGAATTTAGAGCATGAATTTTATCTTTTTTTATGGTAATCGTTAATGAATCCAAAATCGCTTAATGGTGATATTCAGGGCTGAAAGAAAACAAATTATACTTCTGCAACTTGAAAATATTTTTAATGAAATTTCTTGTTTGTTGCCATTTTACAATTGCACTGTCGGTGCTTTATGTTGCGAGTCTATGGAATTCATCCCATATTAAAATAAATAAATAAACTTTATATATACTAGGAGGAGCACATTTGACAAGTTTTCTTCCATGTGGACAAGCTGTTATTTATCCCACTTTCATTCTTTTTGTGCAGTGTTTAGAATGAATGCAGAGAAAGACTACTTTAGAATTCTTAGGTTTGGCCCGACCAAGGTTCGAACTAAGGTCTGACGGACACAGAGCGAACACTGTACCACAAGGCCACAGCGTCGGTCGAAAATGAAATATATTAACTCAATCGGAAAGATGTCATTTGAAATATTTAAAAAAAAAATAATTACGGCGATCGCCGCATGCCTGTTGACGAAAACCACCTGCGAAAGTGTATATTGACGCAAGCATTGCAGGTAAAGAAATTTTTTTTCAACGCATCACATTGACAGAATTATTCTGGAAAGAAAAATGTCCATCATCGTTGAAATCTGCTTACATTAATTCTTACGAAGTCCAAATTGACAGACATGAAAACTCAGTTTGACTTCTTGTATGGAATTCCTGTTGAATTTTTGCAAATTCCTAATTTGAAATAATTAGTGTTTAACGAGAGGATGTGATGCTAATACTCGATGCAAGTTCACTGTGAACCGAATCGTGACGTAGAGCGGATAGTTGATACAAATATTTCATATTCGTTTAATAGACGATGAAGTAATTATCTATGTGATGCCTACATTTTTCCTCACACTTTTCACCTGCAAAAGATACAATTTCCCTTGTGAATTTAAACTCTCCTAATTAACTGTTTCATGATCGTCATTAAATTCCATCATATCCTCCCCTTCTTCTCCAAGCCTATATTCTGCTGTTCTCTCTCGCCCCTCTGTTGTCTCTCCCACACGTCAACATAGCATCGCAGTTGACAAAATCGGAATGAAAACTGCAAACAGGAACGACTGATGGATCTCTATGGAAACTACTGCACAATTGCGTCCGATGTAACTCCTCACAAGACAGAGGTGTTCTGATGTTTGTTCCCACACTCGCCTGCTGCCCCTGATGATGAGCTACACGTCGTGAGCGCGATGAGGTGAGCGGACTCGAACTATGATGTCCCTTCAACAATACGTCTCCTCCTTTTATCACTATTCTTCATGCGCGTTGAGCTGCAGAGTGTATTCAGTCTTGAAGAACAACTTTCACGAGTGCCCGATTCCCTACACCTGGAACTTTCATGACTCATTCTGATTGCTTACCAATCTCATTCATTATGAAATTTTATTCAATTCTTCATCCATGCATTTCATTTTAGACAATAAAACTGATTCACGGATCACACAAATTGAAGTTGTATCCACCAACTGCTTCTGCCTATTGAGTTCAGACAGTTCACAAATCTTTACACATTTTAGTCTACTCCTCTCCTCTACCTAACTACCTATGAAGTCGCATTAGGGAAGAGATAATTTTCTATGATCGGAGCTCTTTTGGTCTCACAAACTAATGGTTTGGTTTTTTCCTTTATTTACGGTTTGAAGTGATTTACTGTGGTCATTTTATCTTTTGGGAAATTTCAACTCAACTGGTTTGAAATGTCATCATACAGAAAGTTTATAGACTGTCTGTTTCGCAATAATGCACGTGTAAAGTCAATGCCAACCTTAGGTAGACAGAGCTCGTTCTGAAGAATCCTCTATTTTGGCGATTGAAAAGCAAGCAACAACCACAAGCTTGAAAGAAGTATGCATCGTTGTAAAGGGGTATACATTGAAATACGAATGCAGACTAGAGCCTGCTAGCTGATTAAGAGCAGCAAAAGATTGTGCAATTACAATGCATAGGAGAGATCATAAATACAGTAGTGCATGAAAGGAAGAGGTGATGCCGATTCGCGAATATATTTGGTAGTACCCGTATGCGTGCGTCAGAAATGTTACACATTCTTGCAAGTCCACCACCGATAATAAAACAGATAATTCGGTAAATCCTCTGTATCATCTGTAAATACAGTAGTAATGTTAACTGGTAGTCAGTCTTTGATAAAAATAAATTTACATGCTTCATCGTTTCAGTTCTTAGGCTTGATTTGAGTCATCAGGACACAAACTCAGGCTGAATTAAGGTATCAGGACACAAAAACAAGCTCGAGTGAACCATCAGGACACAAAATCAGGCTGGATTGAACCATCAGGACACAAAATCAGGCTGCATTGAACCATCAGGACACAAAATCAGGCTGCATTGTACCATCAGGACACAAAATCAGGCTCGAGTGAACCATCAGGACACAAAATCAGGCTGGATTGAACCATCAGGACACAAAATCAGGCTGGATTGAACCATCAGGACACAAAATCAGGCTGCATTGTACCATCAGGACAAAAAAATCAGGCTGATTTGTACCATCAGGACACATAATCAGGCTCGAGTGAACCATCAGGACACAAAATCAGGCTGGATTGAACTATCAGGACACAAACTCAGGCTCGAGTGAACCATCAGGACAAAAAAATCAGGCTGGATTGAACCATCAGGACGCAAAATCAGGCTCGAGTGAACCATCAGGACACAAAATCAGGCTGGATTGAACCATCAGGACACAAAATCAGGCTGTATTGTACCATCAGGACACAAAATCAGGCTCGAGTGAACCATCAGGACACAAAATCAGGCTGGATTGAACCATCAGGACGCAAAATCAGGCTCGAGTGAACCATCAGGACACAAAATCAGGCTGGATTGAACCATCAGGACGCAAAATCAGGCTCGAGTGAACCATCAGGACACAAAATCAAGTCACATGATAACAAGTAGCCAGAACTAAAATGAAGCTAGTAATCAGCCAGTTGAAGCTGCTTCGATGATTGATCGTTTTCTAAAATTATCATTTATTTCAATGAAAATTAATAATCTAAAAACTTAGTGCAAATTTTCTTTATAAATTACATTTTAATGAGTTTTGATTGCAAGGCATTTTTATATACTCACAGCGGCCTGAAAAGACGAAAATTTCGAGAACAATTTCGCATATGACTAAAAAATCAATCAGTGGTATAAATCAGATCACCTATCATTCAGTCAGTTTAAAGATGCAAGAGGCCTCCCCGACACGTGTGACAATATTTAAGCTCACCGGGATATTTGAGCAGACTTCATCTCATGAAGAAAGCTGACATAATTAAATTAATGAAAATGACTAGTAATATACATTATGTAAGCGATATATGCGATGAAATCATCACACAGAACCATTACCATCACTTAAATCAAGTTAAGTATGCCAACATATCGTCATCGCCACTCAAGGATTATAAGCTAAATGCTTCATACAACAAAGGCAAGAATATAACTCATCAGAAAATAGAAACATTCAACCTTCAGAGATAGAAATCGGGCCAATTTTTGCAAGTCCGAATCAAATTGAGTTAAAGCGGAGGCGTTTATTCACAGCATGCCCTGAGCTTCATGAGAAATACATAAGGCCGCTGTCGTATATTTTTAATACAGAAAGTAAACTTCTTTTTGGAACAATAGTTTTTATTAGGCTTTCACTTGCTTCATAGAATCTCTTATACGCAATTATCAAAATGAGTAGCAAGTACTCAAGACAGAAAATTTGTCACAATTTAATGCCTTTCTAGTCATTGCAAATTGACAGATGAAAGTAGCCACAGTAGTTCGTACATGTGTTGTTGCTTTTATATCCATCATGCATCTCTATAGCTTTGTACACTATTCATCACCATTAAAACAGAGAATGGGCGGTGGTACTTTACGTACATAAATTAGGAATTTCTAGTTTTATGTGAGTGCAAAATAAGGCCCGATTTCACGTCTGAATCACCCGGCGAATGTCTAATCACAGATAAATTTGCCAATAAACGTTGATAAAAGTAGAATATATCAGAGGAAGCTATCATCAAGCGATCAATTTACGTACGGGAATGAAAGACTACAAGGAGTAAGAAAACGCAGATAAAATTAGAGAATTTCTTTATCATCCCTTATCTCAATACTCACATCCTCCAGGTAAGGTGACGACGCCGGCAAGTGGTGGAGGCCCTGCTGTAGCGTAAGTGACATCACTGCCTGCAGCGCCGGCACCTGCACTAGCTTCCTCTTCATCTTCACTTGGTAAGCTGGTGTATATTGAGGAATCGTTAAATCCTTTGCCATTCATCGTTGTTCCAAGAGGTTGTTGGCGACCATTGAGGGTGGATACGACCATTAACGATCTTGGGCCTTCTGTTCGAAATTGCGGACCACTTCGCGTTAGACCGTACATAGGTTCGTCCTTTTTCTTCTTCTTCTGCCTCCGTCTTCGACACATGACGAAAGCAATAAGAACAGCGATAATGAGGATTGCCACTAGCGCGGCTATGATAATAAGGATATGTTTGAAACTGGTTTCCATGGAGTGTTCATCGGACGGTGGAATAGGACGGACACCGCGAGAATCCAAGCCATTCACGTTCGGCACTTTGGGAATGTAAGGAAGAGGAGGGGTCTGAATGCGAGCCCCTTTGGGATTCCCAGTAGGAGGAGTTTCCGTAGGCACCGGAACAAGGACAACCACTGTGGAAGGTAAAACATAATTAATAGAAAATGAACACATCAACAGTCAAATTGACTCATGATGCCACTTTAAATGAGCTGTTACTGATTCTCCAGGTTCTGATGGTTCATCATCTTGCTGACCATTTTAATCGATATAAGAATGCAGTAAATGATCGGATAACCTGGCAATTTTTCAGAGGCATGATGTCACTCTATTCCATGCTATTGCTATGTATTTCTTCGATTGATTACACCTACTTGAAATTACACGATTATAAGAGCCATTCAAGGAAACAAGCCTGAGGTAGCTGATTCCAAGATCGCACCGTATGAGCAAAGAAACCTTTCCAGTGACTTATTCGGAAGGTATATTCTTAGCTCACATGTTAGAGCGCGAGTAGGCGTACTTAAGTGCAAGCTTAGAGAGAGAGGAGCTTCGACTTTGATAAACACCCATTTACTGCCTCTACCGAAATAAACTCCGTAAGAGATTTTAGAGACGCAACATTTTGCTTGCATACATGCAAATGCAGCATTGACAACAGAAAGGCCTGAATAAATTTTCCACTTGGTCAATGAAAATAGAGAACAACCTGCATTGTGATTGTATATTGATTTCCCAGACTTGATAATGTCTGTCCATCAAGTTTCTTGCAACATGTCATGCAAATCTGATATGGACATCGATGGACAACTTCTGAATGCCCGAAAGTGCTATGCGGTACGTATTCAACCATCAATCTGACAACTTTCTGGCATTCTACGGAAGGATTATCTTCAACATCACTAATATCCAATCATTATCTCATTTTCTTCAGCTTTCTTTTTTTTCTTCTCTCTCCCTTCCTCTATTTCACAGCGCCTAAACCTAATACAACTCTGGATGTACTTAACATGACACACTACTAATGGGAGGAAATATTTCATGCGAGCAAATTCATTCCTTACAAAACAGTCTAAGATAAACGATGGCCGCCGGCCTTTTGCTCATCTCAACCTTAATTACTCCAACTGTCAAGAGTCAACAGGAAGCGTCTGAGTCATCACCGGATAATCCTCTCCTCGTCTTGGGAGGCGGCGGAAAAGGCATTATATAACGCCAAGGCGAGTCGGCATTCCGCCTCCAAGGCGTCGACAGAGGAAGGTTTCAATTTTTAATGAAAAGCCAAGGATCGCCATAATCATAGCCATGCAGCAGCGCGCGGCAGAGGGAGAATGGAAGAAGAGATTCAACACTAGACCGAATATCCCACGTACAAGCGGTAGGATTGGGTAGGATTAGCTCAGTGTCGGCAGAAATGGACAGGCTTGTGAGATTTGAGCTTCTCTGATATCAGATTCTGACTCCTTCAAGCCTGAAATGAGGCACTGGGAGTTCTGTAAGCGAAACTAGGGCTTGAATGATGCAAATCACACAGCATTCCAGAAATGCGGCAGACCGGTCAAGCCTGGTTGTTGATCTTGCGTCAGTGTAGCGTCATGTGACTTTTTAAACAGTGTAGTTGACGATGGAGGTGACAGTTCATTGAAGTCAATGCTCTTTCACAAGTACAGCGAACACATTGCATCGCGAAAAAAAGAGGAGTTTCAACAAAACTACAAGAAATTCACCCTATATATGAGAGTCATCGGCGATGATGGTTTAACGTCACTACTCCCAATTGCTGGGGGCTTTAACTAACGGTGCTGACATAGTCAGACTTTTCTGGAGCGTTGTGATCTTTTAGTCCGGATGCCCTTCCTTACGACTTCAAATGACACTTTCGGGGTTCGACCTCTGGACCGAAAGATCGCTAAGCCAAGCACTCAACTACTGTGCCACGGAGACATTGGCGATAGTGGATAACAAAGAAGCATATCTTGCAGATTTCGATGGCGAGGGAGAATGAACTGATGAAGTGCTTGGGTCATATTTTTTATACTTTAACAAATATTTTACAAATTTTATCTCCGGTTGAAAAGAGAGAAATCACACCTTTCCAAAAATCTACACCGATGACCCGTTGTCCCCAGTTTTCAACACGTAGTCTTTGTTATACATGTCTAGGTGCATTACAGAACCCTGAATACGGATGAAGAAGAATAGACAGAATCAAGGAACAGTATACCTTGAAAATTCATCATGACTTTAAGCATTGCACAATTTGATAAATGATTTTATAGAGCGTTTACCTTTGTGTGTGCATAAAGAGTTTCTTTTCAATTTGAGACTTTTGTGACTTTCTCTTGTCAACTTGTCACTTTTTCCTCCTGATTTCTACTGTTTATGATTTATGTATTCATTTTTACTTCTATCTTTTGATCCGTTCCTGTTGGTTCTGCTTCATTTTTATTGGTAAAGTGTTTCATTGTTCCTGTCATCTGCTGTTGTCAATATCTCTTGTGTCTTCGTGAGTCAAAGTCATGTTCACATTCTGTCCAAATAACTGATGCAATTTCATTCCGCATGTAAATTCACCGAGAGAAGCGGCGTGGCCATGAAAAATGAACTTTGTTTTTGTTTCAATATCGCACAGATGGGCGCAAACTAGACGGTTATTTTATAGAGCATTGTATGGATTGATAATCATGTTCACGCTATCAGTGATGATTTTGACAGAGATAATCTATAATTAATATTTCTATTGTCCTTCCGTCCATTGTTCTCATCATGTAATCTATTCTCCAATGTGTAGGTCTTGTGATATAATTGTATATATTTTGAGGATTGTTATCGCGGAACCACCTGCAGGTACGTTAGTGTGTGTCCAGTCCAGGTACTGACACATTGTGTGTGTTTCCTGGTGATTTCTAATCAGCATAAATTTACATAGTGGTATCTATTAGTAATTTCATTTTCAGATTAGATATCTCCATGTAATTCTACTTATAATTCCATTATCAATACACTGACCTCTTTAACCCCAGAACAATTTTCCACATGCAAAGATTAAGAAAACAAAGTGAACTAGGTACAAACCTGAATGAAACTCGATCTCGGATATAAGCATCCACTCATCGTCGAAATAAAGGTCTAATTTGATCCATTTGCCGATTTTCTCTAGAAGAGGAATTTGTACCCATCTGCTGGTTTGCAGACTATCATCGCGAGTATATTTCTTTTGCACTTTGTTCTCAGGATAGAAAATCCTTCCACCAACACTGAAATGGAATTCAGCCATTCGGAAGATACGAATTCCCCGTCCGTATCGATTCGCTGCGTGTATCCGGCATCCGATGAACTTCCGGACGGTATCGAACTCAAATACCAATGACACAGGTACGTGAGGTGGTCGAATGGAGCGTTTCCATCCCACGAAATGGAAGGCTGGCTTGTTCAAGGTATATGGATCACCATTGGCGTTGAAGCGGAAGAAGATGTTATCCATAAGTTGACCCATCCCGCCATTGAGCAGTTGTCCCGAAACACCGGTGATAACCCCATCATAGGTCGAATCTTTATAGCTCGTTCCGTCGGGTGCCACGTCGCCTTGAGGGATCTGGTAGGAGACCACGCCGTCTGGAATAAGATGACATGTTTGATGCGTGAAGAAAACGGCGCCATATGATTACAGGGCAATCTACGTTATGCTGCTCAACCGTAAAACGAGCTGTTGACTCGTACTGACTGTCACGGAATAGCGAAGTTAGAGCAGTCAATGAAGGAGAAATGACATGTTTTCCATATAGATCATCGACGCCAAATAGACGTAAGAGGTGCCATCATTTGTGTCTCAGATACCTCGACCTTTAGTTCACTCGGCCATCTAAACACCCGTTACGAAAACGCAGGTGAGAGATACAATTGTAGAAAGCGAATGGAAACAGATGGGAACTGTTATGAAATAAAGGAAAGAGACATTATTACCGAGGATGAAAGAAAACGGAAGTTTAAAACTGTTAAATCAAGTTAACGTTCGAACTACTTTCAACGATAACTCTGTTAACTTTTAAGCAAGTGATTTCTAACAAAAATGAATCTCTTGTGAGTGCTATTTCGCTACAAAAGTAAGTGCACTTCAAACTGGTCTGAGTGACACAAAGTCAATGGATTGGTTACACAGTCTAGAAGTTAAGAATCCCAGTTACATAAAATGGAAATTTGAAACTTTGTGCCATGTAAGTAATAGCTGAACACAGGCGCGTAACCAGAAAATCATTTTGGAGAGAGACAAAAGTTTAATGTAATTTTAGCTGCACGTTTTTGGTATACGTCGAAGAACCATGTGAACCAATGTAAAATCAGAAAATTCAGTTTGTAGACGCCAACAAAATCGCAATAAGAACTTTAAAACTGAGTTATTTTTAAAACTAGAAACCCGGATTCCAAAATTAGGTTCCGTTGGCGTCCGTGCATGCGTCGCAACAGTGAAAATGATTGAATTTCTTTAATCGAATAGGAGATTTTTCTCTTGACGATGTTAATGTTCTTAACTCTATTCATGAATTTTTTGCCTCCCTAACCAAATAACTCGTCAAAGAAAGTGACTGGTGTGAAGGTTAACAGATTCCATAAAGTCAAAGTTCAATAAGACAAGCAGTGCTTGACGATCGTTAGAATTCGATGATGCTGCTGACTATGATTACGGTTGGGGAGATATCCTAATGTCCCCTCCCTTGTATACATTCCTGGCTGCACAGTAGAATAACTCGAATGTATCGAAGACACATGCATCGGACAATATAAGTACTTTCATTTAATCATCAACATAGTTAAGGTAATTACTGTCATTGTAGCTAAGATGTTCGGTTGTTATTGCTATTCAGGCACATATCTAAGCAATGAAAATTCAATCCTAACAATAAGACCAGAACTATATATTCGCAATTCCATAACAAATTTTATAAGCTTGAGGGCATTTTTCAATCTTTATGATAATGGACAACTCTGAATTACCTTATATATAAAAAATGACAATACACGCCGTGTGGAACTGTGCAATCATAACTGTCTATTTGGAACTAATAGTGAAATATTAAAAAAAAGACTTATCTTGGAAATTACGTAGTTCTGGAACCATGAATCGCGAATTTGTAGTTTTACGGAATTATCGAATATAGGACAAAATACTGAAAGCAACGTTCATTCATTTTTCATATTGAATTCCTTATCTACCAATTAGTACATTTATCTCCATGGCATGGACACCACATGTCCATCGCACAGCGAATTCCAGCTGTGATTATCCGGCCACTTGACTGCAGTCGTCGTCCACGCAAGTCCAGCATTAGCCCTGCGGCGCCGAATATTCCATCCGTCCACGACCAGCTGAGTCACACTTCACAAGCCACTTATCCACATCTCTCCTTGATCCTCTGCCGCTTTCGTGTCGCCATCTCGCGCCGGTGTTTGCCCAGCGCCTCCGCCAGATCCCGAATGTCAACAACCTTCACAACGTTGACATTTCCCGCACGGTCTGTCACACACACGGCGGTACACAAATCTTGTTTTCCTTATCTCTTGTCAGATCCCACTGAGCCGCCAAGCTGAAAAGGCTCGGTCGTCGAAAGGAAGGGTCAGTTCAGCACTCACTCGTAGCAAGTGATTAAAAGCGATCTGTAGCGCCGCTGTTCCAAGTTCAAGTGAACATTCTTGATTTTGAACTTTCCTGCTGATATTTCTCTGAATCAGTGTGATACAGCTTCAGACTTCTTTCGATAAGTGGCTTGAAGCTCATATAATCAATTATGACGAGGTCGAGTCGCGTCTGATCTTGAAAAATCAAATTTCTTCCTGAACCTTTCTTTGCATAGGAATTACTAGTGCTCATCTGTGTTACCAGAGCTGGAACCGGGCCGCATTGACTCCAAAATATCAGGCACGGACCCGGCCCAGATGAATTTTGTATCTGGGCGCGGGTAACGAAATTTATCGTTTTGCACACTTTCCCATCCTTAATGAAAATATCAATTACGCTAGTTGAGCGCAATCGCCTTAAGAATCATTGTACAAAGTCAATTGTTGACAACATGATCGCAGGCTGTGTAGCCTATGTACCATCTGCAAGTAAACTGATTACTGTTGAGGAGCAAGGTTAATTCTTTAGCATTTAATACATAGCGATTTTTAATATTGTTCATGTATTACGCATTTGTCCATCACATATACATTGACTTATTTGATGTACCGATAGCTGCCTATTCTCGCAAGTTATATGTAAGTCTATGGAAACATGGGAAACGAAAACACTGAAGGCATGTAGTCTACTTGAAACAGTGAAGTCATTATGTCAAAAGTTGAACTGAATATTCAATCGACTATTTTGACCAAAATTCCACAGAAATGTCACTTGCTAATCATCTATCGACTGTTGTTTAATATCATCTCAACATGATATACATGTAATTGATACATTTCAATTTAAAAAATCATAATTGCAGCATACATTATAGAGTCGAGAAGCAACAACGTGCTGTTTGACTAGACTTAATCCTTAATTACCTAATATCTTCAATAGATGCCTTAACTCCGATAAAGACATGAAACTCCTTGCACAGGATTTGGTCGAGAAAGCATGTTTATGATTAAGTCTGGCCGATATTTGTTTCACCTTACTGCTTAAGAATCATTTTGATGAGCCATCAAATGAATTGATTTAGAGTATTTACATGAAAATGGTCAGATGAGGATAATATCTTTAGTTTCGCACATAATAACTATCGGCCCGGGTCCTTACAGAATTTTCCAGGCCCAAGCTCGGCCCGGCCGGGCCCGCTTCCAGCTGTGTGTTATCAGTGAAGTAACTTCGTGTCAGAGTGATCACTGATCACACCATGTGCGCGGAATCGGGGTTCAAACAAGAGTTAAAATAAAATGCGTTTTCCAGGACACTATAGTCAACTTCTTTCAACACCTGCAGCGTTTGGCCGAGTGCCTCAATCTATGGTGAGTCTATGTATACAAAACATATCCTTACAACGGACTTTGATTATATTTCATCAGAAAATGCTAGTGCTTGGAATATGCAAAGGGACGTACATATAACATTCAAGGAAATGGACAATTTTTAAAACCTCTAGATGCTACTTGCATGTGGATGCAGTGTGTATTGGGTGTTATATGTACCGGTGTGCCAAAATGCGTATAAAGAAATTGCAATATAATATTATCTACAATTTTGGGAATTAATAGAATTTCGGATTTTGACCACGTTCAGACAACAAAAATTATCTATTATCATGAGATCTCAGGAAAATGGGTATGACATTTCATCGTGTCACCCTCTCAAATACGCCCTTCAAATTGGGCATTTTTCCAACATTCGTACGAACTTGCCGTCACGACGCATTTTCAAACACAGACAATTCTCTACTCATATGCTTGTAACTCCAACTCCAGTACTCCCCAACTTACAGTCCGAGATAAAGCGTGAATAATTTAATGATTAAATTCATTCTTTTGGTGAATAGATACCTAGATTAGCTTTATTTTCTAACTTACCTAGAAACTTGCAGCCATAAAACTCCATCTTCAAACAAACTTGTGATTTGCCTTCTTTAATATAAGGATAAATGCGAATACGTTTGGCGATAATGAAAGGTTTCAACATTGAAAACTTTGGAGTCAAAGATTCACCATTTCCTTGCAAAATCTGTAAAATAAATTGAGAAAAATTAATATTATTGTACTTCATATATATATCTAAATTGCCGTCTACAACTTACGTCATGCCCAGTAAGATTTCTGTAGATGTACCAGTGATCGTTCTCAACCCGTTGATATCGTATCTGGTAGAAACGCATGAATTCTTTACCCTGAAAATGGAGTTATATTACATGACGCAGGTTAGGTAACAGTGAATAAGTGAGCATGTTTTGAGCCGAACAAGGAATTAACTTGTAGTTGAGCATGTTATCTCAATCAAACACTCTCAATCTTATCTTCCGTTCGGTAATGCATATTTGATTATCTATCATTCTTTTGCTGATGTTACTTCACCAATAATGGATGGGAAATGTCGTGTGTAACCATAAACAGTTTTTTCTCGAATAGAGCCAGTCCTCAAATAGAGCCCCTACCTAAATTTGCCGAGCTGTTACGAGTTTGCGTCTCACAAATGCATGCAATTCTGTATTTCATCATTTAAAAATCGAGACTATTTAATAACAAACTAGAAAATTTATTCATTCAATTCGCTCTCGTATATAACCATCACATAAATTGCAAAAAATTCATATAACACGCGGGTGTGTCCGAGAAAATACGATTCATGGGATTGTACACAGACGTGCTGAGATAATTGATTCAAAAACACGAAGTCAAAGTAATGGTGACAATTTTCCGTTAGAGCATGAAAAGATAACTGTAGCACGTTAATTCTTTCCTTTCTCATTCCTGGACGACGCTTAGTCATTTACAGTTCAGAGAACTATATTGAGAAGGGGTATTTATGTAATCAAATATAACAGAAGTACTTAGTATTGGATTGTTGAGGCAGTTCAACCTATACATTTAGCTAGCTAGCTAGTATTTTCTTTTCTTACTAGGTGCGCTTTCATAAATTTTGAGAGACCCTCCTAATGGTTTATTCGATTATGTCGGTCTGGCTTCGCATAGCTATACTTTTCTGTGGCACTTTTTCAGCTATACTTGTATGCATATCTTGTAAACAGCATTTAGATTGTGAAATTCGTCCTTGGATTTCGAGGATTTTTTAATATGTCGTGTTTTCGAGTACTTTTACTGTTCCTTCATTTTTCCTCCTTTTCAAAGTTTGTTAAATTGATTTTAGTTTAAATTTTTAATATTTTAGTTTTAAAATGCTTTTTGACAAATTCACTGTTTATAAAGTTGAGTCAACATTCATTTCGCTAGATTTAACGGGAAATTGGCATAAAAGCACCAATTCTATTTTTCAAATTTAACCATGTTGTTGCTTCTTCCATTTCCTCTCTCATGGTCATGAAATGATAGCGCCTGTTCCTTTCCAATGCTATCAATACATGGGAACGGCTAGCCACACCTGCTACGGTCATCTGCATATCGTGTATGTCCAGTAAATTACATCACAATGTTGATACAGACTGGACAACTATCAAATCAGTTCGTGAAATCGTGCCCATTATCAACAAGGACGTTTCCACTATTTATGTGACAGCGTCACAGACTCACGGTTGTACCATGCTTTGAGGAGGCCGGAAGCAAGAGACTTCCATCACCATCTGTTACAGGTCAGACGCAGGTCAATGTCATGGAGTAAAGGAAAGTCGATGATTTATGGGGACGGAACTCAAATACGGGCTTTGCACGACACTAGCCTACTGCTCTACCATTTGACAGAAATCAATATCAGAAGACGGCCGTCACATCCTTCAATATGGAACTATACACGCGTTCAAAGTTCTTCCTTCCAAGACGAAGGAGAACAAAGGAATCTCGGTGGAGAGATTCTCTCTTTAATCCTATTAATGAGGGAAATGAAGAAATGCAAGCAAAATTCTGATTAACCACTAATATGCTGCTGCATCTTCTTCTTAGTCACATTGATGAACTGGGATGAGATCTGCCTCCGGAGATAAGGCAAAGCGGAAGAAGGTCTCAATGACTGCAGCAAGAGTGCGAAGAGAAAGAGGAGGGAGAGAGAAACAGGCAGTTCAGCCATGCTTCGAATGCAGACGCAGTGTTATTCAAGCTTGAATGTCTGCCTACATGTAGTTGGAAGACGAGCTGGCTGATATAGCAAAGCGACCATGTGAAATGAGAAAACAATGCTGCGGTTGAGACTAGCCGCCCTGGGTTGTGGTAGGCTGTCATCTGCTCCTAAAGCGGCCTTCTCTGAGCGCGCATTCTAGTATCTGAATAAATGGTGGCGGCGATCGGAACGTTTTGAAGGAATTCACAGTAATCCACAATGAATGACTATTTTTCCTAACCAACCACTGCACCAAATTTTCTCTGTCTGCCCATTCAGTAAACTCCTGCATGTGTCATCGTTTTGTATTTGGCTACATTAATTGACCCTCTTCTGTAAATTAATTCTGTGGGAATAATAGAACTCAATAGACATAAACATATTGAATTAAACATATGACGCGAATCTAATATTGTACTTCGGACGCCACCAGAATTAAATTTCAGGGACAATAAATCAATAATTTCTCTGAAGATGGATGTTGAAAGACCGAAATATGCGGTTCGTGCATTATATTTATAACAAACAACTTTGTACTTGGCGTTCCCAAAGCATAGATGAATGATTGAACAAAGTTCGACATCCGACCAACCAATGATATGAATAGATGCAATTCATGCGTAATTAGTGCGAATACAAAGAAATTATCCCAACAGCAGGGAAAAAGCAATTAGCAAGTCAGTTGGATTGTTGGAAACGTCAGAGAGTGCACTAGATAACCCACGCTTAAATCAAGGTTGCTTACTGACCTTCTCAGCCGCATTGGTTGCATGTTTTAAGTACTTTTGATTGTATGCTGTTTCTCGCCGCATTCGAGAATGTTATTTTAATTAACGGCACTGATTTAAAAGCTACATGCAATCAATTCTAAGCCGAATCTACACAGCGCAGGACCTCTCAGTACGCTGTCGAGGTGCACAATTTGATGGGCGGGGAAGGAGGCGGATTGTCGAACTTGTGAACCGAGAGTTCTTTTATTTACGAAACAAAACTCAAGATAATACTTCAACATGCATTGCAGATAATATTTCGAGTGGAGCCATACAGATGGAGCGGCTTCAATTCATCTTCTCAAGCACTCCCTTTTCTCTGTCTTTCTTCTCTTGACTCCCCTCCTTTCGTACGCAGATTACTTGCCTGCATTCCATCCTCCCTCGTCCTCATGATTCGACGGCCGCTGTATGTTGGCCCGGAATGTACTTACGTTCGGCAAATCCTCTTCATTTGGCGTCTTCAGGCAAGGATAACGCTGAGTAACGTTTTTCTATCCAGGCATTTGGAGTTGTTCATTATTCAGAAAATCTGTTACTTCCAATGATAATATTTTGTCTTCCTCATTTGTAAGTCACGAACAGAAGTCTTCATTAGAAGAATTATCGATTTCCGAGTGAACGTGTGTAATTACCATTATTACTGCTGCAGAGAGATAAGCAATTGTTGGTTGGTTGAAGCGTGTGAAGATAAATGAAGAAATTGCAGAACAAAAGGACTGTCAAATAAAGATAAAATAAACAAAAGTAGAAGCTGCATTAATCACCGAAGTTCGAAATTTGAAAATAAATAGTCACGTCCTTTTTATCAACATTATACTTTTAGTGGTCCTCTTTTTATTTGTGGAAGAAATTAGTGCAGTAGATGTAAGTTGCATTATGACAATTTTGCATCTTCATGGTACCGTGACCCGAATATCAGCTTCGCGGTAGTGTGGTAGGGTATTTCCTAGAATGCTGATTGAAGTCGGTAGAACAAGGCAATCTAGGTGAAAGAATCACGTTCCGCTGACCGATGGCGAATAGCAATATCAAAGCATTTTCCCAGACTAGCAATATCAAGATCTGACATTTCTTGAGCTAACAAGCATTACTGAAGATCAGCAAGGGTTGGTACTATTTTTTCGAACAGGCTTCCTCGTTGCACTTATGTTCTGTGAACCAGTTATTTTCGATAACTCTCAATCTTGGAGAAGAGAAACTGATGATAGAAAGGACAGGTCGACTCGACGTTAAAGGCTATCCATAAGCACTACAATGACAGAATTGCATCACAGGTTTAGCAATACTATATTGTATTGAATAGAAAACTAGATTTCCGGTGATGCATGGGGTATGCGTGACGGCAGAGGAAGGGGCTTTGCCAAGAAGCAGCTTGGTCAATGGTCATGGCGTAGAATGTACCTGAAAATCGTCAACGTAGACATAAGAATTGAACGATCCTGAAAAGCGCGATCTAAGCAGTAAAGTTTCAATCAGCAAAATGATACAGACAACCTTCAATGGGAATCGTGCTCGTAAATACTGTGTGTCAAGTATAACTCGGATATTACAAAAAAGGATGGTTGAACGTCATTACTCCCCCGTATGGGGGCTGACAGACTTTTAATTGGACCGGTGTTATCTTCTAGTCTGGATGCCATTCCTGACGACTCCCAATGACACTCTCGGGGTTCGACCTCTGGTCCAGAAGATCGCTAGGCCAAGCACTTAACCACTATGCCACGGAGACAAACTAACTCTGATATTATTTATTTATTTATTTATTTAGTACACCAATAAGTGCAAGGAGCACCAAGGCAACACAGGAAATACATTCAGGAGGGAACAATTAGAAGTTACAATAAAACATAAAAAGCTTTCGTTTAAACTGTTTCACCGTTTCACTGTTCACAATATCGTCGGGGAGGCGGTTCCAGTCATCTATAATGCGGTGGGAAAAAGAGGATAGGCGACAATTCAGATTTGTTGGGTGGCGGAAAATTTTGTAGTTATGTCCACGGGTTCGGGAAACACTAAAGGTGAAGAAGGAATTAGGATCACTTGGAGTAAGGTGGTTACATATTTTGAACACGGTTGTAAGGTCCATAATCCGACGACGACATTGTAGTGTTGGGAGTTTCAGAGCTCTCAGTCTTTCTTCGTAGGGTAACGAGGATAGACCACGGATGCTTTTGGTGAATCGACGTTGTACACGTTCGATAGCCAGAATGTCTTTATTCAGGGATGGATTCCAGACTGGGATGGCATATTCGAGGTGAGGGCGGACCAGTGTCTTGAAGAGACGAATAAGCAGATCGGCGTCCCGAGAGACGAATGTCCTGAGGATGGCAGATACAATGCGATTCGCTTTCTGAACACAGGTCAGAATGTGCCGAGAGAATTTTAGGTCTTTTGAAATCAGAACTCCAAGGTCTTTGACACACTTGGAATTATTCAGGAAACTTCCATCCAGACGGTAGTCCGAGGCTGGATTGCGAAATCCAAAGTGTAGAATGGAGCACTTTTGGGGATTGAGCGATAGCTGCCATTTCTTCGACCAGGTGGTTACAGCGTTGAGGTCAGCTTGCAAAAGTTCTTTGGCTTTCAGGGGATCAGTGCGCTTGATTTCGGAGTACAATTTTACATCATCAGCATATTTCAATAAAGAAGAGTTTGTCAAGGTGTCATCAATGTCATTAATAAAGGCGACAAACAGATCTGGGCCTAAAACGGATCCCTGGGGGACACCAGAAATCATGCTGTAGGGGGAAGAATGCACACCATCCACGACAACACTCTCAGTTCTATCCTCAAGAAAAGCTTTCAGAAAACATAGAAGTCTCCCTCCAATGCCCAAGGAAGTCAATTTCGAGAGGAGACGAAAGTGAGGGAATGAATTGAACGCTTTTTCAAAATCGAGATAGATGACGTCAGCCCACTGACCGCGATCCACAACAGATGTTAAATCCTCGAGGAATTCTAAGAGCTGGTGGGTACTAGACGAATTGGATCGAAAACCAAATTGAGAGCGCTTGATTATATCATATTGGTTCCAGAACTGCCACAGGTGATCGCGAACAATCGACTCCATCAATTTGGAGGCAGTACAAGTCAGGCTGACCGGACGGTAATTCTCTGCCTTCTTGCGACAACCTTTCTTATGTATAGGAGTAACCAGAGCGTGCTTCCAGACTAGCGGGATATTCCCCAGCTCAAAAAAGATCTGGAAAAGGCGAGCAAGAAGTGGAAGCAGAACAAAAGCACCTTGTTTGTAGCAGATATATTGAATGCCATCAGGGCCAGGGGAGGAGAAATTCTTCTTATGTGATAGGTGGAAGCGAATTCTATCAGGTGTGAAGACTACATCAGCGAGGCAATGATCAGTTTGTGCATGAACAGCAGGTATGGGAAGAGACTCAGAGGTGAAAGCAGATTTGTAGGAATCACCAAGAATATTAGCTGAGTGTAGGGGATCATACACTACTCGGTCAGTGGACGGGTCGACAAGCGGACCAACGGTGGATCGAACCTTTTGTTTAGATTTTACATAGTTCCAGAATCGCTTAGGATTGTCACTGTTAGCCAAAGATAATTCAAAATTGTAAATAGATCTGCGGATTGCTTGTTTCAAGAGGTTATATGTATGATTGCGCAAACGTCTAGCCTCTTCAGATCTGGTGTCAAGGAAGATACGTTCCGCCCTTCTGCGCTGTAGTTTTAAAGAACGAATTTCTGGAGAATCCCAAGGAGGTCTGTTACTTCGAAGATAATTTTTGGTTGGAACTGCTGACGATAAAGCACCGTGAATAGCGGATTGAAAAGAAGCCCATATCTCATTCACATCTTTGTGCTGGAAGCAACTTTCCCAGTTATTGGAACCGAGAATGGAACGGTACAAGTCCCAATCAGCTTGCTTAAAATTATAACGAGGAGTCGACTTGGAAGAAATTGGTTTTCTTTCTGCAGAAAAAGCCAGTTCAGCCAAGACCATATTGTGATCTGAAGAGGCTAGAGGTTCAATTACATCAACGCGGGTAACAAGATCAGGAGTGGAGCAGAATAACAAATCCAATATATGCTCTTCGCGTGTAGGTTCAAAGACAGTTTGGTAGAACCCTGACTCAACAGTGCAAACAAGAAAATCTTCTGAGTCTTTGTTGGAAGAAAGTGTCTCCCAGTCAATGTGGGGGAAATTAAAATCGCCACTTATTAGCTTAAACTGATGGGGAAGGGAGGAGGCTTCATGGAAGAGCTCGAATAGGACACTGTCATTAGCTACTGATGAATTAGGAGGACGATAAACCACACCTACAAGAATGGAAGATTTATTCTGAAGATAAACTTCAGCCCAAACACAATCACTGAAGTTCGAGCTGTTAGCGACATCCAAAGCACAAGACTGAAGTGAGTCCTTAATGTAAAGGCAAACACCACCACCGCGACTACCACTGCGACGATCAGATCTGAATAATTTAAAGCCTGAAATTTGAAATAAAGCATCATTAAAATTTTTATTTGCCCAAGTTTCAGTGACAGAGATAATATCTGGTTGGAGGTCAGAGATATAGGAATGAAAAATGTGAAGCTTGTTGACAATGCTGCGAGCATTCAAGTAAAGAAACTTAAGTGCAAGGTTAGGGCTCTTCAGTTTTTTGAATAAGTACGATCAAACCAAGAGGAGTCTCTTTGCCAGCTACCATCATCTCTGCGAACGAAGCGCCAAATAACCCCGGAGTCCCGTAGACTAAAACTCTCACAAGAAGAGCCATTGTCGCTCTTGGAAGCTTGTTTATTCAGTTCGAAGCAGTGCCGACGGAGAGCCTGTCCTGAAGGCGAAAGGCTTGATCGAATGCGAACCTGGCTTGAATCACAAAAAAGGGGAGAAACGGAAGAGAAAGCTGATTTGAAAAGTTTCGCGTCGAAAGCAGATTTAAAAATCATCTTGACCAGTCTATGAGAATTGACTTTCGGCTTGCCAATACGGATAACATCAGTTGGTTCAGGACATGCCGAGGAAGGAGAACTGTTTCTAATAGACTGAATGATTGAAGATATACCGAAAGACAGATCCTTATCATCAGGAAAATTTGTCAGGATGAGCTCATTTGGCATGTAGATTCCAGAGTCTGGAGGGACGGACGGGATCGAACCGGTCTGTCTCACGGGAAAGACAGGCATCCGGGAAGTTGAGATAGGCGGAGTGGGATTCGATACATGATTCGATAGAGCTGGACCTTGAAAAGCACCAGGTGATCGATCAACAGGGACATCTATTGAGGAGAGAGGAGGAAAATTACCGGTGTAAAACTGGGAGGAAGAAACGGGGGGAAGAGGAGCAGGCCAAGGAATGCTGGGAGATTTATCAGCTGTATTCTCGTGGAGGGAAGTAGAGATCATGGCTATCATGGATTCCAGCTTCAATGTCAGAGTCGAAAATGCTTTCTCCAATTCTTGAAATTTCGAAAGCAATGGAGGACTGTCTGAACTGGGAGAAATTTCCTTAGCATGCATTGCAGTTTGGCATTATGTATTTTCATTTGGAGACCCAAGATTCAGATTAAAATACCATCACTGAATCATTTTTATAGTTCGCGCCATCATCACACAACTGAAATGAGTTCTTTCAACACTGAGCCGCCCTCTACTAAACTTTACTTCAGGAAGTGATTGTGGATTCATATGACATGCAGATGTTGCTGAAGTACTTAAACATATGCTTTGGGTTTCTGTGCATTTCGGGACTTGGTTACTCGAACAGCAATGCTGGCATTGTGCAGGCGACTGCAGAAAAACGAGCGACCATCAAAATATACATATATTACAGTCATGGAGTCTATGGCAAAGCACCTACTTGGCGCTATTGGTAGTGCGGCCATGCTATGTATATCCTCCATTTTCTATAAAGTTTATGCGAGAAGATTCTTCTTGTTAGAGCTTTGAAAAGAAGCTAGGATCATTCCGAGGAAAAGGTTAAAGGAATCGATATCATGAAATCATACGGCTACTGAAACTTCCGAATCCCACTATTACAGTAACTTCTTGAAACGAAAATTTCGAAAAAATGAGAATGTAGAGTGAGAGACTGTATGTGATTTTAGAAAGGTAGTTTGTGACAAACGATTCCTCAAATTGCTTACTTACGAGTATCCTTCTTGTGAGAAATCCCGACGTCAATCACGACCGTGAGTGAGCTCTGTTGGGAGTCTCTTTGTGGAGTCTCGATAATCACACTCCCTGGTGACTGCTCGAACTTTTGCTTTCCCAAATGGATGCAAGAGAGTAGGAAAGAATTTTTAATCTGAACATGAACAGGATACATGTGTGCGAAGTTTTCATCTTTCAAGTTCACCTCTTGTCTTGACTGTAGATACAGAAATCGGATCTTGAGAGTCGTCGGTGAACTGTGATCTCTATTGCTAAATCATCACAGGAAGCCGACAATGCAGGAAGATGGACGCAGCGACGAGATGATGAAATAAGGAAAAAGTGGAAAACATATAGTGAGGGAGAAAATGGTGAAGAAAATAATCACTTGCCAATGAGCATGTACTTTTCTTGGAGAAAATGTATAAAATTGAGGGTTCCTATTTCCTTTTGGCAATGCTTTTTATTATTTGTAGTTTGCCGTCCTACTGACAGAATAGCTATTTACGGTTTCGAACTCGTCATTACTTGTAAGAAGTAAACTGATTGTGTTACATAAAAAGCTTGAAAACCCCTCGTCATCTTTTCTTGCTCTCCTATCATTAATTTGAATCTATCTTCTCGTCTGTTCTTTCATTCGTGCCTGTTCTATTGTCCCTCGTAACAAAACAAGAGTGATAATGCATCGAGAGACCCCTAGCACACACTCCGTCGATAAATATGCATGAACGAGCGGTTCTTCTTTAGAAAGGGGGCACGAGTAAAACGAAGAATAGGAATACGGAGAAAGTCAGAGAGAAGTGGATTGATTATGTATACAACAAAGCACGATGCAAGTATTGGTGAAGTTACCAAAGGGATCAGGGACTGTGAAAATTGATTGACTGAATGCGATTAACCAGAAATGGAACCGGTCGACCGGCCGGTCAAATACAGACAGTGGCACTTTGAAAACGCATCAGAATGGGATTTTCATCTGTTTCACTTGAGCTCCTTTTATCTCTCATCAGCTGTATGATGTCAGTAGTGTAAGTGAATATACCGTATTAAAGAGAAATTGGCCGGAACTAGGCTACATGGGTTACCTTCGCAACTAGAAGTTGATCAATATATCAAGCAAGAAAGTTACACTGACTGAGAGCATGAAGTCAACAGTGGTTGGCTCATTAAATGAAGTCTGTCTTCGAATGTGCAGGAAGATCTTAATAGAATATTTTGGACCTCCACCACAATAATGCACCAGGTGGAAACAGTTACAGACCCGACGGTCAGGCATCTACATTTTATAAATGATGCAGTGTTTTGAAGAAAAATTTATAACGATGTTTGTTAAGCTATTTCTTCAGCTTTGCTAGAATATATAGAAGACCAGCTGAATGATGACATCCTCCGCCCAACACCATCCAAACTTCGTTCTCTTCATTGCGTAACAGACTTACAGGACAAACAACTGATGAAATTCCCACTAATAATGACATCATCGAGGAATGCCATTTATAATCTTGTCATAGTGAATAACAAGCTTATATCAGTCACCAATGATCTATTATTTTTCATTACATGCCGGTGTGAAATATCTAATTTATCGAGTAGTCACCATTAATGGAATCACATGATATGCAAATTAAAAGTACTTATAATAATGGTATGACATGTCTTCGAGTGCTAAGTATTTTTGTTTGGTACCATTGCATCAATTTATGTCATACTTAAGCCTGCTTTGCTTTCTGGCTTAGATAGGTGTTCAGACCTAATACATCGGACTTCTAAAAGTAGTAGGATTACAAGATCAAATGAAGGACATAGCTGGTTTCCAAGAGAAGGGTGTTAAACTCAACCATTTGGATTATACATCAGAGCGACTTCAAACTTGGACAACGAATGTTTTAGGATATTGTTTACAACTTCCTTTAGACAATAGGACAAACAAACTCGTCCAAAATGCGAAATAATTTTCAGGCGAGTGAAATTAAAACAATGTGAGAACTCATTAATTCTTATAAAAATTTGGCGATGAGCGTGATTTATTAATTACTGATATACCTAATGGAACATGATATGAAAGCAAAAAGCAATATAGGCCTAATTTCATCATACTGACTAGTAAACTGGAATTGGCGTACACGAGTTATAATTACAATTAATTGATTGCTTGCATGATTCAATTAAATTGATTGCTGTTGACATTTATAACAGGGTATTTAAACACTAATTAATTTTTCCAGTGCCCGTGTAGAGGAGAAGCAGATGACGATCTCATCTATCTCACTGGAATCATCGTAAGATACGTACATTTGCTAGTCCGAGTGACTCAATCAGGTAAAGTGATTTCTGTCCAGACAAGACGCTGAATTCGAAACAAGATAGAAGAATTTCTGTTGAGAAAATGAGTTAAACAGACGAAGCTGTCACCTCCCACGTGGGACTTTCCTATCGATACGTTTGTTGATGTAACAGAAGAGATGATCAGCCACAAAGTAACAATCATCATTGAGCGACCAGAAAGGAATGAAAACAGCTGAAAGAAACATTCGGACGCGAGCGACTGGAGACGACGGATGGTATTCCTAGCAGTCCTTCGATAAACCAATCTTCGGGACGGGAATTTCGCAATACGGAGAAGTAAATGCAAATATTTCCATCAAGTATCAAAACGTAGAAGTGCCGGAGAAAGTCAAAACTGATAGAAATGGTGAAAGAATGTCTAAATTCATCATCAGGCTAGCTAATGGGACAATTTTTTTCTTCCCATTCCCACAGAATACATTATAGCAGAACATGTGACTTTCTTTCTCCCAAAACATGTATAGTGTGTCTTCGATTATCCGGTAAGATTAGTCGCTAAGATAGCTCAGCTAGTTAAAGGCCGCGCTTTCGCACGGAAGATGCACAAAAGTCTAGAGTTTGGGTCTGACCGCCTCGAGAGAGATTCTACAACAGTTCACATAAGTAAATACGAATCCTAATCTGATGAGATTTTCGGGTATGGAAGACTACTATAGGCTGCTCACTCTTGTCATTCCACTTTCCAAAAAACTAATCTAACTGCCTAAAGAGCAAATTTAAATAGCTCTACTTAATTCATTTTCCGAAGGTTTATTATTCTCATACTAAAGTTAAAGCAATTTTTAATTAAATTTAGTTTTTTGTTGATTATATAGGACTTGGTATTATTGGTGACGGCAGTTCATGCTATTAGCTTTGTCTGTAAGTTATTGACTGGCCATGACTTCGAATATTGGTGTCAAAAGTAGAGACATTGAGGCATAGAACAGTCTGTGACTGAAATAGCAGTACTATCGACCGAATAAGTCATATCTAAAATAAGTTTCCTATTGTAAATTTCTCACTGTGATTCATTATTATAGCTGAATTGTCTTAATGTAATTCTCTTATTGTGATGCTGAACAATGTGCTCCATATCACACAAGATCTTCAAAAGTCGATAGCTCTGTTTGCCTTTCGTTATCATTATTATAAAATTTCTCCTTTTTTCCACGTAAATCATGAAGGAACGGAGCACTTCATCTCAATAAAGCTCGATTATTTTACCCATAAAGTGGGATCTTCTTCCCTCCTGGTTTCCATGAGCTTCCCAAGACCAAAACCATTAGTAAGTTTGGAAAATATATCCACACCTGTAAACACGATTAAAACTAGTTCATCAACTAGTATCAAGGAAATGCAAGTCAAATATTTGATCGATTCAGAAAGAGTCATCCGAAATCTTCAGATTCTCTTTAATGACTTTCCATTAACGACACCTTGGTGATGATCTAATTGACATTTTACCTCCAGGGGATCTCTAAAACGCTGATAGCATAGACTATTCGACTCTTCTTATAGCAGATAAGAGCACTACATCAACTGTCTGCATTAGAACGGTCCATTTGATGTTTGACACATTCAGCAGTATGTGAACCAGTATCGTTTACATTACTACATTAACTCACCGCCACACAATGAAGGAATCAGACAACATTGTCGTTCTCTACGAAATTAAGCACTACTTGTTGGAAACTTCGTGGAGGAAATTCCGCACAAGAAGTCAAAATCTTTCTAATCTGTAATACAATTTGGCGACAGTGTGTGAAAGACTGACAGAAATTTACGTAATCACAAGAACAGCTGAAAATGCTGAAATCACTGTGCCATTTCGTCTGATGATCATCCGAGAAGGCATTGAAAAGGTTTTGATAATTAACTAGAATGTGACTCCGACATAAAAGCCTTTTAAAGCACTTCAAGCACATTGATATAATTGAATTATCTAACACAGGAATCGATGATGTTTTAATGCGATCAACTGCCACCTAGAGTAAAAGCCATTTGATTCTCTCCTCCGAGGCTCCGACCCATGCAAATCTCATGAATGAAGGGCTCAAGTCTATTCCATTTGGGCGGTAAACAGAATAAATGGTGCGACCGCTCAACACTTAAGAAATAGCTGCTTGTGTGCTACTGTGTTTATAACTTCGAACAGAGTGGTTTAATTCACTGTAGAGAAATGCCCTCAACAAAATCAATTTTCAGTAGATACTCGTAGATAATTAAGTGACTTTTGATAAAGTTCAAACAAAGCGTGAACCTGCGAATGTAATTGCGACAAATGATCGACCTAGTTTGCGGAGAAATTTAGCAAAGTATGATTAAATAACTTCGATAAATTCTTAGATAAATTCAAGAATACAGTATTCTAATCTTTGTGTAGGCAAACATGTAACCAATTGTACTAGGATCAAAAGGAGGTTACCTCAATGCATGAAGTAAGCAGATCTGACACACTGTGACTTTGATGTGGAACGAAATATGAATATTGAATACTCTATGTAAGACAGGTAACAACAGAAATATGAAGCACGTAGGGTGCGGCGAGGATTGAGACATCCTGACGCCTGAGAATTTTCATTCTGAGTCCCATGGAACTGTTTACATCAAGACAAGCGTCCATGCCACTTAGACGCAAACTGGTCATTACTGCAACCTCGAGGTGATCAATGCTTTGCAGTTCATAAATATAAAAGAGCGACTGCATAAAAAAGACGATAAGAAGTAATCCGATCGCCTTCCTACCTATTGATCGTTAATCCATTCGTTTGTCTAGAAACGAAACTTCGCATCTAGTAATGCCAATGAATTTTTACAATCTCCTGCCAACATATTATAGCAACCGAAAAAGCAGTTCAACGATAAACGCCCAATATAAGCACGGCAACAGTGACGACAGTAAATAATAGCGTCATCACACAGACATTGTCAAGCTCTCCTACGAAATTTGTAAACGCCCCCTATCTTTTGAACTAATAATCAAGTGAATTTGCAGCATCAAAAATATTTCTGCAAAATTATCTAAATTCTTCGAATCTGAAACATTTTGAAGGAATTCATAGCAATCCACATGTGATGGGAGGCTATTCTTGCTGAAGCTCAACTGAAGAATTACTCTTGCTGCTCACTAGGCACACTCCTGTACGCATTATATTCAACATTTGATTGCATTTCTAGCAAACCGATGTGCTCAAATTATCTAATTCTGTGCACTGACCAATCAATGAGCTGTGGAATCATTCCTGCAGATTGACTGCACAAAGATGAGCTGTAGACAGCAACACTCACCTACAATAAAATCAATCAAGCGTAGATTCCCCTGTTGACCAGACAGCAAGCATCGGGTGGCGGGTTGTCACACCAAGTCTGTTATGATGAGTTCTGTGATTTTCACCGGTTGCATCTTTGACAAGAATTACACTATCGAAGGCAATTACTTTGTTCCTCGAGACTAGTAACAGAAAAAGCTTCTTCTGTAATTAGCGGTTGTACAATAAGCGTGAGAACAGAAATATGAGCAGTTTGAGAAAGCACGGCTGCTTATGTAAACAAGAAACCGTACCTCATCAAACGGTTGACAAACTGCTCATTTAATGGCTCTAAATATAGCACACTTGATCAATATTTGATGTCTCCTTTCAGAGATTCTTAATTTAAATTTCTGGCTACATTTCTCTTCATCCTCATTATTGCGAGAGGAAATCATAAAGTTAGACAAGTTCCAATTATCATAAACTAACTCTCTTTTGTCTTGGCCGATATCTTCGCTTGTCCGTCTCTGTTTCTATTTCGTTCGCTAACATCCATTGCCGTAGAAGGAGGAGAAAGCAATACTGTTTGTTAAAAGACTGATTGCTGGGAATGAAAAAGCTTCGTAGCTGTCCACAGGCGATTTTCATTCCATTAGTTTCTTCGGTGATGTACGATACTTGGTATCTGATATAGAAAAATGGAAACTTGTAACAAATTGAGAGTAGATATTATTTCTCTTCATTTATAAATCTCTCTATTGTCGGTAGCGTTGATCCTTGCCGAAAAAAGGGTGCCTTATATTAAGATTGATACAAATCTTTCCACAGTGTGGAATCCAAGTGTTTTGCGCACTCATATTTACTTTGTATATACAAAAGAGAAAAATTTGGAATATTCGGCTACAATCATGCCGTCTCGTTTCGAACTGTGATTTATCTTTCATCCCAAATGACATCCTCACAACGACGCAATTTATCCACTCCTTGAAATTTGACGACTACAATGACATCAACATTGGATGCGGTTCGTCAATGGCCATCACGAAGACATCTTCACGAGATATTCATCATCACACACTAGAGATGTAACAAAACTTAACCAAACACATCACGTGACCTTCACCAAAGCGCCATGGGAGTTGAGTTCACGTCGATGGAATGATGAACGCCAAGACATTGTTGTTTTGTTACATGCTCGCTGTCTGAATGAGCAGTTGAGAAGGTCGGTTAGTGGGTTGGATGACGAGTGAAGGGTTAAACAGATGGATATCAGGTTATGTAGAGCACTCTTCGCCAACTCATCAAATTTCCTCCTTCAAAACATCTCCGAGAGGACTTGAGAACCAGCGATGATCGAATACGAGGATGTGAAATCAAAGAGCTATTTCTTCTCCTGTAAATGCTCCAAGATGATTGACATTTGGATACCTTTGTGAGTCAACAGCCGTTTTGAGATGTGCAGAAGCTCATTATCTTATGAATACATGGCAGTCTATATACCCACGAGCATTGATGACATAAAACGAAATGGCAGCTAAATTCCTTTGTAAGCAGCGTAAGGAGATTGAAAAAAATCAAAATTTCAATTGAATTAATCATAGCTGGCTACATGCAATGTCAGAAGTCTATCAACAGTCATGACTTCCAAATTTCTTTTCCTGAATGATTGTTAGTTCGTTTCAAATTCATCTTCATTCCATTTCCAAAGAAACAGTTCTGCTTTCGGGTAAAAATTTGCGGTCCGCTGTAAACTGAATGACCTAAGTAAATAATAAAGTAAATTCCTAGTGTGATGTTGCTATCTGATTGGATCGTTCGCAACGAAGTAATCAGTTGTAGCGGCTTCCTTTACGTATTCATATCACTCACTTGCTGCAAAATATTGTAGAGTACCAGTTCAACTAAGCAGACTGAAAAGATGTCCTCCTAACAATTCAACCACAAAATTCCTTAGTAGCCGCAAGCTCTGCGTGTCGACCTACAAGAGCTCATCAGTACAGCTCGATATAGCCCAAACAAGCTTATGACATCTAAAATGGTTGACTAAGCTGAAAGACTGATCTGTTTTCATTTATCCTGGCTTTACCCTGCAGCTGATAACCATAAATCACAAGCTTGCTTGGACTACTCCAAGTTGTACTTCGGAATATTTGCATGGCGAAATGCGGAGTTTATGACTGCCGATGAATTTAAGTGCTGAATTTTTTCAAGTCTAAGAACATATTTTTGTGATATTCTCAAGCACTTGGAAACGTGAAAGTGCACCAGTCCCATGAACATGAACCTAACAAACTTTATTTTTCTGGATAAAGACAAATCTATAAAATGAAAATTTGAAATTATACCAATCTGCTGCTATATTGCGGTTTCAGAGCATTTAGCGGCTTGTAGTTACTACCGTCCTGAAAATGCAATACACAGGTCAACTCACTGATTTGATTTACCCTTCGAGATCGACAGATCCTACCAAAATATTTTGAAAATCAGGTAAATCTGGTTCTGGTTGGATATTATTTACAATCCAGTGAACCTTCATAAATACTACACTTTCCTTAAAGCATTATGAGAAAGCAAATTCATTTCTATGTCGGTTGCAATTCATTCAACAAACCAACCGATACAGTTTCCAAGAAAAGATTTCCGACTAGCGTCATGTCTGTCATGACATTTTTAGTATCAGACAGATGACTCAAATTCGGACCTTAAGTCAATACTGCTGAGTGACGAAGACTTCTGCTAATGGACATTTCATTAAGTTTGTCAGTAATCGCGGGAGGTGAAGTTGCAAGCAGTCACAAAGCAACTCATCTCCCCAAACTAAAACACTTTGTTTACACTTTTTTATTGGCATGAATAGAATCTTGCTTCGTGCAATGACTTTTTTGTTGAACCAGCGAGATTAAATGAATCACATGAACTTCTATTAATCGAAATTCAGCTACATTTTGTAATCAAATATTGATCCCAGCAATTTGTCAATTTGAATTCTGTTGTATGCAATCTGACTCAAATGGGTTTGAAGCAGTTATATCATTTAGTTAGTAAATAATACAGAAAGTGCTGAGTCAGGTGAATACACAAGGAAAGGACGGAAGCAGGGAAATGCATTTTATTTTCATTATCACTTGGACTTTTATTGCTTATCACTTTGTGAATAGCTGAAGTATAGAATTCGTTTCTGGAAAGAAAATCAGAAAATTAACTGTCGTAATATCGCGTGAACTTTTTCCTTTATCAATATTTTCGTGATAATTGTCTGGCAATAGTCCGAGAGATTCCGTCTACCGCTTCATATCAAGAACGTCAATATTGATAAGAAATTTTGCAGAGAAATGAATGACATTCATGAAAAAGGTAAATAGAACCGACTGCTCGCAAACCGTAAACTGCTCGCACGAATTTTGGTCGATCTACGGCAAAATCAAATGTGTTTGACATGAATTGTCAAGCTGATGATTTCTTTGGGCTTCTGACAATATTGGTCCAATAATCAGCTTCAAGTCCAATCAAAGAAATGTGAATCATGCGCCCCACACAGATGACATTATCCCTTTCTTAGCAAAATCACTTAGACTTTTGACATTTGAAAATGTCATTTTACCAGATAACCTTATAGCTTCAACATTTTCTTTCGAATATAAACAAAGTGTACAAAAACAGAAGATCATAAAGCATCAATATTTTCGCCTGATAAAGTAAACACGAAAATGGATGAAGTCTTCAATGATGAAAAGTTTAAATGCAATCAATCATTTAGTTATGCATCGTGTATAGTATATCATGTACCGGTATACTAATAAATTCAAATTTCTAATCTGTCTGAAATGTTAAGAAAAGGACAAGTTATCTTTGATTTGCTTGGCCTCAGTTATGCGGTGCACTTGACCTTATGCTTAAGAAAAGATGCATTGTCCAGAACTTTTAGTTCAAGATCTCCTTTTGAGTCAGAGGTCGAAACTTTCAGAATGCATCCGCAATCGTTGATATCCTTATTGTTTACCTTAAATAAGGCGGTATAGAATTTAGATGGGCCCGTGAAAATATACCGTGACTCGACATATGAAAAAAAATGACGATTTTGGGAAAGCTAGCTGTCGGGTGGAAGGTCTGAAAAACATTCTTTTTTTGCATCATGCGATAGATATACTCCAACCTTTTGACCAAAGTTATCTTCCGGTTAACCAACAAGCAGACACTTGACTTTCTCAAAATCTATGTACGAGTTATTTAGGTATTTTATTAAATTGGCCCACAACCTGCTCAATGCTGTGACATGCCATAGTTGACTGTTTACATTTGTACTGTTTATGTGCATTGCTGGCCTTGCTGCTTAGACGAAGTAATCACAAGTTTGAATGTATGAATCATGTATGAATGGTGTTCACACGTCATCATTTCTCCTTTCTTGTTCACATGTGCCCAACTTTCTATGTCTGATACATGTTTTACACCATATAAGAAATATAAAATTTTTAGGTACACTGCAATCTCTCTTACTGACTGAAATGCCATTATGCATTGCTATTAAGCATGGTGCCATCATGGTGCCAGCAAAATTCAATGGAGCCTTAAGTAAGTAATGAATCGATTCTTTTAGGTTCAAAGCTCAGTTTGGACTGAATCTGATTAATATTCGACCTCACTACTTCTCACAGGAGCTTGATTTGACTAATTTGGTCAGACTTAATACCTTTTTAGTACCAACAATTTCATTGTAGAGCTTCAGATGCATTGTCAAGGAGACTTATTGAGTGAACATAAATGAAAGTTCAATAAAATTGTCTTACAAGAGAGATGCACGTGTGGTGCGGATAGAGCCCTCCACCATCCTAGATGTCACTAATTTCACCACCGAGTTCGTCAGAAAATATTGAAGACAAATTCAATGTCTTTCAGTTATAATACACGTACATCTCACTACCGAAAATAAATTTCATCGCATTTTCTTCGTGGGATGATACAAGATGCAGAAGCAAAATTTAATATTAGCAATAATCTGATTCTTAGAATTCGGAGTCATGGACAAAATTGTAGGAGTAACTGAACACTATTGTAAAAGTGTTCGGATTGAGAAATTGGCTGGAATTTGTGGAAGTCAACGATTAACTCGATTTCAATATCATTCGATAACCATGAATGGGAACGCCTCATAAAATTGAAAATTTGGCCTGCTGCCACAATAAGACAGTGTCACTCTATTCTCAAAACCGAACTACAGATAGGAAAGTTTAAAGGAGACACTCAAAATCCATGATTCGCCCAATAGCATAGATCAATGTGAATTACAGGCGCTTTCTATCAACACAGAAAACAGCTTTGGCATGCAGATAAAATCTCTTCTCATTAATATCGATCCATGACCGCAAAACTTCTCACACTTGTTCGTGCAGACATCTCCACAGTCACCTGCTGAAACAGCTGGCACCACAGGTCAGGCAACCAACTAAATTGACCACTCCGACACACAAAACTGCTCTGCACTGGCATAATCAATTCAGACAATGAACTGCTCGGGTGATAACTTTGAACCTCGCTGATGTAATAGTCAAGGGAGAAACCAGAAAATCATTTCGAGGGAACTAATCTCGATAGTTTTAAGGGCACAATGAAACGTTACATGCTTGCTTGCATGCTACATAATAATGTGTAGAACTGGTTTTTAATGTTACATAGAGTTGTCTAATATCTATGAATTGCTTGTTCTTATCTTAACTTGCTGATATTTATGCAAAAGTGTGAATTATAATGATTATAGTAATCTCCAAATGCCGTCATGTCATTTACAAACGCAGTACAATTCAAGCTTTTTGATGCATCTTATCTGAACATATATTCCTACTACTGAATTTTTTGTCTTCATCAATGTGGAAATGAGGTGGTCATTGATTTGATGAGACAATCGAGCACTTAGGGTGACTTGTTTTTTTTAATTTTGCTAAATGTGCTGCTGAGATCTCTAACTCCGAGCAGAGTTTTAGGACGTTTAATAGGATGTCCACGCCAGGTTTTCCAAAGTATTCCAAGGTTTCTCAACTTCGCGGAGCGGACACCCTGTTGGCTGTTTTGATGTGTTTAGAACTTTTAGAACTTTGCTACAGACATCGTAAATTACAAGATTACTACAATTACCACTAAAATGAGAGATTGGCTATCTATGAAGATCAAGATGGATGCAATCTCAGTCTTACAGCATTATAGCGAAAAAATGAGTGGGTCATTGTCTGGAAAAACACCACTACCGGTGCTCGACAGCACCTCAAGTGATATCTTCAAATATTCGCTGTGTAGTGATCAAGACTACAGCTGTTGGGTCTGAAACCGTTCAAATCCCAGCAGCTAGACCATCATAATTATTATCTGTTGACATGTGTGTGTATACTGAAGCTCATTAGATAAACAGCTGAAGTTGACCGTTGCTTCTCCTCATCGTCAGTATTCTCAGTTGTCACCAATGGAAATATATTTCTAAATGGCTAGGAATCATCCTCGCGATCCCATGTACGTGTTCCTCAGCAGGGGCTCGAAGTCAAGTGCGCGGGACAGGCAGGTGGCGATCCTCGCAGCATATACAAGCTCTGAAGGTCGAAATGTAAACTTTCATCAGCAATACTGTCCGTCATTGCAACTACAGCCATTCCCCGGAATTTGTGCAAATTATATAAATCACAGCCGCTAATGACGTTTATCAACAAGATTATTGATCAAACCGCTTTCCACAGCCGGCAAGATAGATGTTGATGAAATTGAAAATGTGTCGTTATGAATCCCTGTCACATTGACTTTGCCAACACAGGGCCAACTATTAAAAGTGCGAATTTCAGTTGAAATACCTTCGCACAAGGAATCTAGCGACAGAAATAGTTGTTTTAGATCCTCGAAGTGAATTGACATCCAACAATTCCTATCTGTGAGGGGCGGGAGTGCATGAAATTGACTAATTCAAGAGATTCTGGCAAAAAACACGATGTAATTACAAATATTCGTGACTTTGGATGAGAGGAAGCACACTTTTTATGACGAATGAAAATGCTGTTAATTATCTCAGATAATAATTATAATTTTTGTCGCAATAGTACTGTTTCATGAGAACTGCTTCCACTGAAACAAAATTTTACTTGTCTTTTTATATGAGAGGGCTTCTATTTACAAATGCTGTAAATTTTCATGCTTATCTTTTTGAGATATCTAAGGTCAAAATTCGACACAAAATTAGCAACTTTTGATAGGAAAATTGAGATTTAAAAATATCCACTCAACTTACAAAAAGATAATGGTCCCATAATTTATCTGATAACTAGGAATACCTGTCAATAGTGAGCCGACAGACTAATGATTTTTTTCTATGTTTTTTACTTGAATAACGCATAATTTGCTTTTTACTTTTCCAGGTTGAATTGAAGTGCGTTATCTAGTACACACAAAAGCGGGAATATCAACACATGAAATAGACTCAGTGTATTCATTATTTTTATGCGGAATGTATTACCTGTACAATAACAACTCAGTCTAATTCATGCGTCTTCTCTGCTCGTCTGTTCATTCAAACTACATTAAAAACGCATTAAAGAGGGAAATCGCTTTAATCGCTCCTAAAGTAGCAACCCCTAGTCATCCATTTGTCATTCAAATGTTATCGTTTGGGGTCATAGGATGAGTTCGTCTGAAAATACTCGCGAGCTCGATCAAGAATGGAAAGAAGTGAAATTTGTTGAATCAGTCATAGCCCATCGAACTAGCTCAGTCATGTGGAGCACTATTTGACCCATAGAAGTTTCACGTTGAATGTTTTTAAGGTTTCGATTACCCTGTGTATTTGGAATGACGCATAGATTGTACTACGTACTTAGAACTTCGTCCGTGTTATAATTGTTATACGTATCTCGAACTTGCTCGAAGGTTTTGATTATTCGATGTACTTTGAATTTTTGGAAGCATCTGATATTAGATCTTTCATATATAAGTATTAAATGATTGTCAAAGAGAGCATTCATCAATACTGGGCATATGAATTCTAGCAGCATGAAAATTGATTTTTGAAGTGAAAGACCAAAACCGCATTATGTAATCATGTCTCCGGTGTGTCACTTTGAAGCACTCACTGCAGGTTGCCCATGCCTGGATTAAATCGACAAAGACACGCAGCTTTTAAAATTATGAAAGGAAGCACTTTTCTATGTCCTATTACTACTTTTAGCATTAAAAAGTTGAAAATGATGCGAAAGGTGCAGAGAAAGGAAATGAAAACGAAGTAAGCTGCATTCACCTTTCCATCTGGTCCCTGCTGGCCACACACACGACGTGTAATCTAACCATACAAACATGAGAAAAATATGTGATCTCCCAAATTTACCAGATTTCTCTTGATCGGCAAAACATGCGATAGTAAACTATTCCGACATCGCGATCGACTTGGTTGGGAACGGCCAATTGAATCTATAAACATGTGCGACCATCGTCCAGTCGACCACCAAGACAAGACGACACTCATACTAACAGTTAGGGATACATCCGAACTGTCAAGGGAAGGTGACACATAATGACGAAGGTGCGCGAAGTCAACCAGCTAAGCCACTGACTCATGCTTCTTTCTAATTGATTTGAAAGAACAGGAGATGTCTGCAACAAACGTCCCTCCCATCTCCTTCTTCTCCGATAGCTATGATGACGATTGAGGAAGTGTAGCGATCCGAAGGGGAAGCCAGATGCACAAGGTTAGAACCCGTTGGGAACTCAAGGCGTGGATGAAGTAGGTGGGTGCATGAGAATAGCAGGAAGTTGATGGCGCAGCAAGGCAGTCGGTGAAACAAAATGTTTCCTCTAGAAAATGCGCCGATGACTACTAGTCTATTGGTTGGAGCCGTTCACCAGTCGGTCTGACGAAGTAAACGGGTGAAAAATGGACCTGTAAATAGGTCCGGGTATTGTGCGGACAATGCCCAGTATTGATAAGCAGGCTTAAAAGACTGGACCAGATCCACATTCGGTATCTTAGCAGGACTAACTTCAATCTACCATAGGCAAATAAATAGAGCTTATTACAAGTTTGGACCGTAATAATAAAAGCAGCTAATTCATTACATTATATCATTGCAATAATTGCTATGATTTACTTACCCTGTACTGAGCGAACCTCCCACGTGTTTCGATGACCGTAATGACCTTCAATTCAGGTAGAGTCACTTCTATGTATTCCTTCAATGCATTATCAATCATATGCTTCGGGCACCATGCAATCATGTCATCCATTTCACCATTGGTTTTTCCTCGATTTAACCTGGAACAAATAGACTATTATTTTAATGAGGCTTAAACTTGGCTTCTTCATGCAGATATGAAAACATGCATTCAGCATTTATTGCCAAATAAATGTCTATCCTTAAATATTTTCCGGTGCACAAGCATTTACTTCACATACGGAAGTTCAGCATTTCTTTTCTTAATGCGGAGAATCTTCTTCTCACATGCACATAATTTCATTTGATGTCGAATATTTGGTTGAAAGTTCTAGAACATGATTTTCAGTAGATTTTATTGATTGTTGGTTGATGCCAGCCAAGTCTAAGAAGCCGCTAGGAGACACAAGATCCCAATTCGAATATCTATCCGCTATGAACCTGCTAATCTGATAGAACATTTTCTTTAGTCTTTGAGATGACAATGAAGATGAAGAGATAATAAGGAGATAAATGATCATTGATCTCTCTGACAATTTCAAATTCAATTTCACTATCAGTCCAACCACTAAGCCCATTCAAATACTGGCCTCCTTGTGAGACACAAGCTCATTGTTGGCCTTCACGCCCCTCACTAATTGATTTCCCATCGCAAATTCGTTCATTTTGATTTAATGTCTGCGGTGTCAGGACACAAGACTGTCTTGGGAGATGATTTAACGCTAACCGTTACGATCGCTCGTCTGGGAGTTGCATTTGTGGCCCTCAAGCGATTTATGGCGTGGTAATGAGGGCTAGCAAGAGCGCTGCTCAATCGTAGCACGAATTGGCTCCGGAACCGAATGGAGAGGCGAATTTCCGCAGTAGAGTGTCGATTTATCGCTGAAATTGCATCAAGCGATGAAGAAACCAAAAACGAAATCCCGTAAGGTTGGAATTGAGGCGTGGTTGAGGGTAAAGTAGAAACTCAGATGTGAATTGTGTATCGGTGAGATTCAGCAAATCATTTTAAGGGTTCCCATCATCACATGTTGGGCCAATGTTTCATAATAATTTGCTGTTCAATGAGAAATTAATTAATCTGAATTATCCCATGCTTCATCTCGCATCGAGGTGATTAAAAATCTTGAGATCAAAAGGAACATAGAAAAATATCGGATATTGAGTTTCAATTTATAATTAGTCTACAATGAGGAATCGAATTTACGCTTGCATTCTTTCATCTGGTTATTGATTCCGAGGCAATCAGTGTTCTGTCATATTTATCTGTGTTTTTTATCGAGCTACATTAACGGAGTCAACAGAGAAATGTATCAACAGGTTCTTAAGCATTACATTTTACTATCTACTCAATTGTGAAGACTTTAATAATCAATTAACTTCAATAACCAAGAACTGCAGTTCACTTGGTTAGGTCAATATGCATAAATATTTTGAATGGTTGCAGGTTCAAGCAAGGCAAATTGATTTAACGTTACTCATTTTATTCATATTATAAATTTGACAAATTTCACCCGAATATGGATACGACAACTGAAATCTAAGTCAACAGTGTAGTACTGTGAAAATATCTACATATTGATAATTCTATCATTCTTGGTAGTACAGGTACTATTTACGTATTCACTCCATTCTCTTTGCTCAATCAACTCGATAACCGACGATAAAGGAGGCGTTATCGACTGTTTTGATTTTCCAAATTTTCTCCAACCCTTACCACTGTCAGTTAACGGTACTTGGCAGCTCTCCCCGGAATAGATCAGATTCAATCTATGCCCAACTCTTGGATGCAAGTTTCTGTCAATAAAATATTAATTGAAAGATAATGAAAAGGATGCTAGAAGATAGCAGCAGGAAGGTGAGAATATAAGTACCAATAATAAGAGGACAAAAACAACTTAAGCATTGTATAAACGAGTTCGCAGAATAACTGAAGTACTTCACGACTTCACGAAGTTATCAACTCTATTCTAGAAGTACTCTATGAGACCTTGTGATTGCAATTAGTGACATCATGTTTCCACAATAATAACGACGTGATAACATGATGCAGTTTCGATTCATTCCCTAGAAGCATTGAAAGGGATGTCGATCAAAACAGGACAAATCGAAGCAAACAAATATCATCAACTAACTGTGCGACGATTAACGACTTTCTTCAAATGAATGTCTGACAATCATCTCAATCATTAGAATTAAATACAGAGGTAGTAGACACAATGGTAGGAGGAGATGGATTCGCAAAACAAAAGGAATATAATGTTATTGTCAGTGAAAAAATGACCCCTAACGGCCACGAAATAATAATGTCGACTCTATTCATACGTCTTGAAAAACTCATTTGAAAACGATCATTGGAATCGCCAAGGTTTCGCTTTGACAGTTGATTGATCGCCAGAGTAGTTTCCTTATCTTGCGCTGACTCAGCAATTGTTTCAGCTCTTACAACAACACTGTCACTCATATAATAATTGAATTCGACTTTTTAATTCAATTGTCTCGCCGACTCACTGAAAATCCCACTTGCCGTGAGATGAGGCAAAAAGCATTTCTTCTCATGAAGGAAGTTCTCAGGAATGCTAATTCAATCATCATTCGGAGGCTGACCAAATTTCAAGATTTTAGCACTTTTGTTAATCCTACACATTGCCATCTCAGTAGCGAGGCTGCAGGAGTCAGAAAATCACTGTCAACACGACACGACGTTTTCAGACAAAATACGAACGCGACACGGCTAAGCTCCTTTGACACGACACAACGCGATCACGAAATTTATCTATCGAGTAATTCATTTAAAATATTAACTTCAATTTCTAAGCAATTATTCACTAAAGATTACACCAGATTATAGAAATTACAAAGCAATTTGAATTAGATTAAAGACTCGTGGTTCATGTCAAAAGGTCGTGGACCTGTGGCTAATCTAATAAAAGGCAATTTATCAAGCTGATCTGGAACACTGTCTCTTGACTATGGCAAGTCCCGTTGCTATTTGTAAAAGCACGAACACGACACGAAACACGATCGGTCTCGTGTTACGAACGCAGACCTTTAGTAAAGAATGATGAAAGAAAAATAGGTGTCCACTCACACTAATAAGGAAAATGATAGTTACAGGTAACAGCGCTATTGATTAGGGTGGTGACAAAACAATAGTGCCCTCACCAAGACTTCCTTTCCGAGAAAGCTTGGAGCTGGAGACATTTGGAAGACCGTAGATGGATCCTATGTGCCCTGTGTGCATTTGAGAGGTCACTGGGCAGGTTTGAAGAAGCGACTCGGTTCATCAATTCCCCCTAAGATTGCCGATTTGAACTGTTCTATCCATCGAACCATAACTAATGCTGAAAAATTCTCTCGTGGAATTTTTTTTGATCACGACCAACGTAAATTGACCACCTTCCAAATTATTTGATGGTAAAAACTTTTAGATTACACTTGATCTTGTTCGTTCAACTATTCAAAAAATTTTAACGAATCTACGAATCCTAAGTATAGGATTAAAGTGCCATCTTATGTAAAAGATAGAATTTGCGCAAATACAAAATTAGGCAACTTTATTGACGTCAATTTCTGTATACTGGCAATCTTTCAGATAAACATGCATCCCTTACAATATCTCAACAGATGAAGCCGCCACAGAGCAAAGTTTCCTATTAATTTTCGTCACTTTTGGGTAGGCTTGATTCATATATGTTGGAAGCGACATCGACAATCCACTCCTTACGCTCCTCTCGCTCATTCACTCTCAGCAGATTACCCGGTCACTGCATCCTCCATTTCTAATGTCACTAATTCAAACCGACCGAAACCTGGATTGTTGTGGTTACATCAGTGGAGATTCGATTAGGTTATCGCCGAATGATATTTTCAGTAGATAATGTGCTCATTTAAGATCATTTTTCTACAATATCACATAAAAATTAACCGGCGTTCTGGCCCTGTGGCAGAGTGTTCGCTCTGCGTCCGGGAGACCTGGTTTCAAACTTTGATCGGATCAAACCTAAGACTGTTAAAATAGTTACACTCTGTATTCTTGCTAAACACTCAGCACAAAAAGAATGAGAGTGGAATAAATAACAACTAGGCCACATGGACGAAAGGCTCCGTGCCAAATGTGCTTCCCAGCATAAACAAAGTTCATTTATTCATTTTTTTATTTTCAAATTGCCTGTTCAATCGTATCTGCATATTTGATAAGTTGGTTGGCATACATGAGAAAATTAGTCAAATGGTGGAACATATAAAATCAGAGTTTTGCATGTGCACTCACATATTACATGTATTACTCAGTGATCATGGAGAGACTTGCTCTCTGAATCTCAAGACTTCTCTACTAACCTACTTGTATCAAACTTCATCTTATCGCAATAAATCAATGGTTGGCGTAGTATTTCGTCTGCGACTCTACATTCATAACGATTCATATAAAGCGCTTAGTCATGGCCATCAATAAATCAAACATTGGACTCAGTTTTGTGCACTCCTGATGATAAGGTCGCTGAGATCTAATTTCACTCAACATGTCTCGCGGCCTGACACCAACATACATTTAATCAAGCTCAAGCCAGATACAAAGAAAATATTTCATAAACCGACTTGTAAGTCGGTAAAACATTTATTAATATTTCTCTACAGGATGGGACACAATCAGAACGAACACAAATCTTTCCTAATCTTTAACACCTCCTTGACGGTTCAAGTATTAAGATGCTTCCTGTCAGAGTAAGACAGACTGTTGACATCTGAATATTTCGAATTTCTTTCCGACATTGAAACTCATTCCGTCCTCACCCAAACCTGACGAGCGCGAGCTTCGTCGGAAAATTCAATGTAATTAGCTGTCATTACGAGGTAAGCAGAACGACAGGAAGGAAGAGCGAAAGGAGGGGCTGATAAATAATCAATGGAAGCTGATGGAAAACATAAGAGAATAGTCTTAGATGTTTTTCTCAACACCACAAACAAAAGACTAACGACTTCATCAGAGGTTTGTTCTGTTCACGTAGGACATTTGCTTCAAGCCATGAGCAATGAGTCTGTGTGTCGGAGAAGAAAAATCATCTTCATGGACGGCTGATTTGTGAAAGTGCGGAAGAATGGGGAGATTTGAAGGGTAAAAGGACATCTAGGCATGTAGACTCGAGTTCTCTACAAATATTGTACATCAGGGGTTCCCAAACTCCGGACCGCGACATCATTTTCACGGATCGCAATGATCTCCGGTGAACAAGCTACATATGATTTACATGCAGTTTATTGGGTTATCGATCAGGCTGAATCTAACCTTTAGGATGCGAGTTACAGACCACATTTGCACCAGACTTGAGTTCTATTTCTGTACGAAGCACAGCCAGTTCAATACCTCGCATCAATTCTTTCTTGATGAATTTTCTAATAAGAATATCATAACCTCTCTCATTTTCAGCGTTTTTATAGTCACAATATTGGAAGCTGTAAACTCAACTTTGCCTGGTAGAGCAATACATTTATTTATAATTCCTTGCGGTTGTACGGTTGCGAATGTTGGACTATTTCCCCGGAGAACGAGAGAAGACTGAATGCGACCGAAATGTGGTTCTACCGACCAATTCTGAGAATATCCTGGATCCAGCGTGTCTCAAATGACGAAGTGTTGCGTCGGTCCATGGCAAGACGGAGTGCACTACAGAATATCAGAGTACTCCAGTAAGTTTGTTTTTTTGAAAAAGACCAATTTGCCGAAGATAAAGTTTAAAGATGGTCTTTTTTTAAAAAAACTTACTGGATTATCCCAATGCGTCTGCCAAGCCACGCCTTATCTGCTTTGTCAATATCAGAGTACGGCAAGCCAAGTTCTTGGAGTACATCGCAGTAACTGGGAAGCTGAATGGAAGACGAGCAAGAGGGAGACCGAGACTTACTTACATCCGTAGTCTCTCCAATTGGCTGCAGACCAGAGAATCCGAAGCCATTCGATCTACGAACAATAGAGAAAAATGGAGAACCATGATCGGATTAGGCACCGGGAGTGAGTGAGTGAGTAATTTCTTAGCTTTTTAGTTTTGTGCCTTTGCTTTCATATACAAAATTTCTTTTGAAATATTATTGTAATCAAATGTCAATGCTAGCTATGTGTAGGTAGAAAGATCAGTATAAAAGAGAAGTATATCATTGAATATTTTGAAATCAAGCGTACGTGTTGGGTGAATCAAAGGTCAGCATTTGTACGTAAAGCTTGCATTAAGTTAAAAGATTTGAGATTAAATAAAATGATGCTTAAAGAAAGCTACAAATTACTGCTGGAAATTGTTGTAATTTACATGCTGCAATTTATCTTAACTACTGTATGTTCCCTATTACATTGTTTCTTGAATTTACACATTTATTGGATATAAAATTTGACGGACCCCAAAGTTTTCATTCCGGAGATCTACAAAATATGTTTGGGAACCCCTGCTGTACATCGAAGTAGGTCGAAGATTTGAGTGACCAGACCAATAGCTCATTTAAACGCATGATCAGGCTAACATCAGTTGTCAAGCTAAAGTTGAATGTGAAACCGGCTGACTCGACGTTGCCTGAGTACACGTTCCGATGAATTAAATGCGACTGTCCAGAACAAGCATTATTCCAGGCTTTTCGAGGCTAAATGACAATGTAATACAAGATGCTTTATACATAAACATGCACCCAACACAACTATGTACATTCGTGTTACTAAAGTACATCACTAATTGAACTAACTATAGACTATCGTCGAAACGTAGATATGATCTTTTAAGAGAACTGTTAATTGGAAATCATTTATTAGAGTGAATTGAAATGAATCCTGCATCTCAATTATCTATGTAACATCCAAAATGACATGCATGTACCTAAATTGATGAAGAACATTGTGAGATTTCAGAAGAAATATGTTGGTTGCAATGTGAAACAAATTTTGTACAATAAATCAAACAATTGATAAATTATGATAAATAATATTGATGAATCTGACTTCTAGTCAAATTCTTGGAGATTCTGCACAATTGTCCATTCAACAAATTAAAGCTCCATGTACTTCCAACATAACACAAAATTCCTAATGAGATAGATTTAATCCAAGTTCAAGGATGAACCTAACCTTACTGAAAAACAAACAACCAACAATCAGTCTTAAAAAGATTGAAAAAGATCTCATCGAAGATCATTACTGTGATTGACTCCGTAGTGTATTAGTCATCATTCATCATCCGTAGTGGTTAGATCATTAGCAAAGATCGCTATTTACTCAGTATGATTACCAAATGATGTTGATAATCGATGATTAATGATGGCAAATGATACGCATTGGGACTTCAACTTTCAGCTGAGCAACGGGTGACAAAGAATAAGTATTTAATATGGACTAAAACTACTCGCTGTATTTAACTGCTAGGATTAAGGAGTTATTACGAAAAAAACAACAGAAAGCGTGAAAATGATTAAGTTCACAGATTAGATAAAAATGGTGTTGGAACACGGTAACTATGAATGAAGAGTGTAGGCTTATGCTACACCAGAGTTGAAAACGGCCTGTAAGGTGGTGGTGAACAGTATTCAATTCACATTTGTTTATTTCAATAAGTCAGAGCGAACAACAAACAGAAGTCATCATTTCGAGCGAGATTGGATTTGTTGAATGACATTTTTCAGCATTGCCTAATTAACACGATGAGCTAACTTTTAGATGGATCATGTCTGAACAGTTGCAGACGATTCATTATGCCACCTGTTTGACAGGGGTGCTTTGCTGAAATCTCTGCAGAAATCATATTTTTTTATATAAACTTAGACCGCATTCCCAGGTATGCGAATAACCATAATTGGATTTTAGCAAAGGAAATGTGCATCTGAACCTAACCACAAAAGGTAGCAAAGTGTCCTGATTGGAAATACACAAATTCATACTACTACATTTCAAACGCCGGCCAGTCTCTACGCAGCCGGCAGCCGATCTCAACTCTATTTCATCAAAACATGAGGGAAGCATACGAGCATGCGCGACAGCACCAACACTAGCAGCCCAAACACCATCATCAGAAGATGAAAGGTAAATATACAGAAAGGCAGAAATACGAAGAGATGAAAAGCAGGGAAGATGTGTGCAAGACATCACTGAATAGGTAAGAAGGCTAATAACAGAAATGCTGACAATAGGTGTCAAGAAATATAAAAATTATAGGAATGTAAAAAATATGTTAACTAAATAATGACTAATAACTGTATAACTCGTAAGATCAAAACATATTGAAAACACAATAATGAAAAAAACCGAGATAACATGACAGAAATAATATCTGACGGAAAGTCATCAAATTATCACCTCTCCATAAAACCACGAGCTTTGACAGGCCTCTTGAATGTCTAAACATGTGTACTCACGGACAGATAAGTGGAATATATTTGTGAAAAGAACACATTCTGGTACACCATCAAATATAATGGGTGAAATGAACAACAATCTAACACAAACACTTGGTATGTAAGAAAATGTAACACAAGCCGTCTTCAACTAGTACTTGGTTGATCCTCCTTTCGCGTGTAGCACCGCTACGATTCCTGCAGGCATTGAGTTAATCAGTCATTCGCAGTATTCAGCAGTGATCTCTTGCACCCATACCTCGTTGATTGCCTCGATCAGTTGCTCACGGGAGGTCGGATTTCTTGCGCTCACTTTTTTGAACGTTCCGCAGCAATATTCGATTGGGTTAATATCTGGGGATGATCCGGGCCTTTTCTTCAATAACTCCTTCTAACCACTGATTGACATTCCGGGCTGTATGGCATGGTGTCCAATCTTGCTGAAAGATGGAAGTCTCGCAATATTCTTCTACGAAAGTCGCAGTCGTTGAACAGGTTTGTAGGCATTCAATCCTAATTCATCGTGCAGCCGACGGCAAATAGTTTTAGCGCTGGGCACTTTATCAAGCATTCCAACCAATGAGGATCGAATTTCACTGCTTGTTATGGTACAAGTTTTCATAACACGACGTCGCATGATGTGGTCGGTTCTCTTGGGTGTCACCCTTGGAAGACGAACGGGGCCTGGATGAGAAATTCCTAGCTTCTTGAATGCGGTGGATAGCTTTGGAAATGCAAGACTGAGACACACTAAGTCGTGCTGCTACAGTCTTTTGTGCCACTCCGATGTCATGATAGGCTTTAATCTGCGCCCTCTTCTCGCTTGAAATTACAGTATTCCGTGCTACACCGACTGGAACTGAACTAAAACACCGGCATTCGATCATTCAGCTTTCAGAATGGCCAGATATCTATGCTAAAATCGATGGCATGACACCACTTTCATTTTTCAATTCTAACAACAAATGCGAGAGAAAGATTTATTTTATAGATGAATGCTAGCATAGAGATCGTTTCTGTGGATTGAAGTTAGTTTACTTCTTTCTGTAGCTTCACACTGTATCTCCAGCCCTGCATTACATTCATCTGTCCGTGATTGCAGATGTTGGAAATACCTATAAAGGACACTCATTCCACAATCTTGCTGATTTTTGAACGAATAATCTTGAAATTCTAAGAGCGACATCGAGGATTTCGACTTAGCAGTGCATGGATTTGTGCAGTCGTTTCGTCCTGAGTGTTTCACAAAAGAACGAAGGGAAACAGACACAAGCTTATTACTGCGAGAGCCGTGATTACAGCGAAGGGGTAAGAGCATAGATCGGCAATGATAAAATGATATCATTTTATATCATTTCATTTTTGAAAAATGATATAAAGGGATATCATCAAAAATTTTTGTTGCATATTTTCTAATCATAGATTCTTCGCATTTTGTATTGAAGCAAATTTAGTCTCTTTCGTTTGCTCTACCCATGTCCTTTCCCACTGGTTGTTTCATGTAGCGAAAAGCAACGGGCTATTGTCTGTCAGTCTGTCTATCATACAAATTGTCAAACAATGCTAGTTTAAAAACACAAGTTTGAATTTGTATTTTTCTGACTTGTCTTAGTTTCTATAATACGAGTACGGTCAAAGCTCGACATTTCGGACTTGGATAATCAGGACTTTGATTAATAAAGAACGCCGTTTTCTTGGATTAGCTCTACATGTACAGCATACATTTCATATATTGCTGGTTACTTCAGATTTCCAGTAGGCCTTTGATTGAACATTGAACTTATTAATAACTGTATTGATGTTTTTGAAGTATTGACTGTAATCTAAACATTTTTAGCCTTTCTTCGTACTTTAGATACTGTTGGCCTAACCAACTGCATATTGTAGGCATACTTGTAATTCGAGTGTATAAAGCTTAAATCGAAACTTGCGATCTCTAATGTATAGACCATAGGCCCTACCTAAGTTTTGATATACAAGAAGTTATGTATGACTAAACTGCTTTCTTCGGCCTTCCATCATTTGAAATATATCGATGCTGCATGCAATCTAATTTTAACTTCATTGCTAAGAGCAGTAAAAGCAGCATTGTAGCAGTGCAAATCAAAAAATTCGTATGACTAGATCTATTTACGGTGCAGGCCTACGCATATGTCACTAAAAAATGGTATATTTCATTATAAAAATGTAAAATGATATCATTGCCGATCAAAGGGTAAGAGTGGTCTACCGAGACTGAGTGATTCCATAGTGCCATGTTTGAAATGAGACTGGAGCATCATATATCAGACTAGCATTATACTCGCACTCGCCATGCGCTGAAATCGATCAAGCACAAAGAGGTAGAGATTAAGCATACCTAAGCTGCTCCGAGGGACGGATGAATAAACGAGTCCGCCACACATTAAGAAGTAATCAACACTTGGATATCACTACCGCGTCGACGTAAGAAAATTCACACTTTGTGATGATAATAACATCACCGAAGTTGATAGAACGAGACTTCAATGACATAATGACAGCCAAACCGTTAGTTTGAACTCACGTACTAAAAGTAGAAAGACAATGATTCCAAAAATATTTTCGAGTTATGTTTAATGAAATCGGGAAGAGAGAAAAGGAAGTGGTAGCAATAGAAAAAATGCTGTAGAATAAAATTGAATACCACTTGAAACTGTCTGACATATTTACGTCTCTTGTGGTCTAGGAAGGAGAAACTATGTGAAATTGTTTCCATTAGATTTGACTGTTTTAAACTGAAATCAGCAAGCATTCACCACTATTTCCTTTTTAAATAATATGCGAACGGATATCGCCGTCGCTCGCAACGTCAATAGAGAAATAATATTGAAACAGAAACAAGTAAACATTTACTTTTACATCGCAATTCTCTATGAAGGGAAATAATCCTCGCATTTTGAAACTTTTAATAATTTCAAACAGCAAATAGCTAAACAAAGGGCAAATACTATATTCAATGCCAATCCGATTAACGGCACAGATATTTACTGACAAACATCATCACTTGCTGAATTTCACTGCAAAACACACACACACACTTTGTAAACAAAAACCAATTTAAACAAAACAAACCTCGTGAAGAAAGAAAAACAGTAGATGCATAGAGGATAAAGGCATTCACTTAGTGAGGTACATGCGTTATGTGCGGAGTTAAAGAATGACGAATATTATTAGAATTTCGATTATCGATGTGTTTTCAAATCATGACGGTGCGGAAGCTGATCTACAAATGTCAATATTGAAAAGTAACATTAACTTTAAATTCAATGTCAATCATTATATTGGTGTACTTGAATAATTTGATAGCTTAGGACAATAGTGTAGAATGGTAATTGGTGATGATTAACTTGATCAAGCACATCAATTGGAATCAGACAAGTCAAAATTTTACAATGGTGAAATAAAGTGCCGATATTTGCAATTAGAACACCACAATTCCTACTATTTCCAAATACAATTTGTGGTTGCATTTTATGTTTCAGTGACTGAAATGTAGTAAATATCGATGTTTTCAGGAACAAACCATTCACAGCATTGAAAGAAGAAAGAAACATACAGACATTCCTATTTCAGATTCAATGACAGCCACTACATCCTTTGGACTAGTAGGTGTCACTTTTAAAGTAACAATTCATACTAAATGATTTTAACTTATCATAAGAGATATTTTCAATGCATATAAGGAAATGACTGTCGTGAAACCAATGTTCTGAAGTCACGATGAAGAACTAGAAATCTCTATCACGTAAATCACATGGGTTCATTCATCCAAACAGAATTCGGATACGCTTTACCTTTCATCATGCACGCATCATTGGGTAGGACGATTCTTCTTCATATAAAGTCTTCAAACATCCCAATCAAGGGCACAGTCGTCTATTTCGTCTTCTTGCAGTGGCCTCGTGGTGCTAGTCTACCCCCTTTCCATACTTTCCTCAAAGTTACTATCTCTTCCTGCCACATTCCCGCACCATTGCAGTATGTTAAACTTCGATGGCTCTTCTACTTTCAAGAGATACCGGTGCATATAATCCTATTATGCCCAGTCTCTGTAGTAATTGAATGCTTTGACTGCCACGTTTCCTGGAATTTGAGATGCCAATAACCATAGAAAATGATAATGATAAAATCTCTAGAATAGAAGTACCGCTTCATGCGATACACAATAGTTGCACAAAAATCGCACGCATTTTCACTTAGATACACTTGTCAACGGCTGAATCATTGGGCTAGAATAAGTCATGTGCAATTCAAAGCTTTTCATTGGTGGTTCATGCCCGAACTTAGTTCCCCCAGATGTGCCGCGAACTTGAGTCAATTTCCATTCTAGTCAACTTCAGATAAACAATCAATGTCTATGCCATATCAAAGAGGAGTACTGCTATCTATGATCGAACAAATTCATGTCCGTCACGTGCGACATCCCGTAGAACACCACACATTTCCGCAGCATTCATCATTAAGTGTGATTCGGGACAAGAACTATCGCTTCCATAATTTACCAAATTTGGCAGTCAATAAAGCGTTGGACATGTCGAGGGATAATTTTCCCTCGGGATTCGTGACGAACGGTCAGCCATGTTGAGTGGCGTCCTCTACATCAGGAACAATGTTCCCAAAGCACAACCGTTCACCTTCATCGCAATGGCACGCGCAAAACCTCCCACGGTGAAGGGAAGGTAGTGAGTGAGTAGCCACGAATGACTATCACTCAGCATCGATATCAACGGTAATTAGCTTTCCTTCGTCCTCAGCACATTCACTGAGCGAGAGAAGATAACAATCACTAGACAATGTTAGACATCAGAGTGGACATCTGCTCGAACTGAAACACAAACTGCGCTTAAACAACTCTATCTAGTTCCAATAATGTTTCTGAATTCGGACGAGGCGAACTGAATGACATTTCTTTGTTCTAAGAAATTTAATTATAATTCGATGCATCCGTCACCGTTTACTGTAATTGAAGCTTCCATTCCAGCTTCGAAATGTTTAGACAGTCCTGATAAAATAACAACCAGACAGATTATACAAGTGGTATTCTAATAAAGTATTCTCAACGACTCTATTGTGTCAGACAATAGCAAGATAGACTGTCCTTAGGTGGGCCACCTCAATAATCCTTGCATAATTATTCGAAGAAGCATAATCTACATTGGGTGCTAACTGCAGAAATCCTACTGTCAATTTTAGATGTCTAGCTTGCACTTGGCAATGTATTGCACAATCACAAAGTTGGGGACACATTGTGGTATGTTCTACGCAGCTGCTGAAAAAAGGGAATTTGCACGTGTTGACATGATCAGATTTAAGATGAAGTGTTGTGACACATTCAGTCTACATCTAGATGCATCTCCTGTCGACTTCCAGTAACATTTTCGAGCACAACATGACCAGATCACACTAACAAGCCCTTACTCACTGAGCTACCAACAAGATGCTATGACACATGTTGAAAGTCAATTAAAGAGATCAATGAATGAAGTGCCAGTAAACCAGGGGAAATCGATAATATTCGTCCAAGGACTCCAAGATGGCTTGGGCATGTGATGCTAGTGTCGCAAGGAGTAGGACATCTATGATGATTGAGTGAAGATAATTGCCAGCACTAAACATCAATCAATGCCTGTCGAGAATCAGGACTAGCAGACGAATGCTATTTGAACTCCGTCAAATCCCGAAAGATAAGAGATGGACGTAAAACGATAAATGAATGAGTATTGTTGTCAAGAGATGGTTTGTGATGGTTTGAGTGACTCACATAATTTGTCTCCCAAATTTCCTGAGTATAAAGGTCATATATGAATGCAAATAAATTGATACTTTGAAGATGCCGATGCAATGAAGCTGAAAAAACAAAACATTACTGAACGAATGATCACTTCTTCATCCATTTTGGCTGAGCTATGCAGAAATTTTGAGGATGCTTAAAAGAATCGAATTGAACTTTTTGAGAAAACATTCACCGAGGTTGGTGCAATTGCACATGACTTACTTCGATGATTCTTCGTCAATATCATTCCGGAAAGTTACAGTGATATTTTTCAGACTTCAAATCGTGAACCTCAATTATTATCACAGTAATACTTCGACCTTAGACTAAGGCACGATTGGCAGACAAGAAAATGTCAATGTCATCTCCTATGTTTGTAATCTTGGAAGAGTTCGGCGTCGTTCACACCCGGAAGACTTCTTGCACCATATCAACTTTGGGCCTACCCGTCCTGGAGCGCGTGCGTCCAAATCTTGTCCGTCGGCATCTTCTTATCTTTCCACATCTTCACTACGGCCATCTGCGAGTAGCCTGATCTCGCTCACGGCGAGTAAACACACATAGTGGCCTGCGTTCGGTTGCGATGAAATGTCAGACATCCCACATGTTTGGCGTCACCTTAGGTCGTAGATTCAAACCTTGTCGAATGTTTCATCTTACACTGTTATTTTCTATCGAAATCTGTGCAATGAAAATTCCTTTGCAATGGTTTCCCACTCATCACGTTGTTGCCTCAACTTCGCTTTTCATCGAACAAGAAAAGAAATCACACAACTGTTGAATAAACATCCTGCCTTCATATTTCTCACTTCTCTACCTATCTCTGGTCGACATGGCCAAAAATTCGCGCCATTAGTCGAACCCTTTCAACCCACATACTTGCCGTCGCCATCTTTTTAATCCTTCAGAGAAGGAGGTGAGGAAAGGCGACAGTGGGGAGAAAACGAAAGAAAATAGCCTCTTCCCGTTGCCGACTGAGGGAGACGCCGATTCGGCGAAGGAACAAAGGATAGGAATGTCGTCAGGTCGCGCAGGCACGCTTCAAAGCTCTGCGTGTTTTCCTCCACTGCCTCTGCTCCCTCGAGACATCGAGAGAATTGCGCAGAAAACTCGGACACAGTTCTCTTCTTCAGACCATCGAATGACAGTAGACGTTGTACATGTGGCCGACATGCCATAGTCAATATAAGTAAAGTTTACTCCTCACCGAGAAACGGAAACCAAAGTGGGAAGTCATCTCCATGAAACAACATCTCTCACCGACCACTTATTTAGACAGGATGAGATGGCGGGCGAGTAACGAAGCCTCAGGCTTTAAAAGCTTCCTTGTATGGCATCAACCCGCATGTCAACAGGTCCGTGAGTCAGACAGGCCGGATGTAAAGCGTTATTCGAGTCCACGAGAAGGTTAGGCAGTTACTAGTTGACCCCGCCTTAGGCAAGCAAATCAGAGCCCCTTTAAAATCTCGAACAAACATTTGGTAGGGATCGCAGGCCGTCAAGAAGCACTCAGAACTCTGCTTCGTTGTTTGATGAGTGTCAAATGGAAAAACATAGCGGGAACGATGAGAGCATTATGAGGAAGTTGTGAGAGGAAATTATGTGAAGTACGGGCAAATATACGGACGGGAGCAATTTCAGACCAGACCTCCAAACATATCACAATAACGGGATGGAAATCGAAATAAAGCAAATCTAGAAGTTGAGTGTCATATGCCGGTATATCTTGTTTGAGCCTCCAGAGCGGGAAAGTTGTAAAATCTCACAATTTACATTGACCCCCCCTCACCAAGATATCCAAGGGGGGGGACACGATATGAGTCCCCCCTGAGAGATTAAACATGGATTCTAAGTTTATGAAGAAGCTCAGTGCAATCAAACTTGATTTGCCTTGTGACATTGCTTGGAGTTAGTGACGTATTGCTGATTGCCTGGGAGTTTTGTGTCAACGTGTGGACGTTGGCTTTCCCATTGTAGATATTGCGATATAGGCGCGCGATAACACATAAGTATTCAGTATTGCAGTGGTATAGCTATCCTGTATACTATATGAATAATTATCATTTCTTCTATTTAACCACTTTTTGTAAACTTAAAAACCGTATATATTCATAAAAATAACGTATAAAAAAGTTCTTGATTCTTCCAAAGTATTATTTAAAAAAGGTATAAATTATTAATTGCATCATTTCAAATTCCATTTTGATTTGAGCTCATTAAACACATCAATCAACTGCTCGCCTTCTTTTGTAACACGTTTTCGAACACTTCACCTTTGCTCACGCCTTCCTTGACCAGTCAACATGCCATCACACTCCTCCTTGATTATCTGCCAGTTCAGAGACAGTTTGTATCAGTTTTGATTCTCCAATATGATACTGGAGAGTATGAATCCATTGAACATTCTTAGGGTTCATAGGATAACATATTCTCTATTCATAGGATAACAAGTACTCAATTTCATAATCGACGGAATCACAGAAAGAAAATTTTCGGACAACAAGAACAAAAGAATCATTTTCAGGTAAGAAGATAGATTTTGTGGCAGCCATGGAAGAAGTATCAACATGTATCTGATCAAGAAGTGAATCAATTGAATGAATAAAGCCGGTATCAATGGTTACGCAGAAGCGTGAATGCTGTTTCAGTGCATTTCGGTACGATCCTTTGCCAGAGTTCGAAACACTCGACTGACATAAACAAATATATCGTTCGAATGTGCTTCTTATTTTTTCTGGCACAGCATCTGAATAGTAAAGAAAAGCTGGTATCCTTTTGGTTTGGCAATCATACACAGACCTGATGACGATTCGCTTCAGTGAATCTCAAAAAACCTCCCTATGCCGCAACTTCATACAGATCGTGTTGCCGATGTCATAGTGGAAGAATATGAAAAAGTATCTTTGAAAAATATAAATCCATAACTACAGATTTCCTTGAATACTGTAGTGATGGAATTCTACAGATGGCAGCGAAAATGTCCTTCAATTCCTAAACAAGATTGTCCTTCAAAGTTTTGTGGAGTCTGAGTCTGGTAATTATGACCTATATTCCTACTGAAGTGTAGCGTTCAATCCCAGTAACTTCGGCGACTGCGCGCGCGGTTCAGCAAGCAGACTTCGTCAAGTGACGTTCAACCTCTTCATCAATGTTTTGCAATATTGATTAGAAGCACGTACAGGATTGACTTTGCTGTGGCACACAACAAAGACATTGTGATTGATTTGTATACTCTGTGATTGATTTGTATAAGACGGGCACAACTCTTTAAATTGAATCGTTACGTTAACTCTACTCCTACGGTATCTCGTAAAAAAATTAGTTCTGTTTTTTAAAATTTTATGTTTGTCTATTCTTTTTTTGAGAAAAGTATTTTTGCTGTTCTGTGTTCTGTTCACTAATTTCACTGTATGATAGATATCTGAAGTATATACTGTAGAAGAAGCGTACTAATATTAATACTGTTGACGTTTTTGTTTTATTTTATAATAATCCTGTTTCAGTTTACTGAATACATTTTTAGGGACTTTACGGTATATCAAAATTGGGATATCAAATATGTGGGGGATCAATATATTCGATTGGAACCGAAAAAAAGAAATATGCGAAGAATTAAATTATAATCGATATTATTACATGCATGATATGTTATTATATTTATATTTCTTTATTCGTTTGCGTTGAATATGCATAATCTTCGTGGTAGGCCAAAAAATTTATTAATTTTTGTACCCCCCCTTTTCAAAATCCTGGATACGCCCCTGACATTGACTGTGACCCAGCATATATTAACCGGTTGTATGTCATTGTCGTCTTAGCGAGATAATGTAACGTGCCAATATGGAAGTGACCATAGCTATGATGTGACCCACTGAGCCGTCGATCTTCTGACTGAATCTGTGTGTACAATGTACAGCACTCATTTATTTTTTAACAAAGACCTTTTGGAATGATCCCCAGATATCGAATTATTTCCTCCATGAGATTCATCCATTAACATAGCGGATTAAGTCAAAGTATTTTCAATGTAAAATTGTGAAAATGAAAAATCTCGTCGTAAATTATATTTCTTAAGACACCAAGAGATATATAATACTATGCTATGATTATAATCAAATTACATTCATATCTTCAGAGAAATGAGGAAACAGTAAGTCAAGAACATCAGCAAGTGTAACATGTAAGAGAAATGAATAATGACAAATCGGGAAACTCGGAATACGGTGAATTAACGGCCCACGCTTGTATCTAGCCATCACAAAAGCAACCATGCTCGACTTTAAACAAATATGAATGAAGGCGGAATGATGAGTATTGAAGTCAATATGCAACTTACTCAACTTGCGCATTTCATTGATCGAATTGCTAATGTGGCCTCTAAAGAAGACGTTCATTGTGGGACTCGAGAACAAAATGCAAGTTGGCCTCACACTGCTTTGATGGATAACTGTGAATTACGTTGCTCTGCATCTGAAATTCTTTCTGATGGATGTCACAGGGTCCTCTGTTCTACAGCGGTGGTCAGCCAACCAGCTTGTTGGTTTTCGTGCTAACGAACCTAAAATGTGACTCACCGCTGTCGACTATTGTGTTTGAAAATGTGCAATTTTCGGTTGTGATGATACTTTCGTGATAATGTTCTATGATACTTTCGATTTATGTGCTTTGATTTAACCTGGTTTGTTTGTGGGAACGAGCATCAGTCCTCTTAAGGGCTAGCTTAATTTCTATTAACTGCAAAATTCTAGAATGTTTGTGCATTTTGTAATATTGCACATCATTTGAAATTCGGATCATTATTTTGCTTATTGAAGCCAAAGCGACATGATCGAACCTGAGTAATTAAACTACAAGCGAAGAAGCATGACTTAATTTTTGAAACTACATGCGCAAGCCGATGACATGGAACGTTAACGACCGCAGAAAATGCTAACATATTTCTCCTTTGAAGCAGTCAACTTTGCACAAACTCAAAATATCACTAACCTGTAAATGCTAAAGATGCGGTCCTTCTATTGCTCTTACTCAAACAAAACTAATCATTTAACCACTCTGAACCACACATAACTAGAAAAGGTGATGAAGTACAGTTCAATGTCTAGAATAGAATAAAAGTGATATTATTGCGATGCTGTGGTGTGATAACCTCAGTTTCTGTTCATCTGCGGACAAGGTCAGTCATAACAACATGTAACAAACAAATAGTGAACTGTTTCAAGTGTTAGAGTACATGATGAACATCATCGACGACTGTAAGTTTACTGAATCATTGTGAGTCGTTAACTATGAAATGCGCCTAGATCAGGGAGCTAATGGGTGAATTCCCAGAAGTGAACTTGTCACTTGGTGTATCCTATTCATGTACTTCATCATGTTGTGAATTTTGAAATTTTCGTGCATTAGGCTATGAATCATGGATAGCAAGTGACATGATACAGAAATGTTTGGAAGCAGCTGAAGTCTGTGAGGAGAATGCTGAGTGTCTAAAAATTCTTAAGAAGCACTCAAAGAAAGTGAGTGGGAATCAATGCAAGATGATGCGCATCCTATGTCCCATTTAAAGAAAGAAGAGGAACTCCTTGTATAAACCAAAATTATGGGCATCCTAGGTCACATTTAAAGAAAACACTGGAACTCGATGCTGTAACCAAGATGATGGGTATCCTAGGTCACATTTAAAGAAAAAAGAGGAACTCCTTGTATAAACCAAAATTATGGGCATCCTAGGTCACATTTAAAGAAAACACTGGAACTCGATGCTGTAACCAAGATGATGGGTATCCTAGGTCACATTTAGAGAAAACACTGGAACCAAGATGATGGGCATCCTAGGTCACATTTAGAGAAAACACTGGAACTCAATGCTGTAACCAAGATGATGGGCATCCTAGGTCACATTTAGAGAAAACACTGGAACTTGATACTGTACCGAGATGATGGGTATCCTAGATCACATTTAAAGAAAGGGGAACCAATGAAGCCATCGATAATGTGCAGTGAGTGGGGCAGAACAGAGATGGCAATCACCGATATTCGTCTGAGTGTTGATGGTCGCTTGGTGTCAAAGGCCTCGTAGGATTTTCGAAAAGGGCAACGACTTTAGTCATCCCATCAATCATATACTCGTTCACGGCATGTCACATTCACGACTATGACAAAATGGCTAACCAATGTATTTTGAAGAGGTCGTAGCAAGTGTGAATATGTACATTAAACATGAATGCGTGAATATAGTGCATAAATAATATCACAAATGTGCTTCTCTGTTTAAAATAGATATTAAAAAGATATATGATATATTTCATAACTAACACCATAAATCAATAGTAGCTAAGTCTGAACTCTTCAGAAAACCTTCTCAAAAGAACATCTGACACATAACCAAATATGTAGCTTCCACGTACAGTGTAGGTTGATACATCATGTAAGAGGATAAAGAGTGCGGGAACTAGAAGTTGGTGAATATCAAGTTGATAACAACTCGTACAAAATGAAGGGACGACTTTCCTCAGATGTATATAAGTCAACCTTCAGACAAGCGAGTTAGTGCATACAGAGGCGGAGAAGCCTTTGTTAGAAGGGAGGGGAGAAAAAGAGACGACACAGCAATTACAACTTCGGGTCGCATCCATTGTCACGCCGTAAAACACGAATCCCATTCGGAAATTATTCTGTGATTTCGAGACTACCACAGGGAGCAAACTGTGAATGCGGCGGAGAGGAGAAAAGGGATTTGAACGAAAAATTCGTTTCCTTCCCATATCGAAGATTGAGTTTTTACCAACTCGCTTTTAATGGACTGGCTTTACTTAACAATGAAGACAAGATCTTCTCACCCCTTACCGTGGCTACAAAAGCGACAGTCAGGCTCGATGTAAGAAAGCTTTAAACTCGACAACACACAATGGCCATAGAAATTTCCCCTAAAACTCGAGATTTGATTTCCAATAAATTCTCAACTTCCTAGCTGTGACAATGGGATCTAAGAACGAGAGAAGACAGAGACACCAAGCTTAGTTATTACAAATAGACGAAATGCTTCAAAGACTGTAGATGATGATGAGGCAGGACTCTGGGGAATTACAGGCTAATAGAGGCTGAGAACGCGAGATTATGAATCTGCTGCCCTCCCGGAACGCTGTGGGATGAAGGGAAAGAAAACAGTCGACGATTCGAAGTACTGTATTCGATAAGACATAGGAATGGTTAGGGGCTATGATGAGCCTAATAGGAGACTGGTGCTGTCGAAACAAACCTCGAACCTTAGACAGATGGAGTCGAAGAGAGTGGTATATCAAATTAACTTCGTTTGTCTATGGAGCCATTGGAATCTATTCTGAAAACGTTGTGAGCAAAGGCAACGACATCGAAGTTATGAACAAAAAATAACTCATACTAACAAATGCGATTTGGTGTTTCAAACGATCGCATTTTATCATCTGTGAAAAGGAAGTTTGCAGCCTTTTTTGTGGTAAATTGGCGATTATACGAATGTCTATAGACATAATATTTTAGCCTCATCATGTAAATCTAGCGCTACATTATGAGTTTATCAAGTGATAAGATTAAGGTTACCGATGAGTTTCGGATTTTGTATCCCTAACTAATCCTACCTGTAATGTGGATATTTTTCTTCATTTTTTGAAGCCAATTTCCAGTTCAGGTCATTCAACTGATTGAAATCGAAATTGAAAACATCGTAGTCAATTTCTGTTAAGCTCGACTACAGAGCAATCGCATACAATCGCGTCTTTTGTGCAATTTGCACGCGGATTCGCGAGATTAGTTACAGTAGTGAAAAAAATGAACCATCGATCATGATAACTAACACATTCTGGCATGATAACTTAAGAGTTTAGTTAAACCATATGATATTTTTTATGAAATCATCAAATTGTGGACTTTTGAAACAGGGTGGTTAGAGCGTCATGTGCATCATGTAGACTACATCGATTTCTTCTCCATCAGAAAACGAAACAAACCGATTCGGAAACTCATTTCCAATGTCTCGAAATTCAGTGAGTGGTTGGAGTCCAGGTAGCCTCGAATTTCACCACCTTGAAGGCACAACGATGACTCAATGTCTTCTCGCTTCACCATGACCATACCATGACTCCAAAATATGGACTATTGACCTTCAATCACCGACATTGACGTGGTTGAGGAGGTTTCTGTGCGACTTAGACGCAGGATGAAACGCCGACAGAGTATGGCAAGGTCAGCAGCGAAGGCGGCTCGTGTCAAGTGTCGCCCCTCAAAGCATATGGTTAGCATCTGAGGATGATGCATCAGTGATAGTTGGGGAGCTCTAACATCGAGTGTATGTTGACACATTCAGTGGGAGCGCAATCGTGTGGAGCGACTCGTGACCGAACCACCTGGTGTGACGAAAGCATGAAGGTAAGATTGAGTATCGATTCACCTGGACACTACATACACTCACTAAAATAGTCTCATTCAGATATAGAAATTGGAGTTGTGCAATTTTTGAAGTTAACTATATTCAATAATTGCACTTTTGAAATGAGTGAAATGCAAACACCGTCGCAAGATTCATTATCAACGATATCTCCTTAATAATGCTGAAGAATTGTACATGCGGACACTTCTACTCATGCATTCAGACAGATCGACCACGTCAGACGATCACCACAATAAATGAATAATCATGTCCTTCAGCAGATTCAGCAACGATGGTAAATTGCTTGGTCATTATTTGACCTAGAATATGACAATTAGCGAGCGGCAGAGGATTCCGAATTCCTAAACTGGCATCTTAGCATTAGTACATGATTAGCTGACATTTTTGACTTGTTCGCAAACGCCAAGTAGTGAATTAAATTAATTTAAGTAGTTCATAAGGGTGTGCTGATTAGCACGGTCATTCGAACATATCTTTTTATCAGTTTAAAACAAAGAAAAATATATCAAATTGTGGCAGGCCTTTTGGCGTCTATGGCCTTCGCCAAGACCGATGTTCAAAATGGCCACTAAAGTTTTCAACGAAATTTTGTTAGATGCAAGCACTAGATATTAGGGGGGTTGCCCTCTTCGTGACCCCATTATAGTCAAACGCGGGTTTTTCTGCATAATGACATACAGATAATCGCATCCTCATTGCAATAGGAAAAGAAGGAGAGAGTCAAAATCATATGACAACTGAATGAAAGAGAAGAGTATCTGCATTAAAAAGGACGGCAACAAGTATTTAGTAGCCGACCGCTAAGCTGGCTAACATTGCAAGAATTCGGAGGTTTTAGAGGCACAACTTGAACATATTGAAAATTGTCAAAAAGTTCGGAGCTGCGGTTGTCAAAAATATATTTTTAACATTCCGATTTTTCAACCAACTCAAGGATGATCATCAACATGCATGCAATAAGTCAATAACCCTTGCTATGTTTATCACTCAATCATCCATTTTTGCTTCCAGAGTATGTTGGTTTGAATAATTTTCGTTTGATTATCGACCTCCCTTTCGGCCGATTGTGGGCGTCCACGTCCTGAGCTCCAACCCGCTTGTAGCTCATATTGACTTCCTGTAGAAGTTTTAACTTTTCTGATCCACCCTGACTCATCTCACCACTTGGCCAAACCAAGGTAGCATTTTTTGCCCTCTCTCCATGTCTATGATATTCTCAAGACTAATATCATTCAAATTATGAACCTGAAGCCGACTAATATAGCTGAATATACAGGGTGGACCAAAAGTTTCTGACCCCCTAAAGCTTTTTAAGAAAAAACAGAAATTGGTCGGATAAATATATATCTTTCATCCATGAATGCATACATTTTCAGTGTAGAAATATGTAAATGTCAAAAATTAATATTTCGTAATCTTATCTTCATTTCTGACATTCCAAGACACGAGTAGGTAAGCCTTCGACCAACGATTTGAGAAAGGACGGTTCCAAAGAATCCCACTCATCTTTCGCTCTCGCAATAATCTACTCTCTGTTTCTCGGTCGTGGATACTGGACAGATGAAAGTATAATGGAACTGAATCCAAAACCAAACAAACAAAATTACTGAAGTCGAACCAGTTCACCAGCAAGCACACCTCGTGTCCCGGTACCTAAGTTTCATCTGAATATTATGGTCGCAGGTGGCATCACTCGATACTGTAAAGCGGATCTTCATGTGGTCCAAAACGGAAAATCGGTGAATGATGACAACTACATGGACAGAATCTGTCTACGTCGATTCAATACATGCTCGTCGAATCGTCCCCTATCCGGAGAAAGCAGTTCTTATGCAGGATGGTGCACGAGCACATACAGCGAAGAAAAACTAGAAAGACCGGCTAAAGGACATTGAACGTTAACTGTTTTGGACGATGTTGGACCTTACTGTTAGGAAAGACTAGCCTGGAACTTCAGACGACCTAGACGTCATTAAACACATTTGGTAGATTCTTCAGGATTTAGTGTTCAAGTATCCACGGCCGAGAAAAAGAGTGCAGCTTATTGCGAGAGTAAAAGATGAGTGAGATTCTTTGGAACCATCCTATCTCAAATCGTTGGTCGAAAGCTTCCCTTCTCGTGTCTCGGAATGTCTGAGAAATTAAGGTAAGAACACGAAATATTAATTTTTGACATTTGTAGTTTACATATTGTTATTTCTACACTGAAATTATATGCATTCATGGATAATAAATAGATTTTTATCCGACGAATATATGTTTTTCCTTAAAAAGCTTCAAGGGGTCAGAAACTTTTGGTCCACCCTGTAGATTACCATTACTGCATATTTTTGATAACCACAGCGAGCTTTTTGACACTTCATTTTGACCAAAATAGCTGAATTGTTTTCATTACGTTCAATCTGTCAGCGCATTCGACTATCTATGAACGTGTTTTTCGTACAGCTTTGTCCGAATTTTAAGGACAGCAAAAACTAGTTGGTCGTGTAGTTCCCCGAAAAAACCTACTTTGATTGAGTATAAGAAAATGAAGATTTGCTTGTATGTCATTATCAGCTCTTGTAGTTTTATAACGACTACTGATCAAGATCGATCAATCTAAATGTCCATTTCAACATGCTCACATGCCGTTTAAAGTTCATTCCTTAAGTTCATGACCTGAATCACCACGCATTCACACAGAATCGTCTACGTCTTTCCGTGACATCGCATACAATTGACATGTACATCCAAAACTATCAACGGCTTCGAAAGAGCCACAAGAACTGAATTATGCATGGCAAAAGTTGTCGGCGAGCTGTCACTCAATTTTGAGGCGGTGTTAGCTCAGACATGACTTGTTCTCGCAGGCTCAGTCAATGAATCGAAAGGAAGGATTGACTGACTGGTAGACATTCTTGTCGTCATAGCGTCTCCTCTTGTACTCTGAGGTGATCTCCCACGAGAATCAACAGAAGGCAGCAGTCAGAGCTAGCAGGTCAATGTCGAACGAAGAGTAAGAGGGGATGAATGTAACAAAAGGATACTTTGCTGAATAGATTAAGATGCATCATCGCATGAATTTAAAAGCCATGTGCAAACTTCGTTCTCAAATATTCATCAAATACCACATTTTTAATGGCGAGGAATTTTCAGACCAGAATGAAAACTTCATATGAAAATGTCGAGTGGACTGCAAGTGTACATTAAGTCTGAAGAGCACAAGATATCCTGGAAATGCGTATGAAGGACATAAGAACCTGAAATATTCAATCATTTAAAAGACATAAAACATCCTGAAAGCTTGCAAAAAAGACACTATCCAGAAGCAGCCATCTGTAGGGCATACGACGTCCTGAAACAACCGTCTGAAGGACACATTACATCCTGAAACAAGCCCCTGAAGGACACATAGCTGCAACCCAGAGGATTGTGACTCGTGAGATAAAAGGATGAGCTAGAATGGAACTGTTTTACATTACTGCAAATTTTAGTTTTGTCAGGTGATAATGTCACTCCGTCAACACACTCCAAATCAGGCGGCCAGAAAGCATTTATTATCATCATTCAGCACACGTTTTCGCGTCAAACTCACCTAACTGCCGATGCCTTGAACATTTCCTGATAGTAAGACGTAGCCGAGAACGCAGAATCTTTCACATCATTCTTGTCAAGAAGTGGAAATTTGCAAGAATTCTCAGTCTCCGTCGATTGTGAAGGATCCATTCTTGCATAGAAATCTGCAAAGGAAAATATCAGTGTAAAAATCCTGAAACTTCAATTAACGAAGACGACAAAAGGAATGTGAGATAACGTGTCTTTATCTGTCTGGAATGCACAATGGTCAAGGATAAAGAATACAGGGCGTGTGCAGTGCGACATAATATAAGCGTTCTCAATAAGTGCTGTTTTCGCTGCTATATTATTTGAATTTGAAGGATTCTATTTATATTGAATGCACACTATAGCTCACTTACCAACAAATTATGAATACATGAAAATTATCATGGATGATGCATTATGAATCTTAATGACGTGCTTGCATTGCAACAGTGAAAAATGAAACAGATGGTAGATCATCATGTAATGATGATCACCAAAAAAGAGGAACTGACGCACAACGAAGAATTCACGATCATACACTGTATGTGTACATTATTTCATCAACAGGGATATAAGAAAATTCAAAGATATCGGCTTACTTTTTTAGGTTAGACCCTTTAAGTTTCTCAAGAAAGTCTATTATAACTCTGCTGTAATTACACGACCGGATGAATTCATCTGAATAAATATTAGCATAAAAGGATATGCGTGATTTTCATTGAATTGCGGGTTTTAGTTCCCTACTGAGTTTTGATCAGATATCATTTTACATTTTCAGAGGAGCTATTTAGGATACTGAGGTGACTTCAATTGTGTGCACGAAAAAGTTTTTGGAATGAAAACAATCAGCTTAACTATAAATAATTAGTAAATTGCTGCTTCATTGAACGTGCAAGATTGGTAGTCAGTGAGACCAACGTCACGGACTAGCTCACTCATTGAATGATTTAACGTCACTACTCTCCGTTACTGGGGACTTGGATGGTGCTGACAGAGTCAGACTTTTAATCTGTAGCGGTGTGGTACTTCAAGTCCGGATGCCTTTCCTGACGACTTCCAATGACACTTTCGGGCTCGACCTCTGGACCGAAAGATCGCTAGGCCAGGCACTTAACCACTGTATCACGGAGACTACTAGCTCAATCATTGTCTCGCCAAAATTCATCAAACAAAACTGCATGTATTTTGAGATGTAAATCCTCAGGTATTCATATCTTATTGAAGCTAGAAATCAGCACAAAAGACTGTCATGAATCACACAAGGTAATCAACTATCAAATTCAGAAAAAATCGATTGAAAAAAATCAAGGATGGATGGCAGCATGGAAGAAAAATGATTGTAACAATATTTTCTTAGTGTTTAGCCTCAATGTTTGACAGAGAATTATTTCATAGAAAAAAATAAGTTGATCACTGTATCTGTATCAGTATCAGTTCTGCTGTGAGTGGGACTACTTTTAATGCTTTTGATTTACTGTCTTTATCTTTTTCTGTAAAGCAAGATGCCGCGCCTTCTATAGCCATATCATAAGTGTTTGACTACACTGACTCCGGAGCCTACAGTAAATGTCTAGCATTGTAAACCAACCAATGCTTTCCCGTCAAATTCAGCAAATGGTCTAGATACATATGCCCGTTGGAAACTGTACAGCTGCATGATGATATTTCAAGATATCCCCAACACACGCATGTCAAAAATTTATGACAGTTATCGCAACAGAGATTAAAGGAAAAAATAATCTTTGAATCAAGACGAATATCGGGTCATTCGGTATTGATAGCCATATCGGCAACGGCGATAATGCTTTTACAAAGGATTTGCGCATATCTAATCATAATGATGAAAAAGCTCATAAGCACATGAATACAATTAAATGGCTGTACAAGGCATCAGGTCAAGTCACTCTTTATACACTATTTCTGCGTTCACATCAAAATAAAACTGTATGAGACGTGTTCAATCAAAGATAAACATATTTAGCTAAATCGTTTCAAAACCCGAAGAGGCGAGAATTTTATATTTCAACGTTGAAAAATCAATCATCTTAAAATAAGTGAAATAGATACATCGCAAGCGAAAACAGCGTTTGAAGGACACAAGAAGTTGGTGCATTGAATTGCCTTGTAAGGTCATGTGACACAGGCTTTTGCAAGTGCATTTAGGTATTTACATGTAGGAGACAAAATTACGCCCTCTTTTTCCTGTCGTCCCTCCGTGTCGCACACTTGATGTCTTTTAAGGTCATATCGACCTGTGGTTCACCTGAATCTCCTTTGTCTTCGCCTCTTTGTTTGTATCTATCTGTGTGCTGAAGAGTTCTCATGTCGTACTAACTGTCTGCCTGTGACTTTTATATCTTTCAATCTTTTCTTCTTCTCGGTGCTAATGGAACCCTGTGCTTTCGTGTCTACGACAAGACTGTAACTATCTGCAGACGTAGAATCTTCCCTGAGACTTCCGGTTTACAGGCACAGCTCAACCTGCAGTTCTCTTGTCGAGAAATGATTTCGTCACAACTAGTGTAACAACACTATCGAGCAGATAAGATAAGAATCATGTGACGCAATTTTATAATGAATGGCTTCAGCGATTTATGAATATTAATTCAAATATGAAGGATAGTCGAGTCATTGTCAACGAGTTATTACATAATCAATATGTCTCACTGTTTACCAACAGTCACGACATTTAGCATGTACGTTACCGTGGATTGGAGAAATCAAATACATGTAGCAGAAATAACCAGACTTTAATCCAATAATTAGGGAATATACTCGAGTATTCTTCGAAGTAGTGTTCCTGGAGATCAGCAAGCAACAGATTGATCTTGTCTCAAGAGCATTGAGAGATTTGTTTCGTCCATAATATTTACAAGAAAAATAACGCTTCGATTGCTTTTATGTGTTGTGATTGTTTCGTTAATTTACTACATTTTACTTGAAGAATAGACCTACAATTTTTGGACTTGCATCCAAAAATTAGTTGGATTTGCATAGAATCCCTAAAACGTTTTTCGCCATCTACTTCTATTATCAGATATCTTTCCCATAATTTATGTCTAATTAAAAGTGACCGTTCGTCTAAAATTCCCTAATGCTGAATTCCTATGAAATCAGTCGTCTACGAAGAATCCTTCCTTATCATCTACATAAGTTATGAAATAATATATGCGAGTTAATATGGTATACATTTCTAACTGAAATAGAAAAATGAGAGAAGTACGCCTTTGATGTACAGCCTTGTTGCCGTTCGACGTCTGCTGTCCAACATAGACATCCAACCTCTGTGGATATTCGGATTTCAAAGAACTCACAACCTCGAAAATATGTGAAATTAATAAAATAGAAATATTTTAATTCATCATGTAATTTTGCAGACTAATCATTGAATTCTCCGTTAATGGTAATCAAGGTCCAGATGTGATGGAATTATTGACAATTTCTCGTCGGCCAGCTACGCTCCACAATCCTCATGACACCCGACTCGCTAAATTGACACGAATGTCATCAGGAATAGACAAATTGAAAACTAACCGTCCTCTCTTTCCCCCGAGACCGCTGCACTTGTGCTGAGCATACAAGCGTGGCCCCTCGTAGGTCCTGAGGGAGCCGATCAGGTCGAGTTTGGCGGCCTGCACGCTCAGTGTCTAAACATCCATGGATGAGGCGCAGAAGACACTTGGAAGAAGAAGAGAGGCTTCGATTCCGCGCTGACTCAGTCGAGGCTTACTCAGGCAAAAGTAAACTCGTTTCTAGGGGAAGTGAGGCGCTCGGTTGTGTGCGATGCATGAGTAATTCTGTACATTTTCTCATTTGTTTGGTGTGTTTCTGCGTGCGTGTGTTTGCGCTGAACGGAGGAGGAGCAGGAAAGCGTTCGCTCGCTCATTCTCGCGCTCATTCTTCTCTACAAGCAACGTATTTGTTTGATCGCCACAACGTGGCCTGGAAATGGCGCATGGAGGGACGATGTATAGAGGACGAATTTCCACAAAAAGACAAAGGAAACGAACGAGGAAGGGCGAGTCAACACGGAAACGGCAAGTTTACCCACTCATAACGAACACTCGCCCATCTACAAGGCACAAAGGCGTCTTTGGGTTAACAGCGCGGCGAGAGTTGTGGTGAGGGGCCATTCTTCGAGGCTTAAAACACAGTCATGTTTGTTCTCACTTGCAGACTAATAGACTCAACAACCCACGCCGTCTATGTTTTCAAACCTTAACTACGCCTACTGAAATTACCTCATGTCCTCGACACTTACAGACCGAGGCATGAGTTATTTGCACTCACACACAGCAAAATTCTTCGCATCTTGCCTCAGCACGAATTGTCACAAATTTCAATAGTTCTTAGCTGATTTCCTTAACAAATATCAAACAGAATCTAAGGTTTCTTCTACAATTTCTCCTGCATCACGCAACAGTGAAGCAAACATTTCACATCACTTCATCACAAACCCTCTGACTGATTTGACAAATAGGTTGAATCATCAATTAAGTTATCAATTTTATCGCGAAGAATGATATGATAGGAATTCTCCAACTCATGAATAATAGGTTATAACCTAACATGTCACCTAAATTATTAACTGAAATAAATTAAAATTAAAATAAATCTCCATTTGACCGTGTCACGAATTCGTGATGCTGTGTCGTCAATAGGAAAGACAGCATGAACAAGCTATTAGGTCATAGCTGCAGCATCACATTCCTAAACAAGCTAAAAGCAATTTAGATAGAAAGACACAAAGACCGAATATGCCCAACCCATCGTTCGGCATTTGAAAACATCATTTGCATCTTCTTGTAAAAGTGATCCTCATTACTGTACACCGACGATTGAAACGAAGTTTTATAACAGCATCCTACAGCCCTTAAACATACATGAGACTAGTATATAGATGAAGTGCATTTTTAACTTTTCCTCTAGTTCTAGAGCAAGCTGACACACGAAGTAACCTAAAGTCAAGGAGGAGGCACCTCCCCTTGCCGACAGACTCGAGCCCTGAACCTTCTGTACTTGCGCATCAACATACAGACATTTTATCAACTGAGCTATCCTACCACCTTAAGTGCAGATGCAAATCAAAAGTAATCATTCAAAAGCATCATTAGCTCCTCAATACTACTTTCAAGCAACTATATTGGGAGGAAAGTCAGTAGTCTGTTAAAGTATGATCGGATTCATAACCGAATACTGCAGTATCATCAAATAATGCCACTTATCAAATGCTGAAAGCCTATTCAAGTGGTAAATATTTCCAGTATTTCAGTCATAATCTTGAGTGCAATTCACTTCAACATTTTGGTCAATCGCAGAAAACAATTTCATCTATAGTTTGCTTTTATATCTTTCCAACCAAAATCGATTCCTTCAAATGGAGAAAATGAATCATCGTAATTTACTTTCCTCACCGCCATTTATGATGAAATTACATGGACCTATTCTGGATCAACTCCCACACAAGTCTCTCGCTATTTTCTTAAATGTTTGGACTACGAAGACCTCGCGTCGGGTAATGAACGGCGGCACGGCGCCTTGAATGGATCTTGTTGTCGCTACCGTGACCGCATAGATATCACAAATCTGAGGCCAAGAGCTAGCACACGATCGAACAAAGCACGATCGCATTTCGTTCTTCGGAAGGGAATATTAGGAAGACATCGTGCAACATTGTCGCAACTTCTTCCCTTACACCGAATGTCAGACACGCTTTACATGTCGAGACACACACACACACATTTGCCTGTATTCCATACAACCTCGTCGGGTGAATGGTAAGTTTAGAGACAATCACGGTGGAAGTGCGACATGAAACCTGAAACTCTTTGCAACCGTATGTGACAATACTAATGCAGAGGAAGCAGCTAAGCTTTGACTTTTGATTAATTTGTTTCCTTCGTTGACGAGACCGATTGCGAGAGTTGATTCATCGGTTTTTGTCATGTTCCAGAAATATACCGCAGGAAGGGTATTCAGCAATTCCGGAGCGGCTTCGAAAAGGTCATCTAAGTTGCATATTTCTCTGCTGAACTGAGAGAGAAAATAATAAAACTTAATAGGCATCCCACCCCCACAGGTTTAAAATTCGACGATTTAATCTGTCAAATTTAAATAATTGCAACAAAAACTTCAGATAAGTATTAATTTATGTGCAAAATTCTTATTGCTGATTTGATTAGTGCTTACAGAAGCATCAGAATACAAGGCGCTAGTACTAAGTATAAGAGGTCCCGACTAGTCGGATATAGCATGAGTGAAGTCAACGACTTCTCTCTTCAACGTGGCATTCACGACAACTTCTAAAGCAACAGATGAGCATCTCGACAACAGTGTTAATGCATTGGTGATGAGCATGAAAATGATGAAAAAGAGCACAGTTCTCATAATCGTGAGGTCATTTCAGATAACACCTGATGAAATAACGCTTCACGTGGCAAATCTTATTTTAAAAGAAAATTGCATTACTACAGAAAATGTTGATTGAAAATGTTTGTACGTAGAAAAGACACTGCACTCCGCTTAGTGTATATGGAGTTCTGTGGTGTAGATTTACATTTACAAGCTTTACGCATGTCTGAAAGCGTGGAGGAACTACTTTAAAAGCACTGAAAACTAGTATTCTATGTCAACACATAGTGTACAATGTCAATCGTCGACCGAGCGATGCAAAATTGAACTGACTCAATGTTTCCACCGACAACCAGAGATACCCTCTGATTTTGAACGAACTCCACAATGCACTGATGATTTTGCATACCGGTGACTATGGAACTTAAATAGAAACCTAGCTACCCCGGGTAATTCAAGCTGTGCGCATGTGTGCGACCTTCGGAGGCAAAAAGCAATTTGAATTTGGCTTTTCTAATGCAAATAAACGGCGAATTGTATTATCATAATTGAACCCATTTTGTACAATTTTCATTAATTTTTTATATTTTTAATTTTACAATTCTCTCTATTTTGCTCATATTTAAATGCGAACACCTCTAATTCTCAATTGATGTACAGCAAATCCATTGTTGTATATTATGCTGCTTGTACAGTAATTAAAGTGCACTTTATTCACATTTCACATCCAGCTGATCCTAAGACAAAATATGTGGTATGTCAGATATAGGCCTAAAGATCCTGAAGAACTTCAAAATATAGCTTCATGTTAAAATCTTCATCTACGTGGCAAAATAGACGCATGTTTTTGAAACCATCGACGAAGGAAGGCGAAGCTGATGACATTCAAATTTGATACATAAATTATTCGATTATCAAGCAAGCTACACATTGACATCAATAGTTCCCATAATTGTGTCTAAATATTCAAATACGCATGTACGTACATATTATGTAGAATACTCTATTTTCAAACTTTCTTTCAACTGAATGCTAATTCATTCATCAAAGACGCTTCTGTTCACCCGAGGACTCATAGCAAAATGAATCCTTTGTATTTTCTCGAATGTTCATCAGTACACTATATCGAAACGAAAAACTTGAATAGGGAACAAGGCAAGCGATTAAATGCCGGAGCTTGCTGATCCCGCGTCTTCTGCATTATTAATGAAGTCGATGGTGGGGAGAACGATAAAATCAAACCCAAGCCGCACCGGATGTCCCAGACATTGTTCTGCACGATCAGAACGGAGACTACCTCCATGTTAGAAAGAACACAAGGGTCGAGAAAAGATCGGCAAATGCCACAGTGTTCTTCCATACAGCATTGTTTCAACATCATCGATGTCCACCATTTGACATCTAATGAAGCGTCCACGACGATGCTCACCATGTCATATATTATGCATGTGTGTACACGACGTTACGCAGTCAGCTTTCCATCTAAGCGGCGCAATTGTCCGAAACCCATGCATGGGCATAGGGACTTCCCGAGTATTATGGATGGTCGAAGCAACTCTGAACATGATTCTAGAGCATCAATTATTCGTCGCAAGAATGCGGAGATTGTGACAGGAGTCCCTATAAATATCTGGTTTAACTCTCTCTCACTTCTCTCTTGCCTTCCTTATTTTTCTGACACAGAAGCACGGATTCACGCACACTAACACACGCGCGATAATGGCCATCATCAGCTTCAGGCGCTGTTTGTGCTAGATGCTTTAATGGAGGCATCGGGATAAGCTCTTCAACAAACAAGACATGTTTAACGTAACACAGCTTCATCAGAATGCCTTCGAATAACATTTACCTGCGACCACTCGCCGTTAGAAAGCTAAGCGGCTCGATCCTCTACTACACACGCCACTCTAGTCCCAACTTCCCCTCTTCAATCATTCACGCCAGCATTTGACTTCCTTCCACACCTCGCTTCCCTTCTTGTTCTCTCAACTATAGTAACATATCAGACATGTTTAATTCGCAGCTCTTTCCTTCTCTGGGTAACGCGAATGAGGTGGAGATTCGCTTAATTAAGCAATTTGAGAGCCGGACGTACTACTCCCATTTCCAGCCTGTATCGGCGTCATTACCCTTTGTCCAAAGGATAATAAGTACGACAGGCTGAGTAGGGTATCGGCGGAGAAAATTGTGAAATATGAAGAGGAAGTGAGTAGAGGAAGATAAGGCGAATAACGCACTACCAAAGATTGAGGTTTCCGAGAGTCGTGCGCGCTCATTCTGCCAGCTGAGACGAGGAGCACTCAAGCAGTTGATAATTGGCCATTTACGGTGCAACGCACCAATTTTGAATCTGTTATGGAAAAAACAGTGAGACTTTCCAAGTGACGAGGAATCATGAGTTCAGTGAGAACTATTATGCGCTGTCCTCTTTTCCTCCCCAGGGAAAGGCAGACCACATGGCCTTACGGAGGTCAGTGATGAACATTTCTTCCGGTTTTCGATTTATTTTCTATGAGACAGGAGTCGAGACTGTGTTAATCCTTAGTCCGTCCGTCGACTAGGAAAGGAGAAGATCTCGAGCTTCAAAGCCCCTTTCTTTTCTTAGGGAATGAGAAAACGCTCGTCTTAATCTCCATCGTGTAATTGACTCGCAGACGTGACCTCACGCTAACTGGATAACGATCCAGATTTCAACTATTGTCAGATGATGCTTGCGCAATAGATTGGAGATAAGGCGAGGTCTCGCGTGACCCATCATCGCGCCTCCCGTGGTGTTGGCAGGAAATTAATTCATAAGAAGACGTCCCCGAAGAGACTTTTGGTGACGGTAAGTGACTAACGAGTGTCGTCGAAGCGGGGGACCATCGCACAAGTGCTGGCGAATTACATCACTTGTCAGCTAGCCGAATGCCGATGCTTGCGTAGAGAATCGAATTGAGTTGAAAGCGGCATCAGTCTTTGCCCTCGTTAGTAGTTATCAATAATAAATTATGCGGACAAACAAGGCTGCTCTGTTTGTACTGTTGAACTCGCGGTGTGGCGTAGTTGGACGACTGTTCAATTAATCTGCATAGTTCCCCCCACTTACGATCTTTCTTCTCAACTTCCTTACTGAGTAATATTCACTTGAAGTTCTCATTTCGTTTTCATCAATGTCATCGCATGTTGTTCCATGCATTCACAGGGCACAAAAATATATCACAATGTCATCAGCTAAGTAAATAATTTCAGAATTTCAGAATTTTCCTAGAGCATGTTACATTAATCTATTATAGAGCCGAATGTGGATCATTCAGTTTTGTAGAATTGTTTTTAATGATAGTAGCTTTAGTATATATTTGATGGTCAAGTAAAATCCATGTTCCTTAGCATTATTTCATGAGTATCTGAATTTATCAAATGCCATTGAAATAGAGCCTCTGCTCGATTGATAATACTACGAAAATTTGAATCGCATTGCTACCTGATGGATATCGGAAATTCGGCATCAGAGACAGACCGAAATTCAACGATTTCCGAATCAAATATTTTAGGTAGTCAGTGTGCAAATTAGCAGAAAAGGTTTAAATAACTGCTTGAAAGCTACCTTGAAATACTTGGAAAGTAAGACACATTAACAATAAGTTGTCTACCTGAAAGTGGTAGAAAGGCAAAGGTGTTATCAGTTGATTGCAGTAAAACATCACACTTGTACACATAACGATGGTCGAAGCAGATTATGAAAGGGTCGCATCTAAAAGATTCGCTGCAAGTCGTCATTCATGCACTCACAGCTGTTAACTCGCACTATTGTATCCATAACTTACATTGAATGACAATTTTCTTTTCGAAAATTTGAATAACTAAAGCAGAATTTGACTTCGTCGCTGAGAACATTAGCCACAGCCTATAATTTTGGAATTAATTGAATAAATGACAAGCTTACCTAGAGCATGCCTGGAATGACATGTCATTTTCTACCTTTTTTTAATTTTCTATTGTGAACGGGTGATTATTCAACGGGCCGACTCCGGCAAGTGCATGATGTTTCAGCTGATCCCGCGGATTTTTACCGCACTTTTTATAATTTGTTCCATCTCTATGGCGAGGTATACATGTAATTCAATGCGTCAACTCATGTATTTTAAATGAACGTGGCCTATGATCGGGCGACCTATTTGCTATCCTGAATCCGGGTGGTCCGCGAACGACAACAATTCATTTCCTGATGATTTTAGTAGATAATTAATAATAATAAATCACTAGTGAACTTCACGCATTATTCAAACTTTTTGTGTACCGTTCCTGTTTAATATTTTTTACGAATTTTAGTGCATACACTTCCATCATTACTTTATTTTTAAAAATATGATCTATCGCTCATATTCACCTCATATTGTTAGCATTTGATTGATATTCATTTCAATTTACGCACGATATCTGAAATCAAAAATCCTTTCATTGATGTTTAATCTATAAATCTTTAAATTTTCATGACGACTGAATAATTTTTGTGGCATCCAGATGAATAAAAAGTGGATAAGTCAATTAAACCTATCGACAGACATTACACAGACATCCCATCTCAGTGAAACAATGATGTATCGTAGTCCACTTATCTCTTCATCGATCATTGAGTACACAATCTGTCTAAGGCGATATCTATATCAGTGACCCCCGCCATGGAAGTTGTTTATATAAATTCCGGATTAATCATTTCCTTTTAACGACCACCCAACTTAACATGTTTATGATATCCAGATTCTGCGCATTTTATCGGAGATTGAACAGATTCGAATCGCATTTGTGATTGAATTGTGACAACAATAAAATGCATTCAATTGAACCCATTGAGGTAGCCTCAGTCATAAAATCATCATCTACCATATCTTTATCGACGTCTGTCAAGCTCTCAGTCTTCAAATTTATTGATAATTTCTCTTTTCTTATGATATCCGTCATCTTCTTGATAACCACCGCGGGACAATTTCAGCCAGCAACTAACTCATTCATATCTATGGAGAAGACAGACATTAATCTTAATCTGCCTGAGGCCGACTGGAAGCCTCAAGAGTTTCGATCAAGTTAATCACACCCACAGGCACAAACTTTCCTTCAACACCATGTTCAATTTCCTCTTCGTGGCAGGTCGCCAGGCTTTCCTATACTTGTCTCTCCCGCTCTTACTTGTCCTTGGTTTTCGTGTCAGTGAGAGCCTCGTGTGTTGACAAACGCCCCGAGTTTAGCCTCACAGAAACTGCTGAAACCAAAATATGTCCTCCCACCTCGAGTCAATGTTTTGAGGACTTGAGCATGGCGATAGAAACACGAGCAGTGAACAAACACAGGCGGCGCTCAAGGAGACTGTGGATGAAGCATGAGGTCTAATTCTTCCATGTGGATTAAGGGAAATGGAGAGGAAAGAAGAGAGATGAAAGTACACAAAAATATTGAGAGGGCGGTGGAGAAGAAAGGAAAGATGACTAAGGTCTTACCGAGGCTGATCAATCAAATTCAACTGAAAATGAAAGTCTAGAATTTGGAATTTGGGATTTACTTTCTAACTTCAACATAAGCTCTACTAGTAAATGGGATGTTCGGTATCATAAAAGAACTGCTAGAATCAAGAAGGATTTTTAGTTTCATTTTCATTTTTACATTCAGAACACTCAATCAAAAATCCATATCAACACATTAGTTTTATCTCCTCTAGAAGTTTGAATTCACGGAAAGATATGCTTCAACATATGACAGTAAATCGTAGGCTACTGGTCATCATTAGGATTTATTTGTTCATTTCTTATAGAATTGTCGAATAAAAATTAATTCTCCACATTCTTTAAATGACCACAAAAATCATAAGCACCAAATACACATTATTAAACTATGGTTTTCTAAATGCCATTTTTTAAAGATTGTTATAAGGAATAAAAAGGGTTTTCATTTCAATATCTCAAAACGTGTAATTACCGGCATGCCACGTCTGTTCTCGCAGAAGAAATCAGGAACATCAGAAAATCTGAAATCTCGTTCCGCTAATACCTACAGCTCCAAATAGCCAAGGCCCGAAGTATTTCCCTGAATTTGTGAGTTTCTCGGAGCACTATACCTCTATTAGTCTTCGCCATAAGTCCAATTTTCAATTTTAATACCGCACTTGAGGACATCAACTATCAGAGACAGATTGGCTTAATTAACATTACGAATTTATAAATAAAATTCCATGTTTTATTTTGAATAAGTTAAACTGGAGATAGGAACCGGTCGAAATTTTCTGTCTCGTTTGGTCTAGCGGTCGCTCTAAAGTAACTTTCAGACCGTCAACAGTTCGATTTTGGGCCTGCTCCACTCCAAATCAGAATGAAACAAGTCATAATGTTGGATATTACCAGAGTTGGAAAAGTCGGAATTGGAATTGGAATCGACGATATTTAGATCTACTGGAATTGGAATTGACCTTGATAAACCTCAATTCCACTTTTTCGATAGACCTGTGATAAATCTATTTGTACAAACATTGAAATCACAGTACTCGGCCGGTGTGTTAACTGCACGCAGAGATAAGAGAGAGATAGATCGACAGAGAGAGAGATAGATCGACAGAGGTAGCTTTATTCTATTGTTGAATAAAGGGTGTTTTTTGTGACTTCGATGGGCCTACAGCCCCGGACAATGTTATTTCAGCGATTAAGCAAATAATGAAAAGACAATCATCTTTGTTCAATCTGTTATTTAGTTATTTATCAAGTAAGATAATTAATCAAAATAAAGCAATTGTTGAATTTAGTTCTTGATAGGATAAGCACAAAAATTGGAGATTTACTTAATTGTTGCACACACTAAAAACAATTGGTTTTGAAAGAGGAAAATTAACGCTGCATTAAAGGACAGCAACCCTGTCAGTTCAAATCATACTATAGACAGTGTCAGCAAATTATTCTAATAATTAATTATTCAATTACATGAACTATTATTCAACTTCCAATCACAACAATTAACAATATTAATTTTAAAGACTATATTTATATAGATGCGATACGCAACGATAAAAGAAAAACTTTACACTTACAGTTCACTTTTTAATGTTGCATTCACTTCAGTTCGATCGGACTCACCAAAATAATATCATAAATATCAGAGTCAGTGTTGCCGTATACGCTTTTGTCTTGTTGTTGGTAGTTGTTGTTGTGTCAATTTCTCATCGTTTCTAATTTATGGAAAATTTTTGAGACTTGACGATAAAACGCCTTTCTTTTGAAAACTGGAAGAGTTTCCTTTAATCTCTGCTCGTTAGCTTTTCACCCGACCACATTTCGTTCTTATCACGTAATTTTTAATCTCTTTTTTTAACATGGACCATTAATCAGATTTCATGATATCATTTTTATCGTCGTTTTTTCTTTCATCAACAATCACGTTATTCGCACACTGAATTTCTTTCTTCTGTCAGTTTATTAATCGATTTATTCGCATCTCATCTCTCTCTCTCTCTCAGCGTTTGATTCTTTGCTGACCGTTAACTTTCTTTTCTTTTTTTCACGAGATATTGAATATCTCGTTTATGAAATGATAATGGCGTAGGCTGACCGGTTACATATATACATGTACACAAGAAATATGAACTATGAGCATGAAAACGCACATAGGAACGACGCAGGGAACGGCGCACAGGAACAACGAGGATAGAATAAGGGCACATGGGTTAGATTGAAACGAACAAACGTTAGATACATTAACATATGACACTATACGCGACATGCAATTATCGGAATTGAATCTTATTATGGAATTGGAATTGAATTGAATTGAACTGTTTCGACTGGAATTGGAATTGGATTTGGAATTGAAATTTCTGCTCCGGAATTGGAATTAAAAAATTTCAGTGGAATTTTTCCAGCTCTGGATATTACATACATAAAAATGAATATGGAAAACTCTCTAAATACAATCTTGGGACGGTTCTCTTTAGTACTGCTTCATTTGTACATATCGCGCATACTTCCAAATTAAAAAGGCAGTTAAGACGTTTATATGGACATATTGGCCTGCATGGTTCTCATTGATGTGATATTTTTCAATATACAGAGCTCTGCAAAATGACCGATGCATAGTTTGCTTTATAAACTACTGAGTAGCTATTGCAATTGAAATTAATGGTGACTGAATGGCTATCACAATATTCGTGCTTGATTTTTTCGCCATTACTTGCGTATTTTTTTTTATTTCAAGAGCAGCGTATAGTAGACTCCGAAAATACATCTATTCAGCATAAATAAAAGAACAAGAGCAGAACATGACAAGAGCTAATCATGTGATAGAATGCATAAAAAATCTTGCTAATCAAACTCATTATATGAGATTGAAAAGCCTTTCTGTGCTGATGCTGGGCTAGTAAGGACAGTTTCCATTTTAATCAAACGCGTATTTGTATAATTGTTCAACAACTGGCTTGAGAGCTTTTATTATTTTGAATAATCAAACCTTTGTGCTCATTCGTCTTGTTGCATTTCATAATTACAACTCTTACTTTTATCAATCAAGTTAAGTTGACATGACACGCAAACATATGCGATCTTTCTTGGCTTAAGAAGATCGTAATCCGTTCATACTAGATGCATGTAGGATTAAATGCAAAATTTGTGGATAAGATAAATTAACTTGTAGTTCATGCTACTTGAGGGTCAAATCTTTCCTTTCTCATTTAGGCTAGCGTGTACTTGTGCGAATCTCGCAGGCAAATGAATATCACTGCATTTCTTTCTTAACAAGTTTCTGAATCATTAACACCAATATCCTGCAATTTGATTGATATCAAAGATAACGGTCAAACCATTAGACCGCATTTGATGCTTTCTAGAACATGCACCTTTAAATATGCATGATTCAAATTGCATTATGTCACGCAGAAATCAAAAGAAACAGAAAAGAGAAACATGTACAACGACTTGAAAATGAAAACCTGCAAACAGCCTGGCGAGAACTGTCAGCGCTTTGTTGACCATAGCTGTTGACGAAGTGGTTTAGGCGATGAATGTAAGTGACGGATATGAAGCTGAAAATTGCCAACATCAACAGAGTGCCCATATAACCATATCAGCAGTAGGTCGCTCTGAATGTCAATTTCGAACACCAGAAATGAGGACAGAAAATGTCCATTTACAATCTCTGCTTGGCTTATTCAAGTGTTGATACACTTGTTATTAGACTTACATAGAAACGTCATTTGCGCATACGATGAGTCAGACAGAAATTGAATGGAATTGATCTTCATAATTTTATCCGATTTTGATCCGGTCCAATAAGTGGAAGAGCCACTACCAACAAAAACATGCGGCTCATAGTCAAAAGATATCTTAACTATTAATGAATTTGGCTTTAAAGCAATTAGTTACTTGGCTGACTAACGCTAATCTCTGATCGCCAAGCATTAAACACTGGCTGATGTATAGACAGACTCAAGTGGACCCCATTTATTAATGAACACATACGAGGTTGTCAAGTCGCTGATTTCAATCTAGTCTTCCTCGATTTAGCATGAATGACATAATCAACATTACGTGTCACGCAATTAATTCATCGACACAGTGCTCAGTCCAAGTAGATCGTTCAAATCATGGACGCAAGGTGCTAATTTCTCCGCTCGTTAACTCGTTATCGACAACTCGTTACTCAACCTCCCGCTGGTGCCACAGAACAAACGGTGAGGGGTCATCCTGGTGGAGGAGAAACAAGCCGAATAAGAGATGATTAACATGGAATGAAGACAAAGAGTGGCTGTGGGAGAATAAGACGATGGGCGGGAATACAAATCGAAATTGAGGTGTTGACGTTGCTTTGAGCGCGTTGAGAAACACCTCTTTCTCCTGCATCGCCATCATTCGAATGATGATAAAAGAGCATGTCTTAAGATAATACAGATAAGCGATTCCATTTCTAGTGGAAAACAAAGGGAAATACAAGTCTAAAAGATCAAAAGGATCTTTGTAGACTAGAATGACAGGAAGCACATGAAGGCATTTTCATAACGAATTTTCCTGACTGTTTTCATAACTACGTCTGCAGATCAATTGCGAACCACAGACGACATACGCCATTTTAAAAAACGGTTCAAAGCTTATGTGCAAGTAAGGTTCAAGATATAGTCCACACTAGGACCATAATGCAAAGGTGGATTAGAGTCGCACTTGAAAAGGTCAACATGGCATTTGTGTGGTTTTCAATCCACTTCCCGCTCACCTCATGTGCACCCTGAACCATTACAGATTCACTGATAGTGAGTCCACGACAGAGGGTTGGTCGAGAAAGCGAGAGCGACAGAGACAGTGAGAGAATGAGACGATGCAATGTCTTTACATGGAATCGGCATTGAGAGCTAGTGCGCTCACCAATGAGCCATTGCACTTCTCTTTTTGGGTGGTTAAATGGCTTACTCGAAACTTTCAAAATTGACATTTTATCTCAAAGTTGAATAGAAATTCATGTCTGAAGTTTTTTTCAACTTCTGATGAAAATGGTGGTATGATGTTCATCGCAATGTGAAAAAGTTGAGACGCGATATTCATGAACACCAAGAATTTTGATTCATTCATCGAAACTTCAGGAAACTAGAACAGTAGATAATTATTTTTTTTCACATTTGATCGCAAATATGATTCAGTGAACATCTTTCAAAATATATTGCTTATAATCTATATAGAGCTTCAATTTAACTTCATAAAATATAAAAAAAGTCGCAAAAAATTCAAACGAAATGTAAAGTAATCACAATTTTTAGCAAATTTGCGTTGAGACAGGAAGAGAGCAAATCTAAGGAAATTTTTGTATACTGACGACATGAGAAGTAGATCAGAGATAAATGTTGTTCTTGCTAGCGACAGAGAACGATGGCCAAAAAAGCAAGGGAGGAGGCACATGAGGAGAACGACGAAATAAGGGAAATGTCGACTAAAACTAAATTATATTTAAGGCCACGCCTACCTCGATGTCTTCACTACTGAAAATGAGGTGTCCCTCCTCTAATATACTCATAAATGATTTGATAGTCGACATTGTTCATCCATTTTTTCGACGCTTTTGTTTTCGCTTCAGTTGATGTTCTCTATTATACTTCATCAAGACAATTATTGCGCCGTATTAGTTTCGTTACGTCATGATGAGTACATTACAATAGCAATTCTGCATCTGACAAGACGAGATAAACAATGTGGAAGCACGCATAATCCCCCCTTAATCTTCGGACACTCGGACAACGCACCCATTGATTAACAATCATTTAATAATTGCGATATCGTCCTTTCTCCATCCATCACGTTACAGCCCGTCAGCACGAAGTAATTCAATTTCGAATCCACTGTTGACGGATTTATTAACTTTGTGTCTCTCCATTACGATGCAACCCACTCGTTACTCATCCCGAACTATATCAACGCCTGTGCGCTTCGATGCCTCCTGTCGCGATTTTGCTCCCCGGTTGGCGTTTATTACCGCATGGCGGAAGCTGACAATTAGCGCCCAGGCTCCTAAACGTACAGGAAGGCGGTGGTGTTGCATCAGGGTGGAGTCAAACAAGGTAGGGTCAGATTAGGAGACGGTCCAAGAGCTGGCGACACAAACAAGAACAAAGAAATGACGCCTTCAGTGATACTTGCCGTTGGGTAATCAATTTAAAGCAAGAGAGGGCAAGAATCAGATCTAGAGCTAGAAACAACATGTAGCCAGTTTTCATTTAACCTCATTTGATGACCTTTGATTTTAGCAACTACAACTGCTCTCTTCTCCTCGACACTGCCTTCATACTACCTTCCTGTAATGTGTTTCCTCAAATTTCCTTACAAGGTGCATCTGCGACGGAATGTTATACATCGATACAAACTTCCATAATTGCATCTGCTACTTACTTCTTACTTAATAATTAATGCAAGGAAACAGGTGCACCAAGTTCAATTCTTATGTCAAAATTTCTTCATTAGAAAAGAGTTGCAGTTTGTATGTTTTCTAATTACCCAAGAGCATACAAATAGAAAACTAATTCTTCAAAAATGAGATGGCAGACACAATTCAGCACAAATGAGCGATTATCTGATGTTTTCAAGACAAGTAAAGGAATCTCAAGTTTCAGATCTGACCCCGGTCCGGCTCGCTCTTAGGGCATGTGATCAAATTATATCCTTAAAGCCATATCTTATTAAAGCCTTCATTTCGATAGGCCTGCTGTTGATTGCATGGAATACATTTTTTATATAGGAATCTGCATCCAGGCCTATGATTGACTGATTGATCCTCATCAGAGGGTTGTTATCTTTGAAGTCTGGCATTGGTAACCTGTGACCCACACGGCCATTAAATGTTATTACCATTGTCAATGTCAACCTAACTGCGATTTTCTATTATACATGTAGGCCTAGTAATTTAGCCATACATAAAATTTTAAAAATGGAAGATGAATACCCGATATTACGGAATGAGACGTCCATAGTTCTCATAAAATTCAAAATAAAATATCGGTGTTAAAAAGAGAATCAAGATTACCGGAAAACTTCGACGATCACCTTTATACACCAGTGGCTTAAATCTCCCTTGTCCAACATCTATCCAAAGTTCGAGCAAATTTCTATTCTTGCGCTTCGCAGCGCCCGTTCCCAACCTCATATTGCTCTTCCGGTCTCCTTTCCTGTTACGCTCTCTGCAACTTGTGTTCGTTCCATTCTCATCGCTAAGTTCACCTCCCCCAAGCACCTCACGTTTTATTACTTGAAATAACGTCCTTCACAGCACACATCTCCCTTTATTTCTCTTTCATTCTCTTATTCTCGACCTCCTTATCGCCCAGTCAATGCTCGCTCGCTGCGCGAGATTTTCAATGCCTGAAGCAGACAGGGCCGCACATAGCTGCTGATGTCAACACACCAATGTTATGTACAGCGCTAACATTCTCGCCTAAGCAAGTCACCTGTGCAGCTGAGTCATCCCATATGGAGGAGCATGGACACACCGTAGACCGAACGAGACATACAAAAAGCGCTGTAGGCATGATCATAAACAAGCCAAGAAACAGTCAATGTATTTAATCAACACTGGCGTGCTGACACGAGCCGTCTCTCTTGCACAAACTCTGATTGATGACAAGATGGTTTCAACCAAAATGATGGCGCCAATTCAATGTCCCAATCTCCGTGTTACGTCAACATTTTGCTTTCTGATTTCCTCGCTCTTCCACGTTTGGGTGCGAACCTAAATAATTGATTAATCTTGGAAAATCGATAAAGAAATCATTTCGTCATGAGTTATGTTATTAATGTTTTTCTTCTTCTAAGACAGCTTTCATTTATTACTCTTACATTAAGTCCTGGATTACCAATAAACAAATACCTTGTGTCATTGAAACACACTTTCCCGTTTATTGGCACATAAGATGACAATTGCTTCAGTCATTCAAGGAAATGCTCACACAGCAACGGTGTCGTTGTAAGAAACAGCTTAGAGTAACTCATATCTCCCAGTGATACCGTCATAAATGGAGTTGCTTCGCAATTATGGCAGACGGGTTTTCCAGGTGTATAGGAAGAATGGATGGTATTTTGTGGGTTATCTCCCCACATTTTCAAATTTGTCTAAAATCTGAAAAAATGAATCAATCGTCACAAAACTTCAGAGATACGTGTTTGAGTGTATTTTATCCTCACATGCCAAAATTCATGCAAATCCGACAAGCGTTTTTTGATTTAGAAACGATAACGTGAAGTGTAGCGATGTCTGCAGCTTGATATAACTTCGCCTGACCTCATCGTCTCAACAGATAGAACTAGGTCAACAAAATCAGTTCCCGACAACTCGTGAAGTGATGATGACCACATCCCTTACTCTAACATTTTTAACTTAAGAAGGGCTTGGCAAGGTAGTGGTCGTGGAAAGATTTCAAATGGCAGCGGATGAGACGAGGAAGGAGAGAGAACAATGCACACACGAGTGTCAATAATGCGTCGAACAGACGAAGTCAAATCAAGCTGTTGACACCGCTACACTTCACGTTATCGTCTCTAGTGCAAAAAGCATTTTTGTCTGAATTGTATGAAGTTTTGTATGTGGGTAGAAAATATGCTTAAGTATGGCTACGTCACAGCAGGGTAGTAGCTATTGTTGGACTACGTCTGCGAAGTTGCATAAATGCTCGCAATGTGAAATTCTATGTCCGGCAGAGTTGGCTGCACCTACATCAGCACGTCAGCTTCCATTGTTTTCCATCATTTTATTTTTAGTCAATTGACTGGTGTGTCAACATTTTTGATTTTCAGTTTTCACTGTTTGATTAACAATATTTGCATGTCTTTCAGAGTTGTTTCTCTTTATTGAAGTTATACGCTTCATGAAATCTATTAATCTAAACATAGTTGACTTAAGAGTCAATTACTATCCGCTGAAACATTTCTACATTTATGTCTTATGTAACACGCGCCCACCCTCATATACCCGAAAATATAAATATTCTTCTAGCTACTCAATGAGCATTATTTCGTGGACAAGCAAACTTGCAACCTACGAGCGCTGTTTATTGTCGACTTTGCATGGTTGATACCTGAGAAATATGTTTACCAGCTCCAACGCTCGAGTAAACAAGAACGGGCAGGTAGTGTCGAGTTAAGTCGGCAAGCGGGTCGGAAACAGTCACAAGAGCTGTGTCAAGGCTTTTATGAATAAACATAGGCGAAGGAGTTGATCCGTCTTCAAACAAGAGTCCCGACATGAGTGGGAACTCGGACATGACTGTGAAAGAAAAATATATGAGATACAGGAAACAAAATGAGCAGCTGGCTCTTTGCCAGATCAACAACTGGTTGGACCGACCTAAAAAGTCACGAGTATCAAATCGCTTTCCCCGCCCGCGTATGTCTCATTCCGCTAGTAGTGTGTCTATAGAATAATAAAACAGTCATAACTTTCAACCTACCGATCAGCAACGGCAATTTGATGTTGGGTAAACGCGACAGTTTTGAGAACTACAGGACATTGTCCTCTGATAACCTGAATGTAAGTGTTTTGAATACATAATCAAATTTCCCAAATGTTCAACATTTTTGTGAATTCAGATCTGTCAGAATTTGATTTCCTCTGTGTAATTGAAAATGGGTTCCTCTAAATATGCCTGACCAGGTAATAGGTGGCTTAATGTTCTTTATCTTGGTGCTAAATTCACATGAGCATATCGACAGGATTAGGTTATGTTAAACGAAATATCACTCAGTAAACCTATAATTTCCTATGTAACCGCTATGCAGTGTGTCATGCAAGTGTCATATAAGTCACCTTTGGTTTATAAAAAGAAATTGTCACGGACATGTTGTGGTGATCAATCTACAATGCAAGTACAAATGACGTGCGATTTAAAATACAAATTGTAAATCGCTCCATGTAATTCGCAAATATATGCAGAATTTTCAATGAGAAATGGCATTACAAAACTGGTCAGGGATATAGTGTTTGCCTCCTTTGCAATTAATATTATTTTTGTGAGGCCCTAGGATAGTGAAAAGTTTGCCAAGCTATCAACATTTTATGTCTGCCGGTGGAATGTGCCACCTGTCCTATTAAGGGTAAGCCATGGGCTATGTTAAAAGTTATGTGCACTATATAAGATTTGCCTTGGAAATGTCATAGCTTCAATTGCTGTAAGAGCCATTCGATCTTGATTTCCCGGCCTGGACTCGCATTGATTTCAATTTAGGCCGGGACAGCATAATCAATAGTTTTCAGTACTTGACCATTCTTAGTGAATATATCGATTACGTTTGTCGAAGGCAATCGCTTGAAAAATCAATTAAAATAGTTAATTATTGACTAAATGATTGATTGTTTGCATTTTATTAGTGTGTTATCTTATTTCGTTGTAAAGTAGGATGGTGAAATACAATAAAGATTGACCGTATGACTATCTTACAAATTCAAGTCGACATTAGATGTTAATATTATCTTTGTTTCTTCAAAATTCAAATATTGAACCAAATCTGCTAATGACCGCCGTATCTAGCCTTTGATTAATGCGTCGGATTTGACGTGCTATGCGACTTTAATCTTCATATTTTAGCTTATCTGGTTTCCTCCTTGATATGCCAACATTCATGTCTTCTCATTGCTGAAGAATTATGTTAATAAGTCATCACATGAACTGATGCAGTGTATTCAATGGATGAATATATTCAATTAATGAACATTAATTTCAGACATGCCATACATCTCGGCCCCGGTTTTTTTTGTTTCAGTCCAGGACCCGGCCCGCTTCCAATTCTGCTTACGTGACCAATAATGTGGTGCTGATGCAATAAATTGACCTAATACGTCAAAGTCAGCTGACAAACTTTTAGCTTTGACTATTATTTTCATTTTCATTATTCAGAGTTATCCATCCTGTAATCTTTCACAGATAATGAGACAGAAATTCAGCTTCTGAATTTGATAATCGTGCTTTGAGAGTTTTAAATAGAACGGTAGATAATTTTATCACAAATATCACATTCAGCAAGATTGAGTCACTGCAATCTGAAATGTACTGCAACTGTAACAATTTTTCTTAATACGAACACCAACCGGCCGAAATAAACAGGCATGGGCCTGATATTTCTACAGGAAATGAAGCGAGTATATCCGCTTGTGTGGAATGGGTGGGATTAGAACATTGAGGCCCATTCACATTGCCGCTAGCAGTGGGCAACATCTCATATGCAAGACACCAATTTAAATTAATTTTGGTCTTTAACACAAGTGATGGCTATAAGTCAGTGACTGAACGATGTCAATCCAGTTGATCTATTTTCATTCGATCATCCTAATTAAGAGAATTAAGTCGTCCTGTCCATGTCGACGGTCAGCTCACTGCCCTCTTAAATCTTTGACCCGCTCTGTGCATCGAGGATTCTGTCACCTCTTGACCTCACCAGCGCTGAGCGACCCTATCGTTTACTTCATAAGGGCATTTCCCTTCAGGTAGTCGGAGAGAGAAAGTGAGTTCGCATCAGCAATCCTCGGGGCAGAGTTAAAGTTTATACAAATGACTCACTATAAGGGAGAATTCGATGAGAAGACTCGATCCGTGGCTGGCAACAGCTGCTTAAACCTGGCTTTCGAATATTCCCCACCCCACAGCCATATGTTAGTTTAGGACGCTCACAGACAATGGCACTGCCAACGAACATGTGGCTGCAACTCTTCCTTGGGCCGCTGAATAAATATGCACCAGGTGAGAATTGCTGACTCAAATTTCGGTCTGCCTTTACTCATTTCTTCCATAAAGCGGAATCTACTACATCTCAATTAATGAAATAAAAAAATTGTTTTCTCTGTTGAAAAGCTCCCGACGCTCTCGCTGGATGTATTCAACATTAGATGGTTAACTTCTTGTTTCCTTGCGAGAAGAGACATCAATCTGAATACTGTTGTCGAGCAGTTTGAAATGTCGTGAGTCACCTGCTACAAATTAGTTGTCAGTAGTGACGAGTGATGATAATTCACCACTGTTGTCTTCTGCATATGTACGCTGCGCAAGCGAATATATGATAACGAAAATTTAGCCTACCCTTGAATTCACAAAATAGATATTGGGCTCATGATAGTTAGCGTTCAATCGTTCCTTGATTGAGCGTTGTATTTTTAGCTCATTCTACCCTCGAGAGTGCCATCATGTAATGTGACAGGTAATTCATCAATTGCTAATGCAGAAATTTGGATGTTAGAATAGGAACTTTGAGGAATATTTAGCTGCATGAAGGTTAAAATCTGGTGGAAATGTAGGGATGTGGTACAAACCACTCCAGTTACAAACATGGGTCATAAATGCCTGAGGTAAATAAATGTTACTGTACATCAGAAAATTAAAAGCAGTGAGCAAGATTTCATGCGAACTATCAGTAATTTTAGAGAGCCTAGTTCTTTTGAAGGACCTGTCGCATTAATATGGTGTGATAAGAGAAAGACAATAAATGCCAACAACACCTTAGGTTCGCCAACTCCGTTCGCTTGACCAAGGAAAAATATAAACAAATATGTCATGAAGTACCGAGAATTCGCATCTTGACCTGTGTTTATTCCTCCTTGTCATTGCTTTCTCTTCATTGCCTTCAATTCCATGTCAGTGCAGATTAATTTTCTCATTCCCACTAGCTCACTTTAACCTTCTGAACTCAAATGTAGGAAATAGAGTAATTGAAGAAAAAAACGAAATAATGATTTCAATTCATGGCAATAAGAGGATGTTATGAAGCGGAATGTAGATGTTTTTCCTAGATGTCGTTTATTTTCAGTGCTCACGCTGCGAAATCAGCTGCCCGAGTTGCTGTCATCTGTAGGTCTTCGTGAGAAACAATAGCGGCGTCCGGGCGTTGAAAAAGTCGCCACGGAATTAGAAGCCTTTGTACCAGCGTCGCTCACAGTTACTTGCACGTAGCCTCATTCTACGTTGCACATAAATGGTTCATTATGTCATCTTCATCCTTTGTCTGCTGTGACTTCACTCGTTTTGAGAGGATCCGAGAGAGGTGGGCGCCGGATGCTATTGAGGAAGTGTCAACCAACAGTCGACGTGAGTTAAGAGTGCAACTGAGATGATGCCATTCGGCACCGAGTGAACTTGGCCTAAATAATGAAATGCATAACAGAATGTTCGCAGTGCAGTAGACTCGGGTTTCAGCTCCTGCTGTTAGGGTGATGGAAGAATACCGACACATACTATGACACTAGAGAGTGCATGACGAAAACTGCTGCGTGAGGAAACATTACCTGTTTCCCAAGAAAACAATCCCATAATCAGTGTCGGTAGAATAAGCTAAGGGAGTGCACAAGGCAAACTCTTGTCTTCTGTGTCTTCTGTCTCATCTGCGCTTAATGAAAACACATCACGCTCCCTCAAGTAGAAAACTCTTCAGATTTTAGTGGCTGGAATTTTCATTATAGACAAAGGCGGTTATTTCTCTATGTCTATGATGTACGGTTGTAGTGGACGCAGAAAGTGATGAGATATAATCGGTCAATGAGACAAAAGAAGAGCGAATCCAGCGGAATCAGAATTGGAGACAGATTGAATGGTTCATACAAGAAGACCGCAAACCTTTGAAGATTTCCGTGCCTAATGGCTCGTCTTGATGTTATAAGATTTAAAAGAAATGAGTTATTGAATATAAGACTGAAAATGATCAAAAGAGAAAGTCACGACGAACTCATTAATGCGAAAGTGTCAAGTAAAAACATAGTGAGACACAAGGGAAATGAAATTCAAAATGATACACATTTACACATGTTACTTCACACCCTTAAGGTATTAGACTCGTGACACATGTGAAGCTTGTCATTGACGAAAGGAGAGAGCGAAACAAAGGAGACAAGAATCTGCTTCGGCTTCCCCATCGCTGGCATGATCATGCATTGACTAGAATGCTGACTCATACTCGCCATGTTGCCGGTGTTTATTCTCCACCTGCGTTTCCTCCGCTAGGCGACTCAGAATCGAAATAACTCAACTGAGAGAATCAAAGCGCTTCATTCGATCATTTTTACATTCATAGTAGATCCGTCTGCTTGCTCATAGGCACAGCGGCAAGTGCCTTATCATAGTGCACACATAAACAGACGCCTAATTGGGACAGGAATTCACGGAATTGCTGAAGGTCAGGTCGCGAAAACTGACACTGAGGTCGGTTAGCGCGCTACAATGCCACAATGCAGACAAAATTGCCGTTCCCTGTGAAGCGAATCTTCTACTAGACTAGCGAAGACTATTCCGTGCAATCATCTGCCGTGGATGGAAGAAAGACATGAGGGGCAAAAGGTAGAATGGCAGGGCAAAAGGAAGGGGAGATGAGACGTGAGAATGAAAAGGAAACGGCATGGGTGCAGGAAGACAAAGAGCTGAGTGTAGAGATGAGGTGATAGACGCAAACAGGCGATTACTCGATACTCGTACGTAGTCTAGGCAAAGCCGAAGTATATCAATAAAATTCAATCAAACTAGCGATTGTCATTGTCTGCATGTGCGCTAAGGTCGATGCCCATACAACAGCAGTGACAATATGAAGTTTGAAGAGAATCACACCGTATGCAAACAGACACCGCTATCACTCACATAATTAAAGAATAATGCTGCGACCAAATGTTGACTGTCATGTCATAGCTCCATAGCACAATCAATAATCACCAAACGAAGGATCATAAAATGTAAAAAGCACCCATGAGACTTTATGATGTTAATTCAATCGTTCTATCCGCTGCCCATGAAATTAGCCATTTTACTATCACAAAGTAAAAATATTTGTATTAAGCTGTCAACCGTCAGCAACGTCAATCATAAAATGATCCAATAATATATTTGCCACACGTTCTGAAGATACAATTTGATTAAGCTAGACATGCGGACAGCCAGGTAGAGATATTTCAAAATTACAATTACTTTGGTAACAATTATGCATAGAGTTGATTAAAAAGCAACATTAAATTAACATTAAGACCATATGTAGAATCAATCATGGACGACTATTATCTCACTATGTGGAAGATCCCCATGGTAATGGCAGAGTAAGATATTAGGTATCCCTGATTCAACGAAGTTACTGAGCACATCTTATTCTCTCTCGACCTTTTATTAATTTTATACTTACTCAAAAATACTTCTGTATTGATTGCATTGATTATAGACCCTCAACTAATTAAAAGCTGCACAGTGCTACAGACAATCATACATTCACATGACAAATTTTTTTGATCATACACTATATTCTTTGCGAGATCCGACAGCTTCAATAAATTAAAACGAACTGTCATAAGTTGCAGTCACTGTCTCGATCTCGAGTCAAAATTAATTGATCCATAATTGAAATGTTGCAATTTTCTTCTATTTATTCATGAATATGAAATGCAATCTCCCGAGATTTTGTTTATTATTTGCTTGCTTGATTATTATTGTTGACGCAAAATTTACCAGCTACATCAAATCAACTACACTTATATATCTACATAATGGTTCGGGCAGTTAGCATCTACTATTCAATGATACTTGATTCCAATTTATAAACTTAGCGTCCATAACTTTGAGAAGGCCTGCAATACCTATTTTGCGATTTCATAATGAATGATCATGAACATCGATCACATCAGAACTCCACTGACTTTCGGTGCTCAAACATAAATCGGGCTTCCCGGGCTATTGTAAACGGCTGAGCAGTCCCTCCCTATCCATCTCTTTCTCCAGTTCATTTACCATTGAAAAGGCAATTACGAATATTTTTGTCACATCAATAATGCGACAAACCTACGGTAGTTAATGGAAATGTCTACTTTACACGCATGAGTGAATATGCCGGCCCACATTGTCTCCTCGTGCGTTGATAGCAATTAACGGGCTCATGTCGTGGTCCGTGTGAGCGTGAGACGATCGGAACTAGTGACTAAATGAAGTCACGTCCTAATCTCTTCTCTATCAACACTTAATGTGCTTTCACACTCAAAATTATGCATCTTTTAACAAGAAAAATGCAGAGTATGAACATAGAAAGGATGAAATAAATGCTTATGTAACTCGAACCGCTCTTATCTTCCATGACCTACATGTTGATTGATGATGTAGGAAAATGTCGTAAGAGTGGTTAATGAAATTAAAATGAAATGTCAAGTCAATATACATGCATCTCAGATTGAATATGTGCATCAAAACTGCATAAATATTTCACGATGTTCACTGAAATCGGTATCTTATACGGGCTAGAAATCCGGAGATTGCGCAGCCGCTCTGAGTGACATATGGGAAACTACTCAGACTAACGATGTTCAGGTCATTAAACAGGATAATATCCTATTGAGATGGCAAGCAGTATTAAACGAAATGACATGAGGCTAGAGGTCAAAAATGACTCGTGAAATAGGATACATCGAGGTCGACGTTTGTGAGAAAATGAGAACTTCAACCATCACTCATGTTATCTATTGTATTACAGACTTTTACTCGAATTTCAGTTACGCATTCTAATTGCCACTTCAGTGATGCTAGCATGATAAATATGCAAATAATTCAATTTTCAAGTGAGAAATTTGATTAAGTTATTCAAATGACGAAAATTTTCTACATCATTACGACTAATCCAATGTAAAAGATTACTTGGATATTGGGACGAAAAAATACAGTTATATGCATTTTGAGAATATTGTCGTTTATCCGTTGTAAATAAGATTACAAATATGAAATTCACAATCCTATTCAAATGCGAAAACCCGAGATAATGCACTGAGATCAAATCGCATCTTCAACATAGTTTTATACATGTTGACTTGCCCTGCGTTGAAACGCCTCGCCAAAACCAGCATCAAACTTGGCAAATCGAAGTGCTATCACACATTCATAACTCATGGATCCAGGTAGCATAGGTCAACTTGACTGTGATTCCATGGATCTTATTTGATTCGACTAATAGATTGAAGAATTCATCCATAAAAATGAGGATGTGAAGGGATGAGCACCCCGGAGTATTGGCTTCTGGTATCCTTGTATTCTCTGTCTAGACCGACAATAACAACTGATAACATAGCTCTCGGGACTACATCCGGAGCCACTTCAATCTGCTTTTTTGAATCTGAATTTTCTCCATCAGATTTCCTTAGATGATGCATTTTTATACTCGCCAACTGGGCTTCTTCTCAATTAACTTATTCAAGGATAATTACTCGGCTTCTTTCCGCCACAATATAGACCTGTTAATATTTATATAAATATATTGATATTTATTGCTGAGATGAAATGGTAATTTCCTTGGACTATAATAGCCGTGTGTCGTCACAAATAAACAGAAGCTTTACAATACCGAGTTCTCAGAGCTGGGACAGGCACTTTCTATCTCCCCATGTAGGGCCCGTAAAGTAGGATGGTAGGCCTATCATGAATTGATTTCAGCAGAAGTTTGGAGTGTTCTTCATTTAGGTGCATCAGCGATGGAGTGAAGCTTGCATAGAAATAATGTGCAAGCATCTATGATTCCTACTTAAAGAGTTGCAAAGGTGGATCTATATCTATGCATCTCCATTATGCACATTGAGCGCAAGAGTACAAGAAAATGCAATTCTGTGCATGAGACTGTCGAACATCTCTTGTTCCTGAGCCCTAACAAGTGACTCGTCAATGAATGGTCGAGTATGAAGCCTAATTTGAATGGAACAGCTAAATTTTAACTGAAAACTGCAAGTTGAACTGATCAAGGCGCTTCATTTACAATATGTACTTCTTAGAAAACAGATGGCAAAATAGGGTCCAAGTACTGCAACACTGATATGCGGTGTAAATGAATGCTGTATCGTGACATGAAAGAGTTATTGCTTTCAAAATTTTGAGTTCAGTCCTTATCTCGGACGTTGTCAAACATATTTTTGGCAACTCGAGTTTGAAGTAACTGTAAAACTGTAGCATGTCATCGAAGTAGATAACTCATGACACATTCACTTGAAAAAATTATATTAAGTCTGCTAAATGTAGTCTGCAAAAAAAGAGAAAACACCAAGTCTAATTAGCAAGTTAAGTTATTGACTGAGAGGGTGATGAACTTAAGAAGTAGGCCTAATTATCTTCGCATAGCCAAATTTTGTGGTCACTGTTTCAATCTCTCAACTCCATTAGCTGTGAAGATGCAATTTAATTGATCAACGAATGAGAAGACCGCAGTCCGATGCCTCCAGCATCAATGGCGACCACAGCATGGCCCGGAGGTTTGACATGAAAACGTAATTGCATTAAGTGATTATTATCATCATGGGCCGTTGGCGGGGCCACTAACGGCCACACACCGACAACAAGCGCACACTCAGCTCGCAGATTCACACAAACAAATTACAGACTACCCACGCAACAGATCGGGCGCATACTCTATAGGCCGGTCAAAATTGCATCATGTAACAGAAAATGTGACAATAAAGTAGCAACTGAGTACAGTAACTATTAGGTCAGCTCAATTGAAATAAATCAAATCTCTATTATCATGTAGTCTAGAAGACTGAGAAATCGAATAGTTGAAACATCATGATCTTAACACTTCTCGTTCTCATAAATAGGCTATATAATCGTTTATCAAAAACGAGACGAATCGTTGGCCTTTGCCTCAAATTCACTTACTGTTTCTGTTGCTGGTTCCTTTTCCATCTACCACACAATCGATGAACAAAATAACGATGAAAATAGCTGAATTTCGAAGAGGGAGACGGTAACTTAGAAATGACATGCTGAGTAAAGAACGACGAGAGTTGTAAATACGTTAGTTGTCGAATAGTCGTTGTCCTCGTCGGAGCAAAAGTTCGGGAACGACGCGAAGATATGTAGGATGTAAGTAACTAAGAGGTCGATGTGGAGAATCGATTGGATTTAGGGCCACACACACTGAAAACAGTCGAGTGGAAGGTAACGGACCACGCGCCTGCTCCTTGTCGTAAATGGATTGGCGCTAATACAATTTGTACCGCAAGTAAGTGGCCACCCCAGGTTCTGTCTAATCTGCAGATCGGAGTGTTCCGGATGTCAGCTTCAGCAGGCGGCGCAACAGGTCCGTAACGAATGAAACAAGTCAACAATAGTCAGATACCTAATCTTATTGCACAACGATTGTTGATAGCAGCAGGAGAATCCCATTGAACGATATGATCTTCAGGGCCTATGTCGGATATCACAATTCATCGAAGTTCACACTGTAGAATAACGAGCGATGAGACAGCTGACCTGCCGTCAGTCTTCTGTGGTAAATCTTGCCTCCCAACTCATCGTGTATCACAACTCCTGCGGTTTTAACAAACTCGAGCAAACGCAACGACACTAAACACACATTCACACATGCAGTCACACGCCATAGGTTGGAAAGCATTGGCTTGCTTGCCATTGACCAACAACCAATCACAGTTCAGAAGTGAGGACTTCAATACCTGACTGCGATCCTGAACGGAGCATCTGAGCATTACACAATATGAGTAGCAGCGGCGCAGATAGGATTTTTTAAAGTAGGTTTCCAATCTCATAAAAAAGGCGTGAAATTTAGAAATACATTTCGTCACACAGCAACATTTTATTCCAAAAGTAAATTAACTTTTTGATGTAATAGATCACTAATGGAATTAGAAGATCACATAATATACTATATGTACCGTCCTATTAACCAAGCGAAATTTAATAATTTTACTTATTTAATTAATGTCAATCACTTCTATTTCAAGACGGCGTCAATTTATCTGAGCAAATTTGTTCATGATTTCGTCAATGTTGATTTGGACATCTTGGTAAGTGTTCAGGAGAGCAAGACCCGTCAGCCTGGATTGACCTGTTGACGCACGAAGAATGGTCTTCAATCGCTTCAAAAGGCTGAAGGATCGTTCCGCAGAACAAGAAGTAACCGGCAATACCACCAAATGTTGCAGGATTTTCTTTATTTGTGGAAATTGTATATCTGAGCATAGACTCGATAGATAGACATAGTATAGACTAGATATGTAAATAGATATTTTCACGACAAATATGAATAAATTTCAAGTCATATAATCTTGATAATCACAGACATATCAATCACAATCTGTCCTTGATCATCATAGCATGTCGCCAAATAAAATTCTCTACGCAACTCGTGCATGAGATTGCTTCATCATAGCATTCGAACTCGTTAGATTTAAATCGCCCTCACCCTACGGTTTCGGGCATTTAAGATATCTAACTCGTGGAATGCTATAAAGAAGCAATCAAGCATTAGTTGCGTAAATAAGTCAGTGGCGGACCCAAGGGGGGGATGCCGGGATGCATCCCCCCCCCCCACCAGCTCAAACTTGATTGTGGATTGTAAATGTAAGCAATACATTTTGGCAATTAGTTCATTAAAAGTACAAGTAATGATCGTAGTCTGGAACGTATTTGGCCCAGTTTCTCTTGTGATTATAGTATAATAAACATCTGGATTTCTTATCAGCATGGAGACATGAATTAAGGAAAGGCGAGAACCTCTAACCAAGGAATGAAGAGGTCTCTGCAGAAGTTTGCTTACATTAAACTGGATTTTTTTATAATATATTTTTTATTCGTAATTATTTGTGGCATTAAATTACTCGGGAGAGAAAGGTGATTTTTTTCACATCATTGATTACATTAAACTGTAGCATCTCTGACGCACAAGGCGCAGGTGACCTGCTGTTTAATGCCGATTTTATAAGTTCCACTTGAATTATGTAATTTGCAGATGTTATTCCTATCAACTCCGGCAAGATTTCGTTAAGGTTGAATAAGTGATTCTGGACCTGACGACCAACCGAATTACGCGAGCGGCGAGTGGCGAGTGAGCTATCCACTTGTTCCTGAATTTCCAATGAGAACGCATGATTTGCATATTCTCGCATTATTCGTTCTTGATAGCTTTATAAACGATGTCAATTGAGAGGAGAGCCAAGTTGAATTACTGCTGCTACTTTTCGTGCAAACCTATCTGTCCTTCATCATTGGTTATTTTGATTTAAAGAAGTAAGCATTCAAATTTTGAAGATGAAAATGATGAAATGATGCATTCACATTCAAGGTCGGTGGTACAATACAGTATGGGATAACCCCCTCAGCGGCACCAGAAGCCCTGTCGCTGCGTCGTTTCTGACAGCAGATTCGACTAACTCCGGCGTGAGGGACCTCGGCCCCGGGTAACTGCTTTGGTGTTCCTCTTTGTTGGCAAAGCGGAAGAGCTCCGCTATCGAAACTTCGCCGGAGGAAGAATAACTCAAGGGTTTAGTGTACCACCGACTTGGCCATGAGAAGTAGGATGACTCCAGTGACGGCTGGCCACCACTTACTGTATGCTTTAATAGCAAGTTTAGAACTCCTCCCCTAGTTCGTCCGGATGACCTGTCTGGGTGTAGTGTCGAGAGCAACAACTTTGACAGTCTGAGAAGCTAGCAGGTACCCTGATGGGATGCCATCTGAGAAGGACCGACCTGAGAGTGGAGACGGAAGTTTAAAGTTGCGATCGATTCGCCAGCAGCTCCGGTCATGAGTCAGTAGCGCGTCTCATCTCGGAAGTAGTTAAGTTAGGGGTAAAATTTGAACTTGTATTTCCAGTTACTTTTGAGAAGTCGCTGAGGTTACACGTACAGCAGCAAGTCTCACAGCCAATTTTTTCAACTATTTTGTTCAGTGTTGATTTTCCACAAGAATACACAAAAAATGACGAGTAATTTGCTCTTCACATCAGATTTATAAAATTCCTAAGAAAAATCAGTTAAAATTAAATTACATAGTATGTATATACTTGTAAGCTATAGCTGCTTTAATAAGCCACAAGTAATCGTCATATGAAAACATTATTGCGTTATCACTAACTTATATTGCATTTTAAAGGAATGGATTTATAAAGACTACACAATTACAAATTTAGCCTTAGGCCCCATGAATATTACAGTCAAATTTCTTGCCTTAATGAGATTTCTCAATGATTCTAGGAAAATAGGCTGAAATCATTGCTGATAACAAAAGACTATCAATGCTATAACAAATTGTTGTCAACTAATAAGCTTATTTGAAAAGAAGATGTAACTTATGACTGTTGAATTGTAAAACAATGCCGTACCTGAATTTGAATCTACGGATTTATTCAACTAGAGCATTGAGGCACCTGTTTGACTGCTTGAATACAACACCATCATCATCCCCCCCTACCAGAAATTTCTGCGTCCGCCACTGAAATAAGTATTGATTTTTTCAAATTAATTATCTATTGAAGATGCCCGAATATGTACTGAAAAGACATTAGTAGGCATACCTGAGAAAGGCGCCGCGATAGCGCTGGGTTTCCGGATACCCTGGAAACCCACCCTATCTGCGCCACTGAGTAGGGTTTTGAGTTGAACTCAAGGGTTCAAACCATTTTTTTTTCAATAAATAGTTTTGAATAACAAGTAAATGCAGGAGAATGAATTTCCTGAAAATATATTCATTCAACAAATTAGTGATAAGTTACCGACAGAGTGCGGACGAAATGGTCATTCTAGCCTTGATTAAAACTTTCATACCATAATATTCACTACACAATCACTCATAAGCAGTCCACGGGTGATCGACTGAAAATGAGGACCATGGAAATGTGAATAATCCCACGCCCAACAGTTATGTTCACCTAATGTCAGGCACTCCTCCAATCATTTCAATTGGTTTTATTTTAATGTGAATTATTGTGTGGTAGTTAATGTGTTGACTTAATAATTGATAGTACAATTTGATATGAGGTGCATAAGTGCTAAAGAACATTTGGAAAAAATCACAAGAAAAATGAGCGACCAAATCATTGGAGAGCAAGTAAGAAAGCTTTCTCAACGTCCTTGTTCTCTATTCTAAACCTATTGTTTTATTAATCATATGCAATACCTGTGATCAACTGCAATTCCTATAAATTTATTAAAATTATTATGATCGATTATGGGAAAAGTCAGGTTAGTGCACTTCGAATTAACAATAATATACAATAGAAACTCAATAAATACTTAATAAGTGCTGTTGAAAGCGTTCACGCCGGTCATCGGGTAATATAAAAGAAAGAAATAATACTTGGATGGCGTACCGAACAATAAAACATATTTACAATCTTTATACAAGACATACCAGAAAAGAATAGACACAGAAGGGGTTCATCAGCAAAATGACCAGCTAGGTCGCGTTTCGTGTCCTTTAACATTTTGTACGCTCAAACCCTAGCTGGCGGACCCCCGCCAAAAAGGCGGACCCCACACATGACTTAACAATGATAACAATCTTAAATGAAGCCACACAAAATACAAAATTCTCTGGCTGACTGCAAACCAAATTTAAACAAAACTAAAAAATGCTTTTTCAACAGTCTCTCTATACATTTGATTAACTTGCAGGCTTCATATCCGCGTTTCACAAAAACTTTTAACTTTTAACTTTAACAATGGCATACGGCAGATGAGAACATATCCTAAGGTAACGAAGAACTTGACTGGCAAAGACATTCGCACCCATATGAAGAGGAAGAAGACTGTCGGGAAAAGTGAAAACAAAAACATCAAAACAAAATTGCTCAACCTTATGAAAAACTGATGTATGTAAGCCATCACTACAAATATTAAGCTTGACATCGAGATATTCTACTAAGGTGTTATCCGTCCCATTTCTCTCAGCCTTTAAATCCGCGGGATAAATCTTAGTCAACAAAGTGTCAAAATGTTTATAATTGAAAAGACATATATCATCGATGTAACGTGTGGTGCAAGACATCAATCTAGCTAATCCGAATATATTAATATTGTCAGATTTTTTACAAGAAAAATTGAAAATTAGAAAACTAGGAGAACAACTCATGTCTCGTGGCGAATTTATTGGCCGAGACATGTTCCTAAATCATAATAGCGATAATTCATATAAATATCATCATTATTAGAACTTGTCGAATTTTCACAGCATATTTTGCATGTATGTTTTTCATGTTAAGCACATGTGCTGTAAAGTTGCATAGTTAGGCAGTTTAACTTCTGAATCAATGAATTGTATTCATTTGTTAGAACTTTTCTTTCAACTTAAAGATAAAGTTTCTTCTGATGTATTGTCATGTCTGATCTTACGAGCAAATAATGGATGAGATAACATCTCAGAAATCAAGATTCTAATAACTCCAATTGAACTCTGAGAATTGATGACAACTTTGTTAATTGATTTTCATGACAAAATGTCTTTATGCGTTTGTTTTCGACAAATTTTTAAGTTTCAATTATTCTACAATTGTGAATAATTTATGATCCATCAAAGTGTGGTATAGGTAGGATAACACGAACCGTGAACAGGAGGTGCTTAGCATTAATAATGTGGAAATAAGATCTTCCTGTGATACCTCCGAGTAAAATAATAAGGTCAATTTCTCAAATTAGATTCATGTATTCATGTACACAGTATATGAATGTGTAATATTATGTATGATTATACGTGCATTTTACATATTGCCAAAGTAATTTGAGATAACTCAAATATAAATATAATTCGAGAAAATGACCTTAATATTTTTACCTCGAGGTATCACCTGAAAATCATCATGAATAGGTACGGTAAGGATCATGGTAAGGATGCGCAACCTTTTCTTCCGCAAAGGCCGCAGACAGCAACCGAATCATCGCTGATAAGACCGCACTTGTACATATTTCAAGTGGGGGAAAAATGCAGGGTCGCGTTTTTAGCAATGGACTGGACCCCCGTGACCACCTTTCCTGACTTTAAGTCTTGGCGTATTTGCCAACTCTCCCTCGACAATCATCGGATTTGTCCAACCGACTCGACCAACTGGGGGGGGGGGTCAAATGTATGACCTATTTTGGAAACTATTTTTGGATGTCTGAAAATTGCGACTTTTTGAAAATATTTTGCAAGAACAATGAAACTATTAATGAGTCTACTATCAATCCATTTATCTTATCCTAATCATCATTTTATAGTATACCACAAACATCACACGTAGTCTTCAAAATATTTGAATGCAATGTAAATGCCATTGTCAACAAAAAATTGTAGATATGGCATGATTAGGTAACATTTTTTATCGTCTTTTCGTCATGTCGATGAAAGGCCATATAGAGAGCTAATGTCACGAAAACCGCAGGTTGCGAGCTCTTTGGATTGTGCAGAGGTCATGAACGCCAATCCGAAATCGAACCCGAATCGAAATATCAAGCGCGAACCGTCCTGAAAATCTTGCTTTCATACGATCATAACCTGAAAATATTTAAATTATGTTTTTCTGTGAAAATGCAGAGAAAAGTGCATGATTAAATAAAGAGCAACTAATTGAATGTTATAATCTATTTGTTTTTTTATCATCCTAATTATAAAAGGCCTGCTGAAACAGAACAAAAATACATTAGTCAGTTAAAACAAGATTCAACAAGATGGATTAATTAATCTTAATATTATGATTTAGAATACAGAGCAGATGCTATGAGAAAAACAATAATTTGTCGTTAGTCTCTCCCCAATACTTTTTTTCCAATATGCGAGTGTTTTGAATAAAAAGGCAGATGTTATGCGCCAAAAAGTGAGCAGATGCCGCACTTTTAGTACCAATACAGTTGGTCATTTAACCCTATCAGGACCGGGCGATTTTTAGCATCGTAGGACCGGGATTTGTGCTCCAGTGGATAAAACTGATTGAAAACACTTGTCACTCTTATTTCGAGTCTCCTCTTTCAAATGGCAGTGCCTATTTTGCATGGTTCGAAGACCTTCATACCAAAAATTCAAATTCAAATTTTGTATTTTCATTTTTTTTCATTTTTCATGAATCTATGCATTTTTTTTTGACTCTTTAAAAATTGTTCATTACAACTAAAATATTTACTAAAAATTTTACTGAAGTATATCTATATGGTGTCATAAGTATAATATTCTACGTTAAGCTTATTAATATAAATAGAAATTTTAAATTTGAACGTAAATAATGTCTTTTCATCTATTTTTCATATTTCTATCTTTACAATTGTCTCGTTCTAATGACTTATTCGCTGTAAACATAAGTTTATGATACATTCCGAATGCAATCTTTTGAATGGTGATGTGTATTTTGTATTATTCTGTGGGTTTCATATCCAAAAATTCACATCAAAACTTCAAATTTTTACATTTTACATTTACATGTACATGCATAAATTACATCAGTGTTTGATTTGACGGAAGGGAAAGTGGGAAGTTTCTCTGTACTGGATCGTCTCATCCCCGGTACTGAAGATGTGCCTTCCTTCCATGAGGGGAAAAATAATTACAGGTACATCGGCCTTACATTGCCTCATCAAAATTGATTGGATATCAATTTATTGCTTTTGCAAATGTGAGTTGCATAACAGGTGTAATTTTCTTGGCCCTCTTCTCAAACGTAATTATTAGTAATGAAGTTTCTTTGTTAAGAAAGATTATGAATGAATTCGAGCAGCAGAAACTGAGTACATGGTATAATGGTGGCAAAACCATATCAAAAACAGTGGAATCCAAACAACGTACACGTGATATTTGCTTCATGCTAATCGAAATTCTGCTTAATTCATAAAATAAGGTTTGTGAACAAGTCCGCTTCTTCTGCGACGATGACCCGAAAACTTTCGGTCGAAAGTTGCGTTTAAACGAACATTTTGGAACAAATGGTTTAATTGCCATCTGATTCCCCCTTACTGCCATCAAGCTCAAATCCAACACTGCATTACATGTACAATAATGCATGAACAATGTACATGTACTCATTTTGGGAGATGAGATGAATGTGTATGTGAACAATCTTGAATTGAGCATGCATAAATATCATGTAAATATGATACAGAAACATTATATCAATAATCAATGCTACTCTACATGAAAATCATCAATTTTTTAAAAAGCACTTTTAAAATTGACCTTTGAGACTGACCTTACACTAATTCAATTTTGCCCAATTTTTTTCTGAAAGTTTTTCTGAAATACATCCAAACTAAAAGTCACAAGAAATTAAACTTTTATCTGACTTATTATAATAGGAGATATAAAAAGAAGTTGATAGGGGCACCGGTCCTGAGAGGAGAAAATACGGAGAAAACCACTGGTCTAGTGAATTACCGCGGTGGATTCAAGAGCATTTGCAGTATCGAGGGTGCCATCCCAACTGTCAAGTTCCAAGACAGCATTCGGTTTCTTGGGGTTCATTTGGATGCGAACCTTGGATGGAGAGGCCATGTAAAGTTCATCGAGAAAAAGTGTGCTCAACGCATGTACATTCTGAGGCGGGTCAGATCTGTTACTAGTATTGATGACTTCACTACCATTTATCAAGCATTGGTTCGGTCGCTGATAGAGTACTGCTGCCCAGCGTTTGTGGGAATCTCCTCAACAGACTCAAACCGACTGGAGAAGATTCAGAGGCGCTGTCTGAAAATCAGATCGCGTGATCTGAAGCTGGATGACATTGAAGCTAGAAGATGGTCGCAAGCTATCAACACCTTCAACAGCCTGGAAAGATTAGAGACTTCCATCAGAGAATTGTTCCCCAGCTATTTACCAAGTGGGCGTCTCGCCGTACCATTCTGTAGAACTTTGCGTCGTCAAAATTCTTTTTTTCCACGCATTTGTAGCACCCTTTCAAGGTCATCTACGAGACACTAAATGCACGTGACTATTAGTTTTATACTTGCTTTTGTACGCGTATACGAATGTGTTATTAGTTTCGACTAAACAAAACTGTCATTCTGCTACTTTTATCTGTGTATTTTATTTCTGATTTCTATTCGACGATACAATATAAACATTTCTCTCTCTCTCTCTCTCTCTCTGATAGGGTTAATGCACGCCAACTACTATCTGAGTCAAATCAAGAAAATTAATGTACATGTGCATCAATCAATCAAAACGTTTCTACTACAGTGGCCTATCAGTTAAAAAATGAAGTCAAGCTAAAATGAAATTTAGGCATTCTCATTTAATAATAAAGATAATTTAAATGCCTTAATTCAAGATGAACTGCTATATGAAAAAATTCTGCCACAAACTTTACATGTGAAATGGTGACATTATTTTCGATGTTTTTTTGACTGGATCATGAGCATCAGAACACACCTGAGCTAATTACTTGTGTTCAAAATTGTAAACAAAACGTAGAAATCTCATGCTTCTTACATCAGATTTCTTCAATCCGAATTCGGTTTGGGTCGTCAAATCTTAATTTGGTATATACGAGGTATGGGGATATTCCGCTATAATGATTGCTATTAATGCACTGTATACGCTAATTATTGCGCGTCAAATTAGTATCCTAATTTAAATACCAATAACTATTGCCTAAGCTGCAAATTAAAGAATCGAATGCGGTATTTATAAACATTCGGCTTTGAAAGATGACAGACAGCAAATATTGAATATAAATATCTGACACAAAAGGTTGACGCCAGAATGTAAATATAAGTGTAAGCTATACATCGAAAGTGAATTGCTGAGACTCTCAAGGATGCCTGATGCTTGTTTCAGAAGGCATGATGGAATAATATTTTCCATATAAATGTCAAAATTGCATAAACATATTCGGATGAATCAGAATTAAATCCGAAGCATTTGGAAATTAAAACTGAGTGGAAGAGCATATTTACTTGGATCAATAATAAATTAAGGCATCTAGCACATTGACAGCGATGAGAACGAAAGACTTCAATCACAGATTTTCGACAGACAACAAAATTCAAACCGTCTCGCTAATTTAATGGATGTCCCAGGCGCGACACAAACAGGCTCTTCGATCAGTGCAAGAATGCATGTAGGCCTGCAACCATTTGAGGATAGTGACTTTCTAAAGATGTAGTACATGTAGTTGTTCACAATTTCAGGGATTGCTATAATAAAGACCTACATTCGCTAAACAACACTCGGAATATGCAGTTCCCGCCATTGGCACCTCGACATCAGCCAAACCGCAAATAATTTATCTTTTTACAAATACTCGCATCCCAATCCACAATATGCAATTTCTCACTGCATTGATGGCTTAACAAATATTCGTATACATATTAGGAAATTCATCATTTTTAGCAAATAAAATATTGAAGATGTCTGACTCATGCCCGGATACCAATGGGGAGCTAAAGGCCTATTTCCGAGTGCCATTATGAAGGCAGAACCTAAGGAATCAATTATCGGATCAATTGATCCGGTCATTGCCCTAATTTGTTAGAGTCAGAATGGAAACCGGCCCCAGGCCGAAAAGGGGCCGGCCTCGGGCCGGCCTGAATTTTGGAAATACGCCCGGCTAGCCGATATTGAATGCAATTTACCTTGATGACCTACAGTTTGATTATTCTTTTATACTGCGTTGATGCACTGCTGAGTTTAATGTGCACGATTTGCAGTCATGTCTATCATTACGAACGCATAAATCAATAGACATTGATGTTCATGAACTTCGGTGACACGCACAGAATGATCCTATAAATGATTTTGAATGTCAACGGGTTCTGTACAGAACGTGTGATGAAAAACTATTTCTGTGAGATGTGATCAATTTTCAAAGCACATCATAAGCGGCGACGCTATTGATGACATTGCAATTTCTCTTGCGGGCGTGAATCATTATTTTGAATTGAAAGGAGGCACGCGCTTACATATTTCGAATTACGAATGCGCATGTCTACGAATATGAATGTATACATTTACAGCTTTCATCAGGCTATCATTAACCAAATGCATGGTATATAGGCCTACATGTAGTTCAATCAACAGTGCCATCGAGCTATGCTATAATGGAACAGGAAAGCGTTTTGGTGAGCTCGAAAGTGCATTATGACGTACAAATATTAGGCCGAAGCATTTTTCAAGTACAGATTTAATGGCCATTAAATCTGTACTTGAAAAGTGCTTCAGCCGAAAACTTTTATGTCACAATAATACACATTCAAGCTCACCAAAACCGCTTGCCTGCTCTATATACATACCTGAAATTAGCGGATGCACAGCATCAAATTAACACAATTGTGATGAAAGTGTCAGATTTTGCTAAAAAAGACAACGAGCATGAGTGCATTGCATGCGTTTTGATTCACTGTGGGTAGTCTACATGCACTTTCAAGCTTTTGGTTATATTCGCTTTAATCGTTTTTAATCTGCATCTTGATTTGTGTCTGCATTTGAATTTGTATTCGCTTTAATTGAAGATACTTTACATATTCAGGTTAAAAGGATGTTTTTTTTGAAATTTTTAAATTTGAGGACAAGAACTTGTTTTATGTGCACATTTCCATTCTGTATTATCGGTGGGAAGAGAAGCTAGATTGAGCCGCATTCAGCATAATAACGAGATAGTAACGTTTCAATAACCCACAATTTTAATTCAGAGTCATGCATGTGAAAGCGGCCTTTGCGTAGAACGTAGAACTAAAAGTAAGCAAACAGTTATGCAGTTTTCATTTCCTATCTAAAACAGGAGAAATGGCGATACTGTACAGGGAGCATGGCAACAAGCTTCTTAAAATAATACTATGCCTGAGTGAGGTATTGTTTGTCTAAAATTTCGTTCGTCTATTGAGGCATATACAACAACTTCCCACGCCTCTTCAGAAATCAAAGATATGAAATATTTTTCATGCTGCACGTGATTCAGACAGTAGACGAAATGTTGAAAAGTTAATTGGATATTGGATTGATATATATTTTGATTCTGGGAGGTAATTATTTCGAACAACTTATTATTCGGCTTATTTTTCCGACAAAGGACGAATTTAGGAAAAGTAATTTATATCGTTGATTTTAAGTCGCACAGACTTCGTAGTTGTAATATTTTGCGATGATCAAAAATACTTGACTGTATCATAAGATGTTATTATTCGCGGAAAAGGTAGAATCGCTCCCTTTGTTCGACGCAAATTTATTCTTTAAAATTATCAAAAACTCGCCCGATGCGTTTCGTTCAAGTGGCAGCATCAGGGGGCTTGAATGAACTAACCTCCCGTACGGACGAACCATGAAATAGGCGGTTAAGCTGAAATTATCTCGGGGCAATATCTTGAATGTATTATAAGATGCTCATACCTTCAATCGTTGAACGAGCTATTATGCTCTTTATTAAATGCATATGTATGATTGTGAACGAAAATATTGACATAGAAATATATTGTTTACCCACAAACCAGAGCGGAATAGGGAAGCAGAGTTCGCATTTCACCTCGACCTGGTTCGTAGAACGTCCCGTCACAACGAACACAGGCAGGTCCCGCGACCTATGAGCCTATTCTAAAGTTCAAAAAATAACACAGATAGTTTCAAAACACATTGCTTTGATTAAAAAGCGTTTCTGTTTTGCTTTCTGCTTTTTAATTTTTATTCAGATAATGATTTGAGATGCAAGATATATATTGTACAATCTAATTATACAGAAATTATAACTTTGCCAGCTTTGAAAATTGTCCTTTGCTGGTGTTTAGATGAATTTGATAGTGAATTGTGCATTAACTAGGGATTGCGATCCCGGGCACTTTTCGGAATCCATGGACTTCGAAACAAATTGCTGCAAGATATATTTAGAGGAAGAAAATTGGTTTCTAATGATCCTCTTTATATTGAAGATGCGGCTTCACTTGAAATAATGAATTAGCGATGGCTTGATATGAGTATTGTGAGACGTTTACTCGGTTCATGAGCTTGCACTACATGCATCATTTAACATTCACAATGTATTTACTATAATACTATTTTACATCACGTTTAGCTTGCGGAGAATGTTGCATTGTATTTCATCCAATAACCGAAGTAACCATAGGCAAGCTTTTTCTTCAACAGTATAGACAAGCCTCCATCAGCAGGCCTTATGTAACATAGTATTGAAAATAATTAGAATCTACGAGATATATGCCCATGATTGAGTCCATCCATTGCAAGATGAGAAATTGAAAATGTCTATATTTTTACGTCTATATGATATTGCTGTGTTTTCTGTCATACCGTGCAAGGATGGCATGGCAATAGCTTTAGGCGTATAAATAGGCTAATTTCAATATCAAACACTAATGAGATGCAAAAATGAAGTACAACGACAAGTATTAGACACTCGTTAAATCGTGGATAGCTGCCCCTAACGATTGCCAACGACCATGAAAGCATGCATGGGTAATTTCTTCAATTTTCACGTCACTTGCTTGTCATACTACTTTTAAATATTGTTAAGTCTGGTTAATCTCAAATTCATTTCATATATTCAATGAACAAATAGAGAAGTCAATTTATTTGTGATCCCTCTTGAAAATATGAGCGCAGAAGAGCAAGGCTCTCAAATTATTGACCATGCAGCAAAGCGTTGGCCGACATGCGTCTTTAGAGTCTAATATCACATACATGCAGGCTGTAACAATAGACCTGCATCTGTTCAACTAGCGATTAGCAGACTCAGCGAAATATGAGACTTTGGTTGGTCAAGAAGAAATAATTCTGTAATTCCTGATTAAGACCACCTATAACTGATAATGGGATACATGCAGGGCGAAGATATTGGCCTGAAACTAAATTTGGGGATAAAGCAACGCAGCGGCCATATTGAATTAGTGATTCAACAGAAAATATGGAAAGGTATTCAAGAATGTCGAGAATATGAAGACAATATCACTATTCTTCATTTCATCCTATCATGTTCTGAAGATGCTGAAGAAAACCTGTTATAATTCTGAAGAAGAGTCTGCACCGGAAACGTTAAGTAGAAACTCGTTTTTCCTTCTGTCAAAGGGTTGTGCAGAAATTTAAGGAAGTGTGTTTCTCGAATCTATTTCGCAATTATTTGCAGTTTGAATTTGAGACCAAGTAGAATGTAGCTTTTCATGCATCAATGGAGATAGCCTGCTCTCGAGTTCTGCATGTTTCTCCGATCATCGATTATCAAGGCCTGTAACGAGAATGCTTCAAAATGTTTTGCTGAATTGTCTATTCATGATAAATTTTGATGATTTGCCTGCATTTGGTTGTTATTAAATATACAAATGCAATATATGCAGTGATTGCGTTTATTAGATGATATGATTGTCTCATAAACGTCTGAGTATGATAACTGTGACGTCAAATTAGACAGCTTTGATGATAATCAACTAAAAAAGTTTCCGAAATGAACAAACTTGATGTAATCAGCATGATATAGAAGACATGCTTTCTTTCGAAAGAATGGATTTCAAGATCATAGAAAGAGACAGTTCCGCATCATTGATAAGAATTTGTTCAAACATGACGCGGTCGCTAATTTCTCACGAAATGAGCAACAGAAAGGTGCTCGCGTCCGTTGATGCCGCCACATAATTCGTCTATCCAATGAAGGCCGTTTATATAGTGCATTGAATGTCTTCACAGGAAGCGAAAATTGGGTTGACTCTGTCGAACAGAGCAAGTGACATTTCGAGCAATGGAACCCTGTTGGTGGCGATCCTCCTCAAATGCGCCAGGGAGATCGAGTAGAGCTGCTATATGGTGGCTATGTTCGTGGCCATGTGTTCCCATGATAATCGGCAGAATCGGCAGCCATTATTCTCAAGCCGAGAATCAGAGAATATCAGAGAATTATGTCGGCGGTGCAAGCTTCTCAACAATGTTGGTACCACTACCACAGAATTAAATATTTTGTTGGTTGATACAATAAATCATTTTCTAGAAAATCATTTCATCTTTCAGTTTAATTCTTGCAGAGAATAATGTGATGTCACCTGATTTCAAGAGTGGCTACCAGTAAGAACTATCTAATATCTTCCACTCTCTTTGGCTACCAGCTTTGTTTTGATACCACGAGATATCAATGTATCATCAGTAATTTAATTGATTCTTCTGTAATACTCGTATGCATGCAGAATACATGAACTTCACAAGATTGGTTGGGGCAACTTTCTGCACTGATTCATCGCATTGATATTTGAATCGAAATGTGGATCAGTTGCCTTTTGACCCGTCCTATCAAAGTCAAGTAACGGAATGTCTTTAATGGTTTTGAGAACATGCTCAATGTTAAGATAATAACACACTCCTCTACCAATTTTTAAAAAATCTAGTGAAATTGAAATATGAGCTCTATGAAACAGTGAATCGTATTGAATGATAATTACTTTGAATTTCCACATGCCGGTACTATAGTAATGAGCCTCGAAAGTAACTCGCTTTGATTAATATTCTTGTATCACCATGAAGTATCACCATTACTTCTTCCCCTCCTCTGTCAGAAAAGACCAACACCGCATACCCATGTATGATGTACATGTGCTAACATCGATATCGAAATCAAGTTTGAATTCATTTTTTTCATATTGCTTGTATCAGAAAGCTCCTATGACAACAGAACGGGGTCGTCTCATAGCAGCGAATCTCAAAATAGCGAATACGTATTGAATAATCTTAAGAAGTCATGCTTGCATGATTGATAGATAACTTAAATGACCATATCGTCACTGTCGTTTATTTACCATCCAAATATCTTCAAGATCATGCATACATTCGTTGAGGAGCAGAAAATGTGAAACATCAAGATGAGTCAAGTGGATTTTGGAGCACCAACAAAAAGGAGAAAGACGAAATATGTTGCTTTAAACGAAGGACTATACCGATTGCGCAAGCAATACATTTTAAATGAACTTAGTCGCCAAGCTTATGCCAGTTGCTGTCTCGTACATAATGGGTTTATAGGGAATATATTTCATATAAATTGTAACAGGTGCATGTATATAAGGAAATTTATAATCTTTTCAGTGGCATTGATGATGGGTATTATTTACTAATCCAGATACCTTTAATAAACTATATAAATATCATTTCTCAAGGACTTCTTAAGATTATGCAATGCGTTTTCGCTATTTTGAGATTCGCTATTTTGAGATTCGCTATTGTAAGACTGAGCCAACAGAACTCCCCGACATACTTGCTACCCTGAACTTTTGCGTAGAAGTGCAGATGGATTCACATGATCAGATAAGTGCATATACATTCTTCACGATACTATGGTAGGGCTTTAATTATCATTTTATATAAGAAATTTAACCAAATGAACTGTAATAATTCTAATAGTTGACCTTTCTATATAAATGAATAAATAATGAACTTTGTTTATTCTCGGAAGCACATTAGGCACGGAGCCTTTCTTCCATGTGGCCGAGTTGTCATTTATCCCACTTTCATTCTCTTTTTTGCTGAGTGATTAGCAAGAATGCAGAGTGTACCTATCTTAAAAGTCTTAGGTTTGACCCGACCAAGGTTTGAACAAGGTCTGCCGGACGCACAGCGAAAACTCTACCACAAGGCCACAGCGCCGGTATATAGACCACACTGCGAACACTGTCTCTTATTATTTGCTTATGCCGTAATCGAGTATTCGTGAGTGAACAGACATTGCACGCTTGAGAGATCAATGACCGAGCGTTTGTATAACTTGCGGTTCTGATAAGCGCAACCGTCAGAGTATTCATTAAATGGTATAAATTACAGAGAATGATGAACACATATAGTGAATTCATTGATCGGTGTGCGTCCCATCTCCCTCATGCCAAACGTAGTCTGTTGCAGTCTTGGTACTCGTACAATAGTCCTAATTGCTGCAAATTATATAATTTGATTTTATAACGTAGTAAAATAAGGACGATCATTTCTGGGTATACTATTCTCAACTTTTTATTCTATTTCAGTTATACGGTTATCGTGACAATTTTCGATGAGAAGCTAGAAAGTGAGAATTCTTGAATTTCTCACTTTCATTATTTTTGAGATGAGATCTGGACACATTATGTATTAGATTTTGTGCAGACGATCCAAAAAGCGCAAAATCACGAATTTTGAGAAATGTGCAGCTGCGCGGATTGCACCTTTACGTGTGGACTTACACATGAAAGATAGCAGCCATGATTCAAAATCCTGCTAAGATTGAAACTCACATCCCAAAAATCAGACTTTACCAACATCAGTTCAACACTTTAAAAACTAAGGATAAGTAACGATAACATCTGACGACTTAAGGGCTTCCAATCTTATTCGCTTTTATGACTTCAATGGCTTTAATTTTGTGACCTGATTCAAAGCGTAATTTGGATTTATAGCGCCTTTAATGTCAAAATGTATTAGCGAGACAATTTTGAAGATATCTCGTCAAATGCATGCATTGATATTGATGTTCTCATTGTCAAATATGATGTCCAGAAACACGTCAAAAATTATTTATGACCGACAATATACATCAAATGAATGATGTGAAATACTTGAATCCTAGCTGAAAGACATGTGAGATTTTGTCATGTTTTCTTTACCGGTAATTGATATATCAATTCAGCGCTACTTGATAATTCATTGGCGGACAGAATAAAATCATCTTTGGACAATTTTCCAACTTGTCTTAGGCAAAACAGACCAAGATTATTTTTCTAAAAATCATTCAGGTCACAATTGTAGATGTTGGTTGTGTTAAAATCTAGGCGACCATCATGTCTGCGGACACTGATAACTCTAACGACCCTCAGTAAGTTGCAAAGTGTCAAAAAATAGTAAGAAAGCGGAACTCATGATTTCGAATACAATAGAAACCCATTGTAAATTGAGTAATTAAATATTGAGTTACATCCTCAGTCGAAAAATGGGAACAGACCTGCTGCCATTTCATTCAATATCAGGAATCATCAGCAGGCCTAGTTCGCATCTCTCAACATCGACACAACTTCCTATTTAAAGTTGCAGACTTGCAGTCATGCCCCATTGAATTTTTGATTTGCAATTAGCAGTCTCAATGAAGCAATCTCAGTGAAGTCTCAAATTTACCCGGGCATGGCTGCAACTTTAAACAGGGAGTTGTGTCCATGTTGAGAGATGTGAACTAGGCCTGCTGATGATTTCTGATATTGGATAAAATAGCAACTGTTCAGGACTGTTCCCATTTTTCAATTGAGGATGCATCTCAAAATATAGTTGCTCAATTAACATTGTGTTTGCAAAAAGCAACATTTATTGATTATTACAGGTGCACTTACTTACACGACTTGCTAGTAGTGTGTTGATGTGATATTTAATGAAAATCCGTCGAAATTTCACTAACTTGCTAATTGCAAACAACATAACCCAAGTTAGCAAGACCAGATTTTTGGTGATAGCGAGTCTCAGAGAAATAGAGGAACAATGAATTTCAATTTGAATCACTTGGTTTTAACCCTACATCCATAACGCGGGGGGGGCAATTCGCCACCTTTCGCATTTTCGCCGTATTCCTCTTAAAACTAAGACGACCAGGTCTGATTATTGCCACTTTTGCAGTAATAACTTTCAATTCCTCTTTTATCTTATTTTTCATCTTCTTGTATGCATCGAATTTACGCATAAGTACAGTATTTTGATGAGTCTGTGAATTACATCATTAACATCTTTTATACCATGGATATCGAATAGAACATCGGAAATTCAGGTGTTATGAAAAGAGCGGTAGTAGACGGTAGTAGACACGGCAAATTGAGTTGTATTTTTTAATTGTATTTCCTAATTATTTGGAAATCGCTGCTATCTTTAGGTAGCCTTTGGTCTTTATAGTCACATTTTAAGTTACTTACAAAGGTAGAATGCTTGGTAGAATACAGGAATACTTGTGAATGTACGAGTATAATTTGTGATACCTCAAGTTGTGAATGTCATTTTTTCATACCGCTTGTCGACGTCTTAAACTTGGATTCAAGTTGTTCAAACTTTGAACAGAAGATCCACTGCATCCCCTATACTCCCCTATATATATATATATATATATATATATATATATATATATATAGATATATATATATATATGTGTATATCATATGTCATGTATCAATCATCATCATCATATGTATATCGATGATATATATATATATCATTTAACTCCAGAGTCTTTGCCATATTCAGCAAAGTTTCGCATCCCGTTGTGCTCCAATTGTATTTGCAGAAATTCATTAATCGTAACTGCGTCAAAGCTGTGGAATAGTGATTTTGATCTTTGAATGAAGCAATTGGACATTTACACATATTCTTTTTTTGTTTTTGTTAATGTTTTCTTTGATGTCTTGCTTAATTTTCTTTATATCAAAATCGTTTTCGCCCCACGATTTCCATTATTGGGATATTCTAAAAATATATGATTAATTATTATCATTCAATTGTATTGGTGAGCTTTGAGAGAAAGTAAAAATTGCATGTTTGAGTAATATTCCATGCACTAATCAGTCTTATTAATCTATTTGTACTAATAAGGAACTTCTCAGTACATTCAACCTGTATGACATCGTAAATAACAATCATTAACGAGATTTATGAGGTAGAATTCCAAACTTTTTAAAACTCTGTCAAGATTGGTGATTTAAAATTGTGTATTTATCGCACTAAAGATGAACAATGAACAAGTTGGAGCAAAAGAATGCCACCATTTTCAAAGGTCACATCACGTTAAATATTTTTCACCATGATCTGAAGAACTTTGGAACAATGCTTAGGTTATCATGAGGACTTGTACTTGAATATAAAAACGTACTTGAATATATTGAATATGGTGTACTTGAATGTTGTCGCCAATCTACAATGTACTTCTCTAGCATCTGACAAGCCAAGTCTATTCTTCCCAAAAATGTTTATCATGTCATTTGCATCGAGTCAATCGCTAACTTAGGCAGTTTTTCTGCTACAACCTCAGCTTTATAGAATGTTGACTGTCACCTAATTATATAGCTATCGTTGGATGTGAAAGCCATAAAAATTGATCACCTCTAGAAAATTTGTTAAAAACACACTAAATCGCTGACACTGTGGAATAATGCTTGAATTTCTTATATTTGAATCAATAGTAATCTGGTAATTATATTATTTCCTTACAGCTTGACCGATTTGTGTATATTTTGTGATGTTGGGATGAGTAATCAACGATTGTATACACCACAAATTTCCTTCGATTATTATTTACATTATCGATAGTCTCCTTTCGAAATATGTGTTCATCCAAATATTTGTCTTAAGATTTTAAAAAGCGACAGTTAGAAACTAAGTGGTTCTTATTTTGAAGTTAATCATCAAATATCATCAAACGGTTGGTAAGCTTAGAAGGGCGGTTTATCCCTCTCAGACAAGGAGATCCATTTTCAATAAGCAGAGTGAAGTGCTTGGTCAATCTTAGATTATAAGGCCATCGACATTCGAATTCAAATATTTACAGTGTAAATGCTATCGGCGTTCCAGTTCACACATCAGCACTTCTGCACAGAGAGGGTGGTCCCGATGAGTCTTTAGGGTAACAAATCTGGCAATGCTCACAAGGCTCCCAAATCAGTTCACCCTCATGAGAACTTCATTAGTAAGTCGGTTACTCAAAGCAGAAGGTAGTATTTTTGTTTTGATCTTCTATTCCACGTGTTGTCGGCTGACATAAAGGGCAGCTTCTGTTTGTTCATCACAGCTCTTAAAGAAATTTGTTCACAGTTTAATGGACTGTTGCGTCAGTGTTCTTCTTGCTTTCTCGATCTATTGTAGTGATAATTGAAAAGAAGCGACTTCCCGCGAAGTGTTGACAGAGGGGGAGTCACAGTAATGGCAAAAACTGTATCTATGCTCGACCGTTCGATAGCAGAATGTGAAATTTTAATTCATTGATCAGTTAATGGAGCCTGGTTCAGAACCGTTTATCGTCAATCTTTCTACGTTGACGACAACTAAATTATACCACTTTTTTCCTGATGATCGGTGTCATTGTTTTGTAGTGACGGTCTAAGTAAAAACATGATCATTCTCATGGAAGGTCCATTATGAGCTGAATATTTACTGACAACTAATTGATCTATGACGTGCAGATAATAGGAGATCTATTTTCAGCGACACCGTTGCTGATAACACTGACCCACAATCTAGGTAACTACCCACAATTTGACAGGTAGATCTTGAACTTCTCATTAAACTTCATTTTGCATCTCGGCAGTGTGACATTGAATTTAGCATATTTTTTCGTCTGTATATGTGATACATATTGCAGTGCTGCTTCGGCATACCCGAACAACGATGCAGTAGCATATGCGTGAAAATATGCTAATTTTAACCTTTACCAAATAGCCAATATTTCTTTCATTCTTATTAAAGTTAAACAGCATTTGCCTATACACTTTTCAATATCTACTTCATGGTACGGTGCGTTTCCCTTCAACATTGGCAGAAAATGGTTGATAAAAGCTAAAAGTTAATTCCAGTTCAAAATGTTCAGCTGAAAACGAATACACTACTCCTATAATCATACAAAGAGTACATCAAAGATATATTCGAAGCTTGCTGATCAATATTGATCTGATTTAGTGGCAGAGACTGATAGAATAGAAATGAGCTGATAATGCGCTACTCTAAACGTCGAGACTGAAGTAAATTTTCATGTTGAAAACGAACATGACATTAAAACTATTTTCAATGGGCCATCTGATTATAAAATACGGGCGATTTGTTTATTAAAATCGATCTGTTGGTTATCTTAAAGAGAATCGCTTAGAAGCACAGCAATTCTAAGAAAAGAATATCACACTCTGAAAAGGAACATCACATTTACAAAAGTGATGTCATAGTTGTAGCAATTGCCAGCAAGATGGAATAGAATTATATATCTGCATCTATCCCATTAATCGATTGATATCAGATCAATTGTCAATAATGGAACAAATATTGTGCATAATATATAATATATTGCATATATGCATATATATATATATATATATATATATATATATATATATATATATATATATATATATATATATGCATAATAACTATATACGTGCATAATCGACATAGGTCAAACAGCATCTTGAATTAAAGGGATTCTTCAGTTTTGATCGAAACAGCCAATTGTAAATTCAAGTTCAAGGAAGACCTTGAGCTTAACATAAAAAATTCAACTTTTTGGAGCATCGTGACTTTAAAGGGTTTAGGTCAAATATACAATGTGAAAAAACCGAACCATGTATAATACATGATTTTGGTATGGCTTTTTTGGATTGCAATAATGCGTCTTCCTCTCAGTTGTTTTAATTCTAAATAATGCATTTATGCTTTAAGTATGAGTAATCCTATGTGTTTCTGTGGTCAGAGCTGTCGGCAATGAAAACGTGTTTTGTTTGGTTAATGCACTATCTCTTATTTGAAATATAACAAAAGATGACATTGTGTGGAGAAAACATAAATTATATCAATCTTTTTTATTTTAAGCTCTAATTTGGTTATCACCAGTTTGAATACAAAACTTCATAGGCAATATGAGACTATACGCCCATGTCAATTCATATCATCAAGAACTGCTCAATTTTTCAACCGTCATGCGTATAGGCATGTATAAATTAAATTCTGCAGTTTTCTCTCTGAAACTGGAAGAGCAGCATCCATTTAATGTCTTTAATCGATTCAGAGCAATTTCATATTGCATGTTATCTTAAAGGAATAGAGAAATCTCGTCCATTGGATTAATAGAATGTTACAACTTCTTCAACAATCAAGCGACCTTGATTTACGAATGCTACTTGTTTATCAGTAGATTTTGAATTGGTGCTGCTTCCTTGACTTACAAAATAACTGCAAATATTTGCACGGTGCTACTTCTATTATTGTCACCATATATTTTACAAAAATCCATGACTTTTTTGATAGCTCCACAAAGCACATAATAGCCAAAAGTGAGTCATGTCACAATATCGATATTGCGTTTCGTTAGGCTGAGCACCAGAAAGAAAAGTTGGGAGCTATATCAGCTGAATGGAAAGAAATTATTCTTTTTAGATAGACAGAAAATGGTTTGAAGTCGTCGAAATCGACTATATAATGAGTCACATGAATAATGTAAATACTGAAAGCCTATATTACAATCAGCAAAAATTCCTTTCAATTAATCAAGATATACAGGAAAGCTTGATAAAGGGAAAGCATGCACATTTTAAAGGCAAATACTGGTTTGTAAAGTCTTTGATGTAGCAGCTTGACAAATGCACAAGTTGGTAAATATGTAATGAAGTAATTTTGATGTGAAATCCCTTTAATTCTTGCTCATATTTGAGCTATCCGCAAATTAAGAAAAATTGAAATACCTGTTATTCAAAAATCACGATTTGAATACTAAGTAGTAGAGAATGAGCTTTGAAATATTTTATACGCCATATACACTTTAAGAGCTAACTTATGAAATTGTTATTGATCATTTTAGAATTGGCTTTAAATTATTAGTGCTGCTACAGAACTTGTTGTAGGCCCAGATAGTAGTTCTTAGTCTTAAAAAATAATGATATCTTTAAATTTCTATGTAATTTCATTAACGGCATGAGTTAAATTAATGTGTTTGCTAAGCTGAACTTTTGCAAAGAATTAAAATGTAATTATTAGATTTTGTGCCAAGGGAATTTTGGATGAAGGATTTATATTATGCTGATCTTTGAATTTTCCTGGTTGCATTCAATATACAAGGCTATCCTTGACAGGCAGACTAATGCACATTGGTGCTGGTGCTAAAGAAGATGATGTTCATAAGTCTTGACGGTGACATTTTCTAATCATGAACAATATGGAATTCGGTAAGAAAGGCTCCATTTTGTATGATTTCATTTCTAATTCCTTCTATGGAGCACGAGATCGAGCAGTACTCGCACGGTTGCAAGCGACTTTCAATTTAATATTTCTGTATGAAAAATTCATCAGGTGCTTTCCGATCTCAGTTTGCTCCAATTTTAATATTTCTTGTGATAAAATTCATTATATTTTCCTTTTCCTATAAAAGGCGAAATACCTGATGAAACAATATACACTTGGTTACACTGAGAGAAATCAAAACCTAAGCGAAGCAAAATTAAATAATGTTTTAATTAAGTAGGCCTATAAAATCTATTTTCAAAAACAGCTAGACATTCAAAAATTTCCGAAAGATTATTTTGATTTTCCAGATTTCTCGATTTTTCCTGAAGCCACGAAGAGAATTTTCAGCGATTTCTCCAGTATGTTTACAGCAGGGGTTTCCCTCCGTCACCCCTGATTCTGTCTTTTTAGACTATATAATCTATTCTATGCTAGATTATTTTCCATTTTAATGGGAATAAACTCGAGTGTGAAAAATATTGAACGAAATCGTTTTTCTCAATCATTTCATTATGAGTGACCTCTCGCACAGACAAAATTACCAGAAGATAATTTTACCGGAACCACTAACTTTTTGAATATTCGTTTGGTATCTCGTTATATAAGATTGAAAACCTTCTTAACTCTTCATCCGCAAAATAAGTCACAGCAACACGTGCATTTCTCCACTTCTATATGAGGCAATGACAGCTATTGTGATGGAACTCTAATTTGTTAACATTAGAAGTCATTACACGCCGATTTAGAACCTACATGTAAAGATCTATCCCATGTCTACTTCTTACCCAAAAATGAGTAGCATATACTAGATTAAATGTAAAACCTAAAAAATCAAATCTGAAACCTTAGGGTCTATGTCTCAGGGGGAGAAGTACTAAGGAGCTAATTGTATAAATTCACTGTAGTTCAAGAATTTGACTGTGTCATGCATTTTTATCGGGTGTCAAATGTGACCTATTCTTCTTGGGTTTCATACAGATAGATGTTAAGAGCGATTAATATGCAACTCTCCTCTTATTGTGCTATCTATTCTGAGTCGCTGACCCTTCGATATCATACTATTGTATACTATTCATTAACTGTCAATGTATTATTTCAATGTAATATAAAGCTATTTCCAACTTTCTATCATTGGTTCAAAGTTTCAAAGGAATATTCTTTGTAATTTCATTTTTAGGAATGATTCTCAGGTTTCTTGATGACATTATGCTTGTAATCGTATGTAAATATACACACGCTACTACTTATGTGCAACTTTCACGCCTAGAAGAAAAAAGAATGAATGCGGAAATTGTAGTCCATGTAGTCCTGTTTCCGATTCCTTACGGTGTAGGTTCCGAAGGTTGCTTCACACAGGCCTTTGTAGCTTCAAGAAGGCAAATAAAAAGAAGGAGTGATCCGCTTGTTTTTAGTACAATGCCAGGAAAATTGAATTACCTCCTATTCCTAGCCTTCAACATCAGTATCATAATATGCTTTACAAGCCCAGTTATGCATGATTATCGAAAACTTCGTACAATGTAGTAAAGCGTAAGTAAGCAATGTAGGAAAGCGCATTTCTCGTGAGGTTCGCGATTTCAAGCCAATTTCCATGGTACACAAGTTAGAATTCATTATTCTATTGTTCAAAAGGAAATAATAATAATGATAATATTAATCTTTCTTTGGTCTATATTGCATCATCCGGTAGATGCATCAATAACAATGAACCATAAATGTTCGCAATTGCCAAGCATTGCAGATAAGCACAACTTTATCATATGCATGTGCCGTATATCTTTGTGGATGAAACTCAAAGGTTGGAGAGGATTGAATGTATTCATTGCTTGTAGCAAAGTGCGCCGATTGAAAAAATCCAAGGAATAAATGAGGATTTGTTTGATTATAAGACCAAGTCACCTTTGATATTCTCAGTTTATGAAAAGCGGCGTGCGTTCAAAGTCGGCAGAATGTTATTTTTTCAAATTCATATACATGATAACCTGCAGTTTATTCAGATGGAAAGGAAAGTTATATAACTTTTTATATTTACGATCTGATGAAGAGTAAAATGCATAATGGTTAGATAATCTGTATCTCTGTCCTCCTACGAACCAATGTGGGCGGTAATGAATATCTCAATATCATCAATGTCACGATTACATGTGTTTCATGTTTATAATTCACAACATGCGACACACATGTGAGGTGTGACGGGGGCCACCGACGTGGATTGATGATGGCTTCACGGTGAGTTGAAATGCTGCTAAGTCAAAGCGGGGTAACATGTGCTTGAAGATCTCAAAGGAATATCAAAATTGCAAGCACCTGTGATTGAAATGACCCCGATTGACACCATTTGGCCCAGACTGATTATTTGAATATGATCTTAAGTCAAATACTATACTGTACTGGCGAATAAAAAGCGGCCAATTATTTATTTTTCCGAGGCGGCCGGCCGGCCGGTGGCTGGTTTCTAAAATAATTATTTCTGGAAGCTAGTGCTCGAGGGCCTAAATAATCGGCCAATTTCTTCGTCACTACTCATTTCTGTTATAGTACTTAGATCAACAACTACTAAAAGTGCCATGTGAACAGCACTTCTTTAGACTAGGAATCGAGCTGCTATTCAACGCGAATTTCAATGTGAAGCGCGTTAATTTTTTTTAAACATCACAAATCAAGTAAAATTAGTCATCAGGAAGCGTCTCTCAAACGCCTAGCGTCACTCTCTACATACCTCCTACTTAGGATGATGATGTTGAGTGAACATTTTGCTAACTGGGAAAGGTATAGTATTGCTTCCATGGAGACCTCGACCTCCGAAGACGAAGACACGGAAAAACGAAACAACTACTGAGAGGCAGGACGGGTAGCATACGGCCTGAGGCCCCAAAAAAGTGAATAAACAACTATTAGTGCACTACAGTACTAGACGAGTTTCCTACCCATTGTGGTACATCAAGTGTTTCATCATAATGTAGTTTTTGTTTTGAGATTGTTGAAATGCGAGAAATAGCATTTGCTTGATAAATTGGTTTTTTTGTCAAAAAATCGGCCATCTAACAAGTATTTATTCTTCCAAGCTGCCCGGCCGACGGCTGGTTTCTAAATTATTTATTTATCCTTCGAAACTGTCGCCGGCCGACATCCGGTTTTTTCACCTGTACAGTAATACGTGTGCGGAAGTTACCTGGATGAGAATGATTTTTAAACTTTTTAGAATTTTATCGAATTTGTTTGTGAAAAATTTTAATTATCGGTATATAAGAAGCTCAAAATTCCTCGCACATTATTTGATAGCTTTGATTAAGCAGATTATTCTCATCTGCTCATACATTATTTTTCCCACTGTAGCTGAAGCTGACTCTGTTTCAAAAGAAGTGCGTTTCAACGCTACTTTTCATAAAACTTGAAAAATTATCAACATGAAAGGCATGAAATTTCAACTTTACATGCGACAACTTTTGAAAGAAAGTTTTCGAATTCAGCAAAAAAACAAAAAATGTAAGTTTTAAATTACAATGTGATCTAGCTCAGATATTTTAAGCATTTTCAAAAGGCATTCAACAGCAATGGAAAGAAGATCGAGATGTGGATTGAGTTCCACACAACTTGGATGCAAATCTTTTTAAAGTGCAGTCTTATTTCAGAAACTTTTTTCCTGTTGCCGGAAACATTAAGCCAGCATCTAAACTTTCATCGTGTGAGAAACCCAAAATCGTTTGATGACAGCAGCTTGCACATCCGAAGGTTTTCGATGCAGATGCGGATAATCAGCAAGAATCTGAGTTTGTGGATGCAGAGCAACAATCTGAAAGTTTGTGGATGTGGAACAAGATTTGTGGAAGCTGAGCATGAATTTGAAAGTTTATGGATGTGGATTACGGATATGAGAATTTACTTTAGTGGCAGAAATTTTATTTACTCCGCTCCACCCAATTTGAATCGCTTGTCTATTTCACCCTGAGATAACGAAAACATTTATGGCTGAAATAGCTGTTAGCTGATGGTGGATCATTGTAGTAGCTACATCTGCAAACTTAGCAGCAGCAAACTATATACGGATTTTTTGATAGACGATTTTTGGGCAATGTTTGCATCTCGTATTTTATAAGTCTTCGCATGTGTTAGATGTGGCAAATCGTGGAGTTGAAGAGGAAATTGGTTACCACCAGCTTGTTTCATTAATTTAAATTGCAAAATCGTTCATTCTTAAATGATTAATTATGTAGTCTTAGGAACTGGATTTAATTGCCTTAATATCGTTTGAATCACCTGTAGCTTTTAATTTTAGTCGCCGGAAAATGCTTTGTAGGCAGAAATAAAATCACTCCCCAATATTTTTTGTCGTAAAGTATTTTAAATAAAAAATAATAATTATATGACAGCAAGTAGACTTTCGATGTATGTATATTGTGCGTTCTAACGGTGAAGTCTCACTGTTCCAAGACCTTTCTCCACTCCGTGCCGTACCAGATCCCTGACTATAGCCGCACACGAGAATAAAAGTAGTTGCATTGACTGGCTTCGAACCGAGTGAAATGAGCGATTTTCTTTATTCGCATGCTCTGTCATTACATACAGAGTTAACAAAGCATCAAGAATTCCTCTTCACTTCAACATACAGTAGATAAGGTTTATTTCAAACTTAGGATTAGGCTAGATTTTACAATTCAACCACAATTATTTGAAATGTCGAGCTCGAATCTATCGAAGCTGTTCGGGTTGAACATTGAGAGCCGGATTCCGTGAATTATCTTCCACAAACTAAATGAATACTTTCTCAAAACAATTTATTGATTACTTCAATCCCTAATGTCCTATTCAATGCATTGTCGATTCGTACGAGTAATTAGCGTCATTTTTGCGTTCTGGCAGTGAGACATTGGATTTGTATAACATGTCTACTAAATACGAAGTAACTTTTCCTTATCAATAATGAGTGCACGGTAATTGTGAGTTTCGTATCGGGCGAGAACTCTAAGGTCATACTAATTGCGTCGATCAAATCATAAATAGTGTGAAGATCGAGCAAGATATAAGCAAAGTGTAGAGGTCAACTGATCTCAAGCAACAACATGCCTGTATGCTCATGTCGAGAATTTAGATTGTAGAAGGTCCTATCAGTGTGTTGTTAAATGTCATGAAAGCTGCCGTCTATGTGATATTGATCTGTCGCATATTAGCACTTCATTAAAAACACTCACGATTGTTTGACTGCACTACACGTTAATAATCAAATTCCGGGCTCGAAGATTGATAGCATTCTGATGGCGATTGTAGAATTATGGTTTATCAAAATGTATATAATGCAAATATGTTCGTCTCAAACGAAAAAATTGTCACTGCATAATGAAATAAACTGTAAATTGAGGTACTTTTGAAGTTTGTCTAAGAAGGAATTTGGTTCAGATTAAATCTGAAAATGAAAAATCAGCAAATCAGCAAATCAGCAAATCAGTACTTTCAATGTATATTATTGAATTCATAGCGTTTTCGAAAACACGTCCACATATTAAAATGATGCGAAACTAGCGAAGAGAAGCCTAGTGAAATTTATTACATTGAATATAACCCACAGATTTTGATAATCTGATAATATTTACAATGCTTGAATTAGTAATTATTCGATTATTGCTAGGTGGAACTCAGTCCTACACTAGACGGATAAGACATAAGTGGCGCAATCTATCAAGTATACCTATTTTATTATGCAATTTTATGCCACATAATTGACTTTTGAAAATGTAGTCCGGCAGCCAGAACGAGCTTCTGCAGGGAACGAGGCCGAAAATGGGACTTTCACAAAATGATGTACAATCATTGCCTACTACAAATCTGCCCGTCTGCGAAATTCTAACTGGGTCCCTTCCTTGTCACACAGGATCAAAGAAAAATGGGACGCAGATTCAAATTTTTTTGCCTAAGATAAAATTTCCTATATTTTCTCTTGTTAAGTTACTGTGAAGTGTACTTAAGTCTAGAGCCATAATTTTTGGCGTGATGTGTCCCCATATCATTTCCTATCATGTTCTGGAACAATTGTCTGCGAAGCTAAACACTTTTAGATTGGGCAAGCCTCCTACTGTCGGCATGTATAGACATTTTGGCCAATTTTATACACATCTAGCCACATATTCGTATACATCGCCGATCAGAAACATGATAATGTGACATGCACATGATAGGAAATGACCTGAAGACACATCACGCCAAATATTGTGGCTCCATACTTAGTACTTTTCACTTACAAGAGAAAAGATAGGAAATTTCATTTTAGCCAAAATATTCAATCTGCGTCCCATTGATTTAGCCTGTATAACAAGGAGAGGACCCAGTTATAACTCAGCCGATGCGCAGATTCGTAGAAAAGGTGTACATCATTCTGTGACAGTCTCATTTTCGGCTTCGCTGTAGAAACTCGCTCTTGCTGCCGGACTAATATTGAAAAAAATTTAAACACCATCATACGTCCGTTTTCACATGGAAGTGAAAAGAAAACATACTCGTGATCCATGCTATTCAAAAATATCGAAGGATGCATCCCTGCATCCCTTCGTGCGCTACTGATTGCTTCATACTTCATACGAAAAATTGAGAAAAATAATTAAAAATTGTTCAGCGTATAAGAGCACTTTAGAATAAGTTGATAAAATGTTTCAATTGATGTATACTGTTTGGATTGATTTCGGAATCATAGTGGATCACCAGTTAACATGAAGTTAAACAACTTCAAAATATATTTATTCTGAATTCATTTTCCGTCAAATTTGCACGTGCCATTAAGAATTTACATTTAAGATACATTTTCTCAATCGCTCACAATTACGAGCAAATATATGCAGCGTGTAATGATAGATGTTGAATACGAGGGAAAATTGCATTGAATTGGCACTGCAATATTTACAAAATTCAAAATGCATCAAAAATTTACCTTATTGTGAATGATCAAGATTCCATGCGTCTACTTTTCTAGAATTAAACTTGTCCTACCATTCTTCAGTTTCAAACGATTCCTTATCGACATTCGCATTGACCGAAACAAAGGATGAATTCGAGTGTTCTTATCTTTAGTCTGAGAGGTCCGCGGCTATATCAGTAGACAAACATTTTCTTATTCCTTTTATCAACAGAAAGACCGCCGTTAATTAACCAGATTGCATTTCTAAAGTAATATAATCATCGTATTGTATTAGACTGCAAGGAAGAAACTATTTGCAAGGTTCGTATTATTTTCATCATTGTCTGACATGTGCACTTACGACAGGATAGTTTATACATAAGCCGTAACAACTTCAAAAGGTGCACTGAAATTCTCGCTGTCTGTGATAGAACAATGCAGAAATGTAAACCTGATAAAAATATTATTGTTTTCATTTCTGAAGACGATAAGAATATTTCATAAAATGTTCGAAGGAATGCTTGCGCGCTTGCTAACTTGAAAGACAAATCAATGCAGCCATCGTTAATGAACTATTCGGAAATTTGAAAAACAGTCACATATATTCATGCTGCTCAGAAACTTTTTACACTGCTTTGAAAAAAGAAACGATTCAGACAGAACTTTTTCAAACGACGCTTTAATTAGTATATATATCATAATGATAAGCCTTCGTGAAAAAGAAGTGCACTGAAGCGTTTGTGCTTTGAGATGAAGCTCAAACTTTCTCACATTTTCCAATTGATCGGGCGCTAACCCGTCGCTTATATAGAACTCCCAATGAATATTTTTTGGAAATGCATTATATGCATATTTTGAATATGTAGCTAATTATATGCAAATTAAGGTAATTCAATCAACATAGTCCATTGCTTGTTTGCATTGTCATTTTTGAATTTTCGAAGGACTTTTTTCAAAATATCATTTGAAACATGCATTTTGAGTAGCATTCTTGCCGTGGATCTGGATATTCATGGAGATCTCCATGAATTGACATTGAAAGTTTCGAAATATCTATGGATTTCGTGGAGATTTTTATTAATGTATAATTCCAAAGTTGTTGGTGTAATGATTTCAAATGCATTATTGAAGAAAGCATGTCTTAACAAATTATAGCTAATTCAATAATAAAAAAGTAGTGTATCTCAAGACCTCAAATTAACTCAATATGAAAATGTAATTCGACTGGTGGCCGCATTGAGCACGCGGAACAACTTAAAATGAAGCTGGACGTCAAATGATGTGACACATACGTGTTTATTATCTAACTGATTGCTGATTGTTCGATTGCTATGATACACCGCTTAATGTACCGCTCAAGGAGCTGCATTTCAAAATTGTCACACGTGTCAATATTATTTGTTTCTGTATCTTTCTCCTCAGCATCCATAGACTATTTTGTCAAGTCGGCATACTGTTGAAGATGTGGAAAAACTTGTCACCAGACGTGATAAAAAGCCTTCTATATTCGACATCAAGTTAAAAACAATAATTTGAATAACAAAATGTGGAATTACCACATACCATTTTGCCACAAACAGTGAAGAGATGACAAAGGCGATGAATTCTGATCCTGACAATGATCCATGTAAAGGAGAAGTTGAATTTGACGATGAATAACTTGAACTTGTTTATATCGATTAAATACGTACAGGCACATGTACATCGCCTAGGATGCATGTATATGTAGTTTTGTATGAGCAGCAAACCAACATCGGGTTCCATAGGCTTCATTTCAGGGTGGAGCACCTTCTATCCTAAAATTGGATATCAAATCTCTTGTTTGTAGACACTAGACTTTGCAAACTTAGGAAACAAGCAATACATCGCTATTTTATACATTTATACTGTGCGTAGGGTCATTTTTTCATTTTTAGCCCATTAAAAATTATTGAATGCTTTTAGCTTAATCTTTGAGTTTCGATATAATTCCCTTGTATGCATATTATCACATAAATTGTGAAAGCTATATGCGGTTCGTCAACTTTTCACTATATTCGTGGATATCTGGGATCTGATACTTCCTGCCCACGACAACCCTGTTAAGTAGGGACCATCAAGGCTCGAGATTCGATTTGAGAAAATCTAATGGGTTCGATTCGACTATAGTCACAAAATATTCCAATTATTTCTTTTCAGCCGATAACCTCCATAAGGATGTGGTAGGAGAGTGTCAAATCAAAATATGTTGAGCATTCAGTGAAGATTTTATACCAAAAGATTCAGCTTTTTCGGAGATTATGTTCCTGAACTCAAAGAAACATTTGATCAATTTTAAAAAGGTAGATTTTCGTTAATTACTCCTGGGTTTTTATACCATCTATTATACACTAGAGATACCAATATTTAAGTAGAATGAAACCTTTCTGACATGAATCTTGAAGCACTAAACTTATAAGGAAATTACCATGGAAATTTCATCAATAGCATCATAATTTATGTCTTCATACAAAAAGTTGAGTCTTTTATATCATGCTTCTTGGCTTTTGAAGTTATTCAGTCATCTTACCAAATTTATCTATAACTAAAATGCTATATGAATCTGCTAAGTTTACACTTCGATAATTATTAGGTAACAAAATGCATTAGGTCAATAAAAATCATTGTGTAGAAGTTATAAATGGCTAGAATCATCAATGCTCTGCGGTTGGAACTCAAGCTTACTATTTATACATGTGAATCAAATGAAGTTCCTTAAGCAAGATTCTATAATTCAATCAGGAATCATGATCCAATGAATCAAGTTGCATTTTAATCAGAATAATATTGTAATCATTGTCTATCATATCAACTTTACGCATCTTGATTTCTGTACAGATGTGTGTTTTCTCTGCTTCTCATTTCTCAGTGCAAGTGCCTATAAATATTTTTTTGAATCCGCGTGTGTGTCACTGTTACCTATCTCTGTATGTCTTGATTTCTATTTTCATTAATAAACGCTGTATCATTATTACTATTATTAATGATCGTCATGAATAGTCTAACTACCAATGCGGGCGAAAATCTGAAGAAATTTGCCAAGAAAATCATTCCACGATTGCGAGCTTGGAAGCTGAGGTCTCCTCAGGTAGCCATGCATTTTATAGAAGAGGTTATGAACCATGAAAGAAATGTTGCAGACCAAAATACAGTTGACTTGGTGTGAAACAGGATGAAGGCAGCTTGGATATACTGTGCTGAAAAAGCGTGTGGTCTCAGCAAAGGCTGGGCAGGCCGAAGAGAGACCTACTGCTGGAATTCGGAAGTGGAAAGCGCTGTCAAAGAAAAGAGATTGCGCTTCTAGCAATGACAGAAAAACAAGTGCAAGGGAAAGAGCTCTCTGTACAAATGCGAGGAGGGTTGCTAGGAAGACGTATGGCAAGCGAAAGAGAGCAAGGCAGCGAATTCCATGCGACTCTGAACACAGAAGAAGGAAAGAGAAACATCTTCAGCAGATGAAAGAAGAAAGTCAATACATACAAAAGGTTTGTTGCGTGAAAGGCAATGGCAATGTTATTTCAAAGCCAGATGAGGTCAAACAGATGTGGAGAGAGTACATGAATCAATTAATGAATGTTGAGAACGAATGGGACATTGATACCATCTGTCTAAAAGCAAAAGGCCCCATCGCTTATGTGACGAATGAGGAAATTTTGGCTGCTCTAACTGCCACCAAGAAAAAAAGTCTTCAGGCCCGTCTCACATCGTGAACGAAATGTTTTTGCATGGCAAGGTAACCTCGATCAGATGGCTGACGTGGTTGTTCAACTTGATCATCCGTGATGAGAGAATTCCGTAGGATTGGTGTAGAAGTGTTCTCATCCCGATCTACAAAGGTAAAGATAATTCGTTGGGATGTGAATCCTACAGAGCAATCAAACTACTGGATCATGCAGTGAAAGTGTTTGAACGTGTCATAGAAAAGAGGTTGCGCCGCAAATATCCTTAGATGAGACGCAGTTTGGTTTCATGATCGGAAGAAGCACGACAGATCCTATTTTCTTCACGCAGCAGATCGTAGCAGACTGTCCTGAGTCTCTTGCTCTTTGCAATCGTCATCAATGGTGTTTCAAGTTCTGTAAGAAAGGGTTTGCCCTACGAACTGTTGTATACTGATGACCTTCTGCGCTTTATGGCTGTTACTGAGAGTGAACTCCAAGGCAAAATTACTGACTGGGAAACGAGTCTCTCGTCGAAAGGTCTGAAGATGAACACAGGAAAGACCTAAGTCCTTGTTTGTGCAACAAGAGATCGGACAGAAAGAAAATCTCAAATAGTGAAATGACCATGTGGGATATGTGGTACTGATGTTGGAAGCAACTCCATTCGGTGTACTTCCTGTGCAAGGTGGGTGCATGCGAGATGCAGCTAAGTGAAGGGACACCTAATCAAAGCTACCAACTTCGTTTACCGAGCATGTGTGTCAGGTCCAAACATGAATGTCGAATCGACTGAGAGTGTCGACATGGAAGGAGCTCGACTTGAGTGTGTAAACATTTTCTCCTATCTTGAGGACGGTCTCGATAACTCTGGAAGTGTTGAGTCGACAGTAGTGTCAAGAATAAGATGTGGATGGTGTAAATTCCATGAACTACAATCCTTCTTGACGTCCAAAGAACCATTTTTGAGAACCAAGGTTCGTGTATGGAGCCTGTGAGCGACAAGCCATGGCTTATGGTTGCGAGTCATGGCCATTGCTTTCATCCCATGAAAATATGCTTCAGCGTGTGGAGATGCGGATGCTAAGGAGATGTGTCGTGTCAGACTTCGGACAGGAAAACGAATGACGGCATCAGAATATCAATGGTTCTTGAGAACATCACAGACATCGCGTGAAGGCAAAGACTATGTTGATTTGGCCACGTGGTAAGAATGGATGAGACAGAGTGGATCAGAAAAGTTATGTAGATTGAAGTAGATGGCAAAAGAGGAGCAGGAAGACAGAAGAAGACTTGGAACCAAGTGGTGAAAGATGATCTCAAACGTGTTGGAGCCCAGGAAGCGGACGCCCGTCATCGACCGAAGTGATAGTCCATACTGAGGCAGAAAACGTCTAACCCAGCATCTTCTGGACATAAAGGACGCAAGAAAAGGACGAGTGAGTGAAGGGCTAATGTCGGTACTTGTTCATAAATTCATAATGAATTTTTTTTTATTTTTTTTTAGAAAATATATATGTATTTACGAATTGAAAATCACAAAATGAAACAGAATTAAGTTGGAATGCATGTTAGGTCGGACAGGTCGTTGAAAATCAAAGATGCAAGCACAGTATAACAATTATGTCTTTTGCTGCTTTTGCAAAAAGTACCAGTGCGCGATTGCTGTGAGTACGAATATGTGGCACAATATGAAAAAGTGGATGGTCAACATTTTGGCTCTTCAAGAAAAATCCGTAAATTATCAATAGAATATAAAGTAACTTTCAAATGATGTTTTTATATTTAAAATGATTGATTTTTCAGCCCTAATTCCAAAAATTAATTATTTATTATTTTCTAATCAACCAATCTCAAATCTAAAATGCGATGAATGTTAAGCATGAGGACTTTCATTTTTACACGGACTTTCCTCTGTGGTTGGTGTAGACCTACCTTCATAGAATCCGAAATAATAAGTGACAACAACTTATGCAGTTATAACCAGTTTGGTCTACGCAATCTTTTGATGATCCCTGTATTAAATAGCTTTATTGGATATAAGTAAAATGCTTGTTAACAATACTGAAATTTCAGGATCATTCGCTCCAATTAAACTAAAACTGTTTTTGTGAAGTCCATTGCAGGACCGATAAAGCTTCCTGACAATTGCAACATCATGCTGTTTGTCATACGTAATTTGTCATCTTGTGAAATCAGATTAACGCGACATTGGCATTCAGGAGGAGGAATGTGTACTGAGAACACCATCATTCGACCGTTAAGACATAATAAGATCATCTCATACAAATTAGAAAACATTACTTAGATGAATGAAGTGTGGTGGAGCCTATTTGGTCACGTCATATACAGGGGACAGTTACATTGTCCAGGAGATTAATGCTGGCATATCGGAGATGGTGGGTAGACAAGACTGATACATTTGACAGCAGCTATTGTTAACATCGTGTTACTTTAGTTTGAATTCACATTCAATGAAAATTGATTGATTAACATGTAGTTTCTTGTGTCGTGACTGATCTCCGAAACGAAATAATGAACATCACATTGACCATCGTTGTGATAATGAGTTGATGTCAAAGCAGACTCTATTCATTAAAAAAGATGAAAGGAACTTCAACCGCCCGCCAGCCCTGTCTGCCAATGTAGAAATGATTTCCATGGATTGGTGAGATAACTATCTTCCAGGGTTATCTAGATTAGACCAACAAGTGTAGCAGCTAAAACCTTGTCCTTTTGAGTGATAGCCCTTTAAAGCCATTGTGTTCTCGAAGAGTAAAAAAATAGTGTTAAATCGAATTACAAATCTCACGGACATAAATTTTTCCAACACATTTGTGAGCTGAATGTGTTATATCGAAAGCAATATATCACGGGCGCACACTGAATGCTGTGGTAAACGAGCATAGGAGCTGAGAGTGAGAAGTGAGAGCAATTTGCAAGTTTTTTGGCAAATGCATTTGACTGGAATTGGTTGAATATTTTTTAAATTAGAGCTACCAAAATTAAAAACAGCAAAAATATTTCCTTTCAGAAGAATTTGCGTCAATTTGGGAGTTTTGAAAATAATTACTGAAAAATACGCAAATAAATACATGCAACATTCACTCAGAGAAACTCAATGCTTGATTATAGACTTTCAATTAACTACATAATATTGACTTCATAATTTGCATGATCTTGGGTTCTTGTATCAAATAGTTAACTAATTCCACTCTTTCTGCTTTAAGCTATGATTGGGTTTCATTGATATATTGATAAAATGAAAGCCGTGAAGGGTTGAGCAATTTAAGCAATTTTGATAGTGTAAAATAATAAATTTATTTATTTAGATAATTGTATAAATTCGCAGATATTCACGGATTCGAATATGTTATCAGGAATCCCTCTCTTAAATTGTATTATTACATTAAAATTAGTGATATTCCATGCTTGATAAGTTAGTCTATTCACCATAGGTGGCATTTATACCACGTCAACATGTCAGTAGCTGCTACGACGGTTCTCATTCTTCGGCCTTATCTACATGGATATCATTTTCCAATGTCGATGCGGACCTGATGTTTACAATTCATATAGATCAATAAAGACCATTATTACTGCGCATTTGATGAAATTATCAGTAATCCCTATGTTACTTATATTATATCTTAATCATACGCAATAGAATCATGTATCATAACAGTGACTTTATCTACTTTCGCGATTCTGCTTTAAAGTGTCATAAAGCAAAAGTTCACAAGTCAATTCATTCTTGCTATCGCGAATTCATATATTGCAATATGTCGGAATATATGATATACAATAGATAATGTACAAAAAACTATAATACAATAGATAATGGATAAATCAGATAATCAAGCTGCTTCATAAGAATTTGAATAAGGCCAACGGTCCCAGAAATCGTAGTGACGCCGATGAAATTCAATGGGCGGAGCATTTTTTCCCTAAGATTGATGTTGTCAACGATTGTCGATACCACTATATTACAAGAATTCCGCATTTGACCCAGGAATTCCACTATCACACAGAATTATGACCAGTTCTTGAAGCAACGAGCCGGCGTTAAGACAAATGTTTATGCAGCGATAGTTCAAAATGTATACTTTCATCCTTGTCAGAATCGTAAAACTAATCGAACGTATGTCCTCGGATATTTGATCTGCAGAAGAAAACACATTCATTCTTTCCTTAAAGAGATAACTGAAAGCAAGCGCAAGGCATTTGCGGATCATGTTTACAAAAATTTCAATTCTATTTATTATCGACTCTTCTGACTGCGATCTAATTTCAGGTTAGAACTCTTTGAAATCGTTAGTGGTCAATGACTTTAACAAGAATATACATGGGATAGAATCGCGTTCACTATTGGAGAAGATTATAGCATGTTGGTGTGAAGATGAAAGATATTCTAATGAATCCTGAGGGGTGAATGTGGTTTAGAAAAATTAACTGGTTAAGCAAAGTTGAGCGTGCAATATATAATTTAACTTTTATCCCAATTAACCCAATAAGGCCGGGATTATTCATGACTTAAAGTTACGAATACAAATAACCAAAAGGGATTAACTGCTTTGTAAAACAAATACGAGTATATCTTCAAAGTGCAAAAATTTGATTTTTGAAGGTCACATTTCAAAAGCTATATGCACAAGCATGTGGTGCATGTATTATGTCTTGTGGAAATCGTTGCCTTGTAAAGGGCTTCAGTGGTGGTTTCGATTACCTGCAATACATGAATGCGAAAACGGTAGTCCCGAAACAGCTAAGCGAGAAAAAGAACATAGTGTTTAATTTTGAAATATACTACACATATACGTATAATGAAACTACACCCATGGAATTCAAAATTTGCAATAGACCTTTTATAACAAAAACGTAACAAGCCTAAAAGACATTGGGATCAACTACATTTATTGGAATTATGTCTGAATTTGGATGGTGTTATTGCGCTCTTGCTTATACTTCTATATGTTCATTGTGATATTTACATAATAGCGTGTGTATAATGGCAAGCATATGCTTAATCATAGTATACATGGTAATTATCCTGATATACTAATTGCGTATCCCACATTTACTCCAGGTGTGCAACAAGGTATCAAAAACAGGTTTTTTGTCAAATAGGCTATCTCAGATGGGAGAGCCGGAGAGTTGTAATTTGCGACATTTAGTTTGAGAGTTGTTGGAACCTGCTGTCAAATTTTGGTGATATTTGGCCAGCTAAGCTATCTTGCCAAATTGAAGATGTATATTGAAAAGAACTATTTTTGAAGCGCCCATTTTTCTGTCAATCCATTCTAGATGAAACTAGCTGGCGTTATTTCAAACCATCAATGACCACTCAGCTACGCAAAACGTAAATTTTTAAAATATGTTAGGATATACCTAAAAAGTAAATTCAAAAAGATTCAAAATATTTGGAATATTATTCCTAAGTTTGAAAATTCATTTTCTTTGAAAAAATGTATTGACATCATGAAGCATTTTGTGACTTCGGTATTCGAAATGATAAAAAGCATCATTTCATATAAAATGTAGTCACGAGCTTCTTTTTAAATATCACACAATTTTCATATTCAGTATATCTGTTTCAATATTTGGCTTTGAATTATTCAGTTCTAGAATACCATTCTCATTTCTCATAAATAACCTGGTTCTGATAAATTCATCAAATCTCAACGGATTCGACCACCACGATTCTATTAGGTCTCACCAGTCATGGGCAGGTTTGAATCAGCAATGTTCGAGGTATGAGACCTGCAAGCTCACGCCTTAAAGACAAAGTTACCTGACCATCTGAGAGAATGGGGAACATTCAGTCTGCCATTCCAAATTCCACAAACTTTCCAAATATCTGCATTATTTAGAATTCAAAAGTATGCTTCAGAAATGCTAGATTTCACTTTAGCTGCGGTTAGTCCACCAAATTAACAGTTATTAACCACTTCCAGCGTCAGCTGTGTTGAACTAATAGCCATGATGGAATGAATGAATACACAGATTTATATTTCGAGGGAATGAACAGTGCATTTGCAATACTATGAATGTAATCAGAATATGGCATTCATAAGTATTCTAATATAAATTATCTATTGATCAAATTTGATATATTTATTCTCTTCAGACATTTCATATGAATAATCATACAAAGTGAATACATAATACGTCCATTGGCATCCGATGCTCGTAGATAGGGTGCAGGAATGCCAAAGGCATGTCTATAGCTACTGGGACCTAAGGGGATTAAGACCCCTTCATTGACTCCCTCCTTCTCCTGCTGAACTATCGATGGACATTACCTGCACTTCAATGGCATGAATTAACTTCGGGGCCTGTACGGACTACAATGTCACTAAAAATTGCATTTTCAGACTCTGCCGTGCAATTATTGCGCATCCTGTCAGCTCTACATGTAAATAAATTTTTGAATTTGGTGGGTCTTTCGAGTAGCTAGATATCAATTTGAGCAGTTGTATGTCAAATCAAGAGCTGGGTAAACACAAGAATTACAAAAATTCGAAGGAATTGGGTTGTTATCAATAATAGCATGTAAGTAGATGGGATATGCTGTGCTGTCAATGACATACAAAATATGAGTACATGGAAATGTTCTACATGAACAATCTCGAGAAGCCGACAAGTCAATGCATCACCGCTATACATGCGACGTATTTTCGAAAGACATGCAGACGATAGTTTTTTGCAAGTGGACAAGCAGACGGTCCGGCCCAGCTATCCAAATACAAACAATCTTAAACGTACAAAACAATAACATTCAATTTAACCGTGCTCTACTTAAATTAAATTCCTGAAGTATTGTTGAGCATTGCTAGCAAATTAGTGTATAACAAGCTTGGCATGCTCACTAAAATATGATTTGAAATACGATAATAACTTGTCTTCCAACATGGCAATTTTTGCATAAAAAAATTGCCGGCCATCAGGACAAAAGGTGGGGCCATGGCCCCTTTGGCCCCTTGTACACGCATATGAACATATCACATATATTGTGAATAGCTTATCATTTTATTGTACATGTATATACCTTTGATATTGAACTAGCTCTCACCTCTTTTGGCTGCCCATCAGAAACTGAAGGTCAATTTGCAGTTTTTGCAACAAAGATTTTGAAGTCTGTCGTTGCGAGAAGACTTAAGTTATTTTGATTAGAAATCATGATAGATCGTCACAGAAGAAAGCCTTGTATATATATCCTGGATGGAATGCATGACATTATCAAAACCGTCTTTAATTTTCCTTCCGGAAAAACAAGTTCTAGGGAAACTGAGTTCTGCATTATCAGTGTGGGATAGAGTAGAAGCGAGTTTTATTTAAGTTACGTCCGGACAGCAGACCTCAAGGCCACCTTACAACAGTTGAGGATGTTTTGCAAAAGTTTGCATGTTAGGGAAGTATAAAGAAAGGATATGACAATTTAAGAGGTGCTTGAAGATCCAGTGTTCAGGTTCACTGCCAATGGACGTGGATAATGAGCGCAATAGCAGCACTGAATGAGTGGTCTCCGATTGGCGATTGGTATGATGTTATAAATACGGCCCCAAATTGATTTTCTGGGCAACTCCCAGGCTCTTGCCTTCCATTAATTCCTCCAATGCTGCAGAAGTTGCCTTTTAGGGTCTATGAACTCCTTCGAATGCAAAGTTCTAAGTTGTTCTCTAGCCCTTTTATAGCCAATGTACCACTTTAATATTTATTAATGTATATTTTTAACAATTTCAATTGTTTGACTTTCTCTACGATATGGAATAGTTCTACGCCACAGATTACTCTTCGATAAGTCGAATTTTATGGAAATATATATAACTCCAAAACCACAAGTTTGAATTGCACAATCTCGCTGATTGTCATATCCATTTATATGCATTTTGTAAAGACACTAATTAAACCGCAGTCCGGAAATGACTTTACGTATAAGAATATCGGTTGCGTAGCCTTATGGTGTTGTCAATTGCTCGACGGGAAAAAGCTGCTAAAAATATTGGATTAGTCATTAGCCATATTGAAAATCTTGTAAATAAGGAAGGAATGATATTAGTTTTTCTATTTGCTCAGCTGTTGTTTCTTTATGAACAAAGCTGTTATCTGCTGAAGCTAGTAAATTATGTATGTCTGACCGTAGATTATCTTGCCGCAGTTATCCTAACTGAGAAACTACCCGTGCATTTTGTTGATGATCGCACTGATAACATTTCGGTGCGGGTGCTATTTCACGTAGGCCATACTAACAGATCTGCAATAAAATTGTCATTTTCATCTTTTATGAATGCTTCGAATCCGTTATTTAATCGTCACTAAGGAATAAAAATCATCGGGAAATCTGAGAATGAGTTGCTAATTTGAGTTTCAACCCTGAAAAGCATCAATTTACATTCGGCATAGAGCGATTTTTATAACATCATCCAATTTTTTGATAGTTATTATGTGAATTATCGTGTTCAATGTTCACAGGTTTTACTTATACATTTGTCTGCTTTTATATTAGCAGCTTATAGTTGACTTTTTCGAGTTATTGGCTGGGAAGAGTCACGATAGTGAATTGATGCAATGCCATCATGATTTAATTATGCTAAAATTAATTTGAGAGGAAAGAAATCGACCAAATCTATATCATTTAATTAAATAAAGAAAGTATGGTCTGAAGTTTATTCTACTTTCGTCTGAGTGCCTTTTGAGAACATCACAATCCAGTGAGTTTCATGACTTTAGGTTGAAAAATGCTCCAGAGAAATTGTTTGTATTTCTGGACTTATTGGATCAATAAAAATATTTTTAGAGACATTTGAAAATATTTCATCGGTATCTTTTTGAATATGACGTCATAATTAAAATTGGCTACCATTTTCAATTTAAAATCGTAATGTCTTGACATCTAAGTCTCATAGAGCTACCAAATATATTACAAACCGATAGGAAACCACAGCCAAAGCATCCAAAATTCCTAGTTTCAAACCCCCTCTCGATTATGACATTCATGACAAGTATATGCTATTTTTCAGAAAACATCGACATATTAAAGTCTCAACTGTGTATTCACCGCAACAAGGGCACAAACATCTATAACATTGATAGAAATGAAGTAAACTAAAATGAATCAACCGCTTCGTCTACTCAACTAGAAAAAATTGAAGAGATCTCATAAAGGAGAAAATATTCAAACATGTTTGGAATTGTAGTCTCTCACTGCGCTCAAAAATTTCGTCGCTTAATCGGGGTAGATAAATGAGAGTTTATGTTTTGCCCATGTTGACTTGAAATCTGTGTTGACAGCTGCAATGGCTTGTTCGCTCCATCTAGCAAGACCCTCATTAAGTATCTGACAAAAATCCTCAAAATGAATAAACAGACCTTGTATTTTTGGAGTCGGTGTGATATGGCGATCCAAGTATTACCTGCACTATAATGTACCTGTTTTTTAAACATTGTTTTACATAAAACATAAAATTTAAGAGTAATGCTCCATAAAATATTTCAAAATAGAACTATGACATGGCGTCGCAGATTAAATACAGCTCTTGACACTGATCTGTCGAGATATTTTATTACTTCAAACTGTTTAAATAAACTATTTGCATTCTTTTTGGATTCTTATTTTTTACTATATGCGGTGGCGGATTACGATAGTGAAATTTCGTGGATGTCGATGCAGAAAAGGATGACGCGCATAAAAACTTTGTGGATGAGGATGACGTGTATGAAGACTTGCGAATGCGCGTAACAAGCTTGAAAGCTTGCGGATTTGGATGTAGATCCAGATTTTAGTTTTTGAATTTTATGAACACTGATTCTGGTTTTGAAAATGCATGTATATCCTTGTCATGTTTTTAACTCCCGTTACAATATATAAATAATTTTTCGAAATAATTTCTTTCGAGTGCTAATGATGAGATCTTATTATGATGATGCTGAATCATATCGGTACAAAATGATTGTGAAGCATGCTTAAGCATGGCTTAGCGAAATAGTTTTGTCTTTGGAATGTTCAAACAAATGCAACTTGTGAATTGACAGATGAGTAAATAACAAAATATGATTAAGAGTATGTCTAAAAGTTTCAGATTTCTGATGGAAAGCGATGTATTGTTTGTTGAACCGCTTCTGAGGACAGTGAAAACATTTCCTTCTTTCCGTCAATGATTTTGGAACATCTTTGAAAGGAGTTGATGAAATATTTAAAAGAAATGAGCAATTCGCGAAATGAGAAAAATGCATATTCTGTTGTTCAAAAGTCTAGGGCGGTGAACATGGATTGAGAGTTTCATATCCACTCCGGGCATTTCTCAATTTTCTAGCTACATTACGCGTGCGACGCTAGCGTAAAGCTGGGTTTACAATGGCGTGTGTTACACGATATACAGTGTGCATATTTTACACTATTCAGAAACTCCTTCTTGGGAATATATTACTTTCAGACGCGAGTAATACATGGGAATAAAATTACATTTGCGTGTGTGATGGAGTAAAGTGAAAACGCGACTGAAAACCCGAAGCTACATTGTCTGAAGACTGCTGTTCAGTATATTCAAAAAGCTAATGGACTACCAAAACGGCGACGACAGCGGCGTTTGGTGGGTCAGGCCAGCACATGCGAACGGCAAAAAATGCAGTGAATTCAGCACATTCGTTATCTTCAGTTTTTTCCATGTTTGCTGTCTTGCCTCTGACTGAAATGAATGGGCTCAGCCAAGACATACTTCGCCAGACTGAATTTTCATCTTCCAACTTCTTCTGGGCAGCTTGACCACTTGTTGTCGCGGCAGCTTTTTTAATACGTCCCAACTCTCTTCGCAGATGTTCGAAGTGATGTTGGACGTCCTCCGCTGACCTCCCCATCATCATTGCGATTGCCTTCCAAGCCTCCTTACGTTTCGTAACATCTTTGTAATGCTTGCAGGATGGGCTGTACAAATGGTCATGCGGTTGTGCCTCAGCAAGAAGTAGTTCGTCTTCTGCCAATTGTTTCAATCTCTTCATTCTTCATGTTTGCCTTGAAAATTGTGTGCGTGTGTTCAGAGAAAGATTAACTAAATTTATCTCGCGTGTATTGATCAAATTTCAACACACGCGATGGAAAAGAGAGATACATTTGACGTCAGTGTTTTTACCTTAACCTACCCGTGTAAGCACACGCACGAGCATGTAAAACACGAGAGGCAAATGTAACACACGCCATTACAAATCCAGCCTAATACAGTACTGTCGCCATGTTGTAAGAATGATATCTTCTGTGCTTTCTAAGATTAGGTAAAAATGCTAAGTTCTAGAAGCATGTGTTTAGAGGTGAGTTTAGAGTATGGTTTTCGACATGGAATGTCTTCTAGTAATTTCCTGCCATATTCATATACCTTTGTCTATGACGCTAAACACATTCAGATTTGGCAAGTCTCCTAATGTTGGCAATGACAACATTATCATCAATGCTAACCACATTCTTACAAGCATGTAGATCACTGATCAGAAGTTAACCTTTACAAAGTTGCAAACACGAATGGAAGCACGGGACGCCTTCTGCACGCATGCAATACCTACCTAAGTGCAGGGAGAATAATGTCAAAACCTCTTGTTCTAAAAAAGATGATTTTGTTAATTGCTTGATGATCGGGAGCCGAATATCCCAGCCACACAACTTTTTGACTCATAAATAATTACTCTGTTTTAATTTGCTTAGCATCAAATAGCATCGTGCGATCCAGCATCTTTCGGTAGACGGATTCGACTGACGCACTATGTATCAGGGATGCGGAGTCGGAGTTCCGGAGTCCTATCATTTTTGCTGGAGTCGGAGTCCTATCAAATGATAGGACTCCGGACTCCGGCCTATGACTAGACCCGAAGTATAATACAAACAAATTATTTATTCTCGTGCATAGTTGTCACTGTCTTGATGTCAACTTTCTCCGTCAAACAAAAGTACAGACACTGCTGCATGCAAAGCTTGTAATAGTTGAGGGAATGAACCGTGATAGTGAAAAAGGATTGTCTTTTCACTCAGTGATTTAGTAGAGAAGGCAAGCCCTCCTAGCCTCGATCACACCTACACGCACCAAAGGTCACATCATCAGAAACAAAAATGAAGTACTAGTTTGTTTGAGAACATTCCTTCTTACCCTCACATCAATCGTGTGTAATGGCTCCTCTAAGGTGCATATTAAAGTAAAAATTGTACTCATATTTTTTGGACAAGGATGGGGATTTTCTTGCCTGGTAGAGATTGCAGAAAAAACGTGTGAAGCACACATCAACAAGATGGGAGGAGCCGCGTCGCATGCATCCAACATAAAGCGACATTTGATAAACTTTCATCGAAAATGATTGATAATTGATGCAACAATGATCACTAAAAATAGGTTCAGGTAAGCCTATAGTGATCTATGATGTACGTTGCCAGTTTATTGAAAAAACTAGGCTTTATATACTTGTCACCAGGAGTCGGAGTCCTATCAACCCCCGGAGTCGGAGTCCTATCAAAATGATAGGACTCCGCATCACTGCCGTGTATAGTCTCAGCTGACGTCATCTAACGTACAATGCTGGTGCTAGGGAACACAGAAATCATAATAAGGGCCCTGACATTCATGTGAATGTGCTTAACCAAAATGGGCCACTGCCATTCAATAAAACAAACAGATGGGTATTATACTCGTCATGCAAGTGTTTCCAGACCTCTATCTATATATTTCACTCATCCTCCAAGGCAGATCTGAGGTTAATGTGATGTCGTAAAAGGATCGCCAAGTACCTAACCAACTATAATTTCATATAGAACCAAAATACTTTTTGATGTGAAGTCTGTCATGAGTGCATCCCTAACATGCTGCATTTGTTAAATTGCAACGTTTAAGCAATTATTTGCTTTGATGCAACAATTGAAGAAAGTTTTATATTTTCAACTGTGAGCTCCTCTAATTATGTCATGCAGGCAACTTAGCTTTCGTGAATTGTTTTCGATCGCAATCTTTCTGCAACGAAAAGAGCGAATGTCTTTGTTACAACAATAAGTAAAGTGAAAGTTGATTTGTCTAAATAAAGTTAATCTGCATCATTGAATCCTTCAAATTTGTTCGATTGTATGAATCTTCACTCCAAGTGCGCTCAGGGACAGCTGCTGCGCCTATAATCATATTTTGACTTCAGCACGGCGATATTATGAATGACTACAGCTATGATTTTTGCATAAAATGACTGGCGATGTTGTTTTTCTAAATAATTTAGAAAGTGCCATTGTAACTGAGTCAGAAAACCCTTTGACATGACGTGAGACTCGCTACCTAATATTTCTCCTTCTCTCTGTCTCAACTTTGAAGTAAAAACATTTTGTTAAATCGTTTCCCATGGGTTTATTTTTCAACTTTGCGCCTCTCTTGAACTGTCAATTATACTAGTTAAAGTATATTTTTTCTGACTCACTCCGATGTCATTCCTTGATGATAGGACTCGACGATTTAGCCGATTTATTGATAGAACGTAAACCATGGACAAGAGTAAACGCTTCATCTGAGCACAAAAGGATGGATTGTAACGTAATTGCTGCAACAATGTTTATTTTCACATCAATGACTCACACAAAAGAGTTTATGGTGTACATCAAATCCCTACGAATATTCAGGTTATGATGTTTGCAGACAAACGTTATCGAGAATCAAAATTGCAAGCTGACAAGCGCTCTCAAGGTTGGTACTGATTCAAGGTATTGAGAAATGAATGAATAATGTGATAGAAATATTATTTCGAGTATACAATTTATGTCCAGCATATATCAAATAATGGAAATGGTGAGATAGCTAAACTTAACACAGCCAGACCTAAGTTTCAATTTTTGAAACTGATTGATAATTAAATAATTAATAATTACAGTTTGACCAAATCGTCTGCGAGGAGAACAGAAGGAAAAAGCAGGCATTGAAACTTGACAGCTTCTTTCACAGAGCTGAGCAGCTAAATATGCGGCTAAATGCATGATCAGTACACAATAGCACTTCTATGTTGATACATGATTGATTATGATTATTATTGCGACATGTCATTATTAGGACATGATAACTGTACGACAGTACAGTATTTCTTAATAGTTTTGTCGGATTAAGTCGGGTATGTGTAAATATTCGCTTGTCATGATTGGAGACAGCGGGTGTTGTCGGACAGTTATCGGCTCCAACTGGTGTTTAAAACTCACATTTTTAAAGTTTGGAATCAAAAGTCATGGCGTTTTTGTGATTTTTGATGCTCTTTGTTTTTTTGTTATTTTATCCCAGCATTTTTCTATTGAACGATCTATTGAATGAATCGGCAACCTGAGAAACTATTTTAATGTGTTAAATGGAGAACCTACTATGTCGATAACAACATACTATTCGACTCGCAAAACTTATCGACTTTATTTCCTGGCAGTGTGCTTTGCATTGATCTCTATAACAAGCAATGGGTAGACAGAAGGATTGTTCAGCTTTGGAATCATAGAATTGGCTCATTTCTCTCTTCAACCTGTTCTCGCTTTGAATTTGTTATCAAGGCGCTTATCAACAAATATGCATCAGATTTCTCAATTGCTGGGCTCTATACATGCAAATTAGAGTTTAAAAACGTGGCCCATTGTAAGTCAAGTTTAAAAGCACTGTTTTGAATGCATGTTTACAGATGCGGTTCTAAAAAACGGGGTTATTAGTTTACAAATTAACCGAGAGACTCCTTTTAAGATTTGATTTGAGAGTCAACCTTTTGATTAAATGATGATCATTGCGCCAAAAAAATAGAGATTTGGCTAATTCGTGGAGCTAATGAATTGTAGCCATGAAGGAGCTTGACAGAAAATCTCAACGCCTTAAGTAAACGAATTCAAAGATTTCAGATTCTTCGTATATTGAAGCATATCCGGATAAGGACACTTGACTCATATTCAACTCTGCCGCCTTTTTTGAACTTCTCCCTTTTCATTTCAAGTAGACATTTTTCAAAAATAAAACAACAACAATTTAACAAAATACTTGATCTAGGTCACAATCCAAACATGACTTTGCTTTTGCACGCAGAAGGGTGGTTTTTAAAACGCTAGTGGGTAAATTAATTGATTTATCTCCTCTATTATTCATGCCATATGAGTGTCTTACAAACAGTACATCTTTCTAATTTGAGAAAATAAACATCACGTGTGGAAGATAGGCTACTGCATGAATACCATTGTGCAGTAATCGGAAAGACACATTGACTGCTTCAAAATAAAGAGTGACCCACAATTGAGAGCAAGTGAACTTGTAGAGTGTTGCTCATGTTTGAGTGAACATCAGACCAGCACATCCCAATACTTGATCATAAGTGCATGTTTATCACAAGCATAAATACATTGTTGTAACACTGTAAAATTAGAAACTTTGGAAAAATTGCAAAACTGTAGAACAGCAAGGTTGTAAATCCTAACAGTTCCCTCCTGAAAGCAACTATCAACGAGATAGACGCTCCATTCCGAAAACACACATTTTCTGAATATCACATAAATCTGTAAAAAAAGATCTTTCAATATGACAAGTCATCTACAAGTCATTATAACGACCAGTTCCACGCATGCGATAGTGATAAAGCGACAACAATTCGCACAATCCATCTTGCACAATGTTGACCTCTTGAGTGTAACTGAATGCTTCTTTTATCAATTTTTATTTTCTCATTGCTGCGCAAAACAAAACCTGATAATCATTTTAGAAATGAAGATGGATAAGCAGTCTCTGTACGCAATTTTTAAATAATAATTGAACTCTGGATAAGATTTGATATTTCACTCAGCAGCTGATTATTAAATGTAGGATTTAATCCAAAAATTCAAGATGACAGGACTGATTCCAGTAAAGTAAAGTTTACAAAGTAAAGTTTTGTATTTGCCTGAGATGATTTTAAAAGAATATATATTAATACACAATAAGTTTATCAATTAATAAAAGAACTTCTATTTTCCAATTCCATGAAATATTGAACGAGAGATTATTTCATCTTCTCCACGCATTGCTGTGAATCATATTATTGAAGTCACTGTAACGTGAGTTGATATCCATGAACTTTGACCAGTTCGATGACCTTAGTGAGTTAGCTGAATTGCTATGATTTGAATTTAATGTAAATATGAATGCTAATATCTTGCATTACATAGATTGAGTTGAACTTCTGTAATGATGACTGAATAAAGCATCTGGAGCTGGAAAGACGCTCGTTTTAAATCCAATAGACCAAACACATTACATATTGTCAGAAGTGGGATACAATAATTCCTAAGTTCTTTCAGCACTGGTTCTATTTTCAATTCATCCCCAATTTTGTCAAATTCCAGTGTCTCATATAGCTCTACTCCTTCTTCTCCTATTATAGTCAACAATGTAGCTACTCTTTCTTCGTCCGTCTTTGATTGTAATCCGACTGCAATTTCGCATCTCCTCCATGCTTTCTCAAATTTCTTCCAATTTTCTGCGATATCGCCATTATGCAGGTTTAATTCTTTTGGTACAGGTATATTCGAAGCCATACCGAATCTTCTGACACCATGTAATGTGTTTGGTCTATTGGATTTAAAACGAGCGTGTTAAGAACACTCATCCTTCATCATCTTAACAAAGAAGCGCGACCTGTTACTAAGTAAATGGTAATTGTGCCTACCGATAATATACACATGTAAGAGAATATGCATGTAAAGCAACCTAGCCTAATCCCTCATTTTTCAGATCGCTCAATACTCAGTATCGAAAAGATAGCATAAAGCTATCTTTATACTACAAAATGTGGGAAATACCCTTCGACATCAAGGTTTATCTACAAGAGCCCGATAGCGCATGACGAAGCAGCTTTGTGGTAGAGTGCTAGCTCTGTGCCTACAAGACCTGAGTTCAAACGTTGATCGGGTCAAACCAAAGACTTTTAAAGTAGGTGCACTTTGAATCATTGCTTAACAAATGTATTTGTTGTTTTGACACTGTGATTGGTTGCTGTTCAATCGATGTTCTCACATAGACAATCTCACCCGAAGAGTCAGGGGCTAGCTAGAAATACATAAATATGCAATAGGTCAATCAAATATAATAAGAATGTGCAGTGTCTACATAAAGCAGATAATTCATGCAAACACGGAGTGTAGATTATTTATGCTTATTGTATCAAGCGATTGATTGTGAGCGTCTCTTTGATCAATCGCTTTTTTATCCAACTGCCGTAAAATATCTAATAGAACGCCATGGCGCTGTAATTTTCAACCCATCCACCTTATTTTTCTACCATTTTTTGTTTAAAAAGTATGAAAAGCTGATCAATATTTATTGGCATTCAATTTCTTAAAGATAATGTCTCGCATAATGCCTTACTAGATACCGATGACCTGAACATTATTTGCATATACAAACTAAGTTAAGATAATGATAAATAAACATTTTCCTGATATCGGAATTTAATAACTACAGTCAATTATCCTAACTAGGATTTACTCAGTAAACTGAAAAGTATGGCATCTAGCGTCATTTAATGGTCAACTAAAGGTCATGAAAGAAAGCATGCAGCAATGCCTATCGTCCGGTCACTGCATGCAATAGAGAAGGGAAGAATGGGGCCACAGAATAAAAGAGAGTCCACCATAGGCCTAATGCGGGTCACTTACTTATTCGCTATACGGACCAGGGTGGTGGTTTACTAGCGGTGTTGATTTATTTGAGGTGGCGTTCTAATCAAAGAAAGAAACTTTGATAATAAGAACTTCCACTTGTGATATTGTGGCCTCTAACAATGCTTGCTTAATTTGAACTTTCAGAAATCTGCATAAAAATAAATAAAAAAAGTGAATTTATTGATTTACTTTCACAATTTGCATCATGCAGCGAATTTTATGAATCTAAATTTTGTAATTTAGTTATCATTAAATTGCATAACTGTGTAAATGCATCTTGACCAAATTAAAATTTTTATTATTTATCGTATTTACACATCATCATTGACACGACCTGCTTTTGTCAGCAGTCAGCGAAAGTGTCCGGACTCCTAAGAAATGAAGTTCAAGAAAAGTGCACATTTCATGGTGAGTGCACAGCAAGAGGAATAACTCTGATGTCATTCATCAAACCAAGAGAATGCTGGCATGCTGAACTTCAACAAAGCTTGTAGATATCATCCATAAGGCAGACATTGACTCTTAGACATTTCTAGCTCAATCGAGGTTGCTCAATCATTTCCATAATCTGATTGCAATAATTCATGATCAGCAATCAATCGAATTTTCTTTGTATGATCAGCTGATCAATAGATTTTAATCAATTACAATTAGCAATTAATTTTTCATCAATGCTTGAATCCAGCATGACAATGGCACGCAATGCTTAAACACGACTTTTATTCGACGTCGTCCTTGACCTCGATAGATCATTTTGATCATGGTCAAAACTGTGTTGCCATGGATCGGTTCGGTTGAGAAGCAGTGGTTTACATGTAAGGTATCCTTTGGACTCATGACATTTGCATGAAGGTGACATGATATTTAGGAACAATCAAGAGAAAATTATGAACAACATTTTCCTCTTTGAAGTCTAGTTAAAGTACAAGCACCTCCACATAACATCTGTATTATTTTGTTTTCTTCTCTACTGATAGGATGCTTAGTCAAGTTTTCCATTTTATACTTCATTGATAGCAATTTAAGTGTAAGGAGAAATAAATTGATTGAATTCTAATTTCATGCTTCCAGATGGTAATAGCACATGAATCTTCCTCACTGTCTCTTAGTAAAAATCACGAGAATATTTTGAAAGTTAAGAATGATTTTGTAGACATACACTGAGGTGCACATATTTTCATGGACATGCTCATAAAACTTATTACAAGTCAGATAACATTATGGTTGTCGTGTTCGCCTTTCGTGGACTATAATGGTGTCAGGAATACGTTTGTCAAACAAAACTTAGCGTGGATAGGAAAAGTGATTCAACGAGTATTGATTGAAAATTAAGAAGTCTGTAGGCAACATATTCGAGCAGACACCTTATGTAAACATGCTTTTTAATGCGGAAGTAATAATCGTGTACTTGATAATATTTCAGCACTTATAACCATTTAACATGGAAAGTGCAGCAATGAAGTTGTAAGTTACAAAATAGCGGCAAGATTGCTCTCATAAAGCACCGCGGAAATTTAGAGTAGTTTAAACCAAAGTATCTTTCCTACTGACTTTCAGCATTAAATGTTACATCATGCTGACCAATACGTGTATTACAAGCATTAATGAAGCATAATCTATGAAGCACTTCAATTGTATGAAGAGCTAAAAGTGTGCTTTGCATTAATTAGCTGTAGAAACTATATATTTGCTTGGGTTTTTAGATATGTTTATTCTCAGTTAGTTACTGTAATGCGGTTGTGTTTATAATTAGGTTACAAAAAATATTGCAAAACATTTGTTCCAGCACTTATAGAAAAGAATAAAAATTAAGTGTTCAACAACACATTTCAACATACAACAATATATCAGTCTATATTTACATTCATTTGAAATCACTAAAATATAGCAAAGTTGTTATAATAAAAATATATAATAAATATTTTGTAAAATAAAAATTTGTGATAAATATAAATAATCAAAAGTTGTTGTCGAAAAATGAGTTCATTATTAACACCTTTGCGTCTGTGAAATATCGCATGTGTTTATGTATAGTTAATTGAAAAATTTAAAACAACATCTTTGAATTTGAAAGCTACCTACGCAACTTTGTTAACGGATGACAAATTACATAATTTCTAATTTTTCGAATACGTGCTCGCCGACTACGACGAAACTTTAGGTAACATCAAGATTTAAAATTTGACTAATATTGTAGCGAGTTGCATGTTCATTGCTCATACATTTGGTGGAAGTAATAGATAGGCGCATCTACCTCCAAAAACGCTGTGCTTTATACATCAAAAAAGAAAATGTTTTTTCCAAAACGCGGGATCAGCGACTATTCAAGATTTGGTCTTGTTGGCAATAAAATGATAATGCCCTTATACTTTGTAATCATGTAATTATCTTCTACATGCAGTTGTTTTAAGAGACACTTTTCTTATTAGAACCAGTAAGCTATTTTTCAACTGTGTCCATTCTCAAACCACGATTGGGATAGGCTTCGGGAAACGAATCTTTCGCTCTTGTTACCTTTTTAGGATCTTAAAATCTCGAAATAAATTATTTCAGTTGTCAAAATAGGTCGATTTCCAGTTCGCAGACTCTCTTTCGTAAGACCATGACGTTGATCAGTCAATTTTCTTTTGTATGTGGAGACTTTGTGGACACTGTTTTAGCAAGGATGTTTTGCTGGATCCATTTCCGATCAGCAACGAAAAAAGATCATTCTCACCTGCTGTCACTTTAATTGCCATTCAAAAGGAAGATAATTATTTTTGTTTCATATAATGACGCGTAATGGAGCTTTGAGGAAACTTCACGGATGAAACCAAAATATTCACCTGCTTTAACATTGCACTGAACATTTCGCACACACGATGAAGTTTCAAAAAATGTTCACTTCTTAAAAAACACCATTTTAAGGTCCATTTACATCTCTCACGCGGGGCGCGTCGAAATGTTTGTTCAAACCAAGGGGCGCGAGAGGATTATGCTACACAATAGTGAAATATGCAACTACAAAATCTACATCATTATAACTTCTGCAATATTGACTCACGCGGTCCCGCGCGTCCCTCTGTGGACTGCCCCATAAAATTCTAATGGCTCTGAATGGAAAATTCCGGACGCGTGAGGACGCTCCATCTGCACCGCATCCGGTGTGAATGGACCTTTAAGTCTAGCGTCAAAAATCTTCTCTCTCGAAACACATCGTCAATCTCGTTCGTAGAATCATGTCAATTATCCCGAGAAAATCAAGGAGATCCGAGAGAAAATCAAGATTTCCATAAATTTGTGCAGGAAATTATGAGGTTGTGCGACATTTTCATTATTTGTTTAAAACATGCAAACATTCGGCTAAATATCATGATTTCCAAAACAATCTTCATCCTAACTTGAACTTTACCGTTGAGCTTGCCCGGCAACAAAAATCTACCGGCTCTTGACGTTAATAATTTCGAAGTTAGCAGTATAAACTGCAATCTTAAAATCGTACTATATAATGCTATGTGATGCTAATCACGAGTTTCTGTTGGGAACGAGGCCGAAAATACCACTTTGAAAGAATGATGCGCACCCTATGGCTATTGCGAATTTGCACGTCTGCTGAGTTCTACATGGTTCCTCTTCCTGTCAGATGGCATTAAAGAAAGCACAGTGTAAATCTAGTGAGAGGCAGATTGAAGTTTTCAGTTTCTCTGATAACGTGAGAAGTACTTGGTCTAGAGCCATAATACTTGGTATGCGATATCTTAAAGTCATTAATTCATGCATTCATGTACCTTTGTATAAAACTAAGCACATTTAGATTTAGTAGGCATTTCGATATCGATAAACACAACATTTTGATTAAGATTTGGCCACATTCGCATGCATCATCCATTAGAAGCATGCTGTTGACATGATAATAACACATAGACCTACACACGATGGGAGAAAACCTAAAGACATCCAATTCCAAAAGTTGTGATGCCTCTGGACCTGGTACTTCTCACTTACTCAGAGAAAGCACATAACCATGTCACTTTTGCCTAAGCCTCAATCTGCTTCCTATTGGATTTACAAGTACATTAAGCTTTCATTGATACTATCTGACAAGAGGAGGAACCGGGTAGAATTCGGCAAACGCGTAGATTCTCAATAGCTGAAGGGTGTGCAAAACTGTGCATCATTCTGTGAAAGTTTCAGTTTTGGTCTCGTTTACTACTGGCGATTTGAATAATAAATGACTATAGCAGAGATGCTCATTGAAACAATACTACGTCATGTGGACACCTGCTGTATGATGACAAGGCACCTAAACGACGGGCAAATGACTTCTTCCACTGTCTTTGCGACGGTGTTTTGGAGTGATTAGAGTGACAATGATTAGGTATTTTTCCAAAATGGATTAATTTCGATATTGAATACATGGAATTTATAGTAAGAATGGCAACCATTGTAACGATGTCTTACATAAAGAAATTATTAAACTATATATTCAATAAAACTCCACTACACAGTCCGACAATGAAGCCCAATTCATGCATCTGCAGTATAGCCTACTTCGGTACTCTATATCTAGATCAGAAATCTGAAATTGTGCAGTTTCAATTGCTTCTAGATCAAAAAGTGTCTTTCTCACTCGTTTTTCTGTGTCCCCGAATTCCGATAATTCAAAGTAATAACTTTGTTTTTAGCATCTTTCAACATCTAAAGCAATCAAAATCAATCATATTTTGCAAAATTTGAAAAGCAAGTTTCCTCAATCTGAAAACAGTACCTAAAAATGTGCAACAAAAAATGTCAACCTAAAAATGTACCACCACAAACAGAATTCTGACTGATATATCATATAATCAATTGAAACAGTTTGTCTTAATGGAGTCTCAAAAAAGTTTGCTGAAAAATCAATTATGATGTGAAATAAATATCTGTGCATAAAAGAATTACATCCATCTCCTTGTGACCTCTAGGTTGCGTTGTCAAACGCTGAGAATGAAATTGGAGATTGGCAGGAAAGGCAGTGAAAGTGACACAGCATTCTGGCCATGTCTATGCTGCTGGAGTCCTCAATGGGGGAGAAGCAACGTTAATGTTTTCATTGCCTAGCGAATAGTCACTACTTGATCTGAAAATAATCATCTATCGAAACAAATGGTTTGTATATTCTCAAGAATTTGTTTTCAGAACATAATTATTCTCTTGTTTTTGAATACACACGAAAGTCAAAGTTAATGCAACCTCTATATGCCATCTTCAAAGTTTTCCTTCTGATATCTATCTGCTGCTATCAGATGAATTATCCTGACTTGTCTCGCGTTAACCTAATAGTCTTTGCGAATCTAAGTGCCGCAAGGAAGTTTTAATAGTGCAACTGAGACGCTCTAAGTTGAGAGTTTCGTTAGCGCTAAAGTTTGGCGCCTGTGACAAACTTTGTAGCGCTTGTAATTGGAGCAGAGTTTCTGAGTTTGCCTCCAAGAAATACTTCCACTTTTGTCAGCATGAAAATTTGTAAGATGTTCACGTACCTTAGCAGTTTCGGTTTTCCTCGAGAAATAATTTGATGATATTTTCCTATAAATTGACATAATCTTTGTTTGTCTTCTCTACCCGTTATTATGTCAGTGAATATAGATGTCAGGATTCACAGCATCAATCTATTTTTTAACCTGCCGTGGACTTTTAAAAACCAAAAATGCTCAGAATATGTGAATGTTCTAAGAATATAAGAGTGTAAAAGTGCACTATTGAGTTTGGATCAATTTGGATCCGTAGCCGCGTGCTTTCTGTTGTGACGGGGAATGATTTCGTCAAACAATGTGGATGTAATGTATATTGAATTCAAACAGTTCTTAAAGCGCACAGGTTTTGTGCACATTTTAGCTCGATTATCAAGAATTATTGCATCGAAATCTGACAATCAATAGTGTCAAAGACTAGAGCTGATATTCACATTGAAAACAACATTGCGCCGTGGATAATCGTTGTCATGAACGCGGTCCCTAAAGAATGTCGTCTTCTGGTGGTTGAAGCACATAGTACTTTGTAAAGATTCACAACTAATATTACATCTCGCTAAATTCAAAATCATTTTGATAATATAGCTTACGAGCACCACATTGCGACAAGAATGTACAACTATAGCATGCTTCAGTATTTTGATTCTTCTTTAGATCTAGCACCATTGACCTGGTTCGGTGCTTAAACGAGAAGCTGAAATGACCATCATCTACAGCTTGGATTTTGCCTTAACCCTATTTATCAAGCCGATTATGAGTTGTGGAAACCGATTTCGGCTGTGACTCCTCACATCGATACTGTGCGACAAGTAGACGCTACTGTACGACAAGATCACCTGTTCATTTTTTGACTTGGGATCCACTATATGTAGCATTAAACAGACAATATTACCTTTAAACCTCTTATGAGTAGTGTTAAAAGTATATTTCCATTATTCATATGAATGAGCGTGCTAATTATGTCTTTATTTTTTTCAATGGTCTGAAAGTGATTTGAATTGATTAAAATGCTTAATTTTGCAGAATTTGACAAAATTTTCGATTTTTAAAAAGTACTTATAAATGAAGAATAATACGATTAATTATAATATAAATAAATAATCATAGCCAAATTAATAAATGGCTTCCATGGGCCAAAATTTTTTTAAAAAATGGATTTTGTTATCAGATATTCGTAGAAACAAAAAGTCACAAAAAAAATTAGACACGTGGCTATCAGTCGTTGCATCCCAGGCAGATTAGGGTTAATCGAAAAGTCGGGTTACTATGAATTGGTAGCTATGACGTCTGTTTTACTTTCTTATCTGTTTATGATCAGCAAAGTGATCAGGACATACAAAGTATCTAGCGTACAACTCTTCATCCGAGATTTTTGCTTGGACTTCAACATTTCAAATCAATATACATTGCTGAATTGAATTCAAATTTTAAAATAAGACAGTGTGTAGAATACTGAATTCCAAGAATAATGATTTTCAAGTAAAAAGAGTAGGCGGAAATCAAACCGGAATAAAATACTTTTGAGAACTTTTTAAAACACAGTTCTGATAACACTCATAAAAACACTCATCAGTCTGAACAAATCTTTGCCTACTACGCAAAGCCTCCACAAAGTGGGATTCGAACATGCCGAAAATTCAATTTGAGGTGCAAGGCAGATAATGATGACATTGAGATCTCCCCATTTAGAAGAGAATAGTTTTGCGATTTCAATAAACGCATTAGTAGCTCCCGGTTTCACTCCATCCAGGAGTTGCTAATACGCTATCTGGTATAATCGCTTGGCATTATTGTTTTTGGATGCGATGCGGGCTGATTCTTTTCAATTGTGGACTACTGACCGATTCTTAAGTCACTATACAAAGAATAGCTTTTTTCGTCAATTTCCCTTTGAAGTTGTTAATTTCCAACAAACCTTGTCTTTTCTGAAGCTTGCATTCCAAAGTATATTTTAATGCATGACTCAAGTTTGCTTGTAGTCAGAAACGTCATATAAGAGCAATGTGGTCTTTGACACTATCATTAAAAAGCTCTCACTCTAGAAATGAAATACCGTGAATTTCATGTGATTCGCAACAGTGCTTTAGGAGTTTATGAGGAGGGCGAATCGCCCCCGGATATCAATACGATTCAGAACCTGGTATGGATGAAGTTGAAGCAGCCGAAAACTATTTGTTAAGGAAACATTTGTTTCTACATTAAAGAATGATCACTACTGCCTACACTCATAATCTCATTTGCGAACTCAAATTATGGCGTCGATAAATTTGTCATCTAAATTTCATAAATTTCATTTTCGAATCCTGTGCGGATCAAAAATATGTGAGCCGAGGACCGGGATTTTTCAGATAGCGGGACAGGCTGTGAAATACCGGCATGCATTCAACTCTAAATCTTCGTTTATTCGTTTGATCATTTTATTCGTGTATTTGTCTTCCACACCACTCTTTATTGTATGATGCTGCCGGTAGCCGTTTTTCGATTGCTTGCTTTCTTGCAAAAATGAATAAGGTTCAATTCAACAATGAAGTTCGTCAGGATGTTTTATCATTTTCCGAGTAATACAATAATCAATTGATATTTTGGAATTTTGTCAGCTCTCTGTGTTTGGGTGTTTGGAAGTGATACAAGTTCAATTCAATATCTATGTTTGTCAGGATGTTTATCTACCTGATCATTTTCAAATATTGTCCTCAACGACGGAATTCGAAAGGACTCGGATTCTTGGAAGTTTGTGCCGGTAAAATCAAGTACACATCCGATGTACGTCATCACTGAAAAATGAAAACTCAAAATTTCACGAAAAACAAATTCATTTCTAAGGCGATTAACGGAGAGAAAACCAAATATCATAAGTAAATCATTTTAAGAACATTTTGTAATGGACATTGGAATGGTGCAGTAGTGTTGTCTCAAAGCGGAATGGCACCCCATGGTCACAAGAAAAGAACAATGATGCCCGTGCCTATCCTAGGATGCAAGGATGCCCGTCACATATTCTCTTTGAAACGTACAGTTTGAGATGGGCAAATGCGAGGTCTTGCGGCGAGGTTTGCGGGCTTATCAGTGAAATAGCGGATTATTTCCAGGTATATGGAGGAAAGATCGAATTTCCAGGTTGAATGACATTATTGCGAAATTTGGCTGTAGGCATTATTTGAGTGATGATTTTATATGAGCGTGTTTTATACATCCTATCCATGCATCATTGTTGAACCTCATCCTAGTTAGTCATCTAAGTTAGATAAAAAATAAGTGCGAGAATTCTTCGATCGAATCTGCAGCATCAAGAAAAGTAATGTACTGATGTTCTTAATTACTGCGACCAATTGAGTCTACAGCTTTTGATTATATTTTTCTAGAAATCTGTAGTCTATATATGGCTGCATTATTTGAATCTGTGTTTTCACTAAATGAATAATCGGAAGACTGAATTTCCATTCTTATCAGCAACAAAGGTTAATCGCCCATTGAACCATCGACCGAACAATAAGAAAATGTAAAATGCCAAGTCTGACGTGACATAGAGGTCATATATTAATGTGAGAAAACGTCGGTGATGCTCAGAATGCTCTTTGTTCCCAATGTGACGAAATTAGATACGCCTCCGCTTGTAACAAAGTAAAACATCGTCTGCAATTTCATCCATTATAGATCCTCCATTAGATAACGGTGGCATCCAAGGACATGATGTTTACCCTCAGAGGGTCAAACAGTACGTTCGGTGGTTTATCAGCATACATGAAGTTTGGAGATAAGCCATTTCCCAATGTCCTACCTTGTCTGCACGAAGTTCATAATAATCAACCGAGTGTAGTTATGATAATCGATCTCTTGTGGCCTTCAAATCAAACGCTGTTCATTTTAATATTCACTCATTGGATCTCCGGGGGTCACGCACCGTCCTTTTCTACCTGAAATAATGTCACAGTGCATGCTGAAAAACAGCTCAACATTCTAATTAATTCTCACATGAATGATAGGTGATTGATGAATGAAAATTGAAAGTGAGTGAAGCTTCAGGGAGAGTCTGATCATTCAAAAGTTGACTTGTCTGGAAATGCGAGTAATTTAATCATTGAAATGGATATAAATTTTGTGAAGTCTGTTCGTCACTTCATTTTCTACTTAATTCTATCACAGTGACAGCAAGTGCGACTTTCTCGAGACAACTTTCCCAGACAAAACAAACAGAAATAATCTGGAACCAATCAATTAATATTGAGTAATTAAGAAAACACTCCTATAAGTTACGAGCTAGAATTTATTTTTTAACTAAAATAGGCTTAGAAGATAGAATCAGAATCGGTCTGCAACGGAATATTTCCTTTATTAAAATCTGTTTATAAAAAAGGTTAATGAAAAGTTTTTCGACCAAGTCCAATAAGTCCTTTTGACTTGGCTTCATAACCGCATTTAGTTTATCAGACAGTCGCGGGAGTTTCCTTGTGCTTTGAAAGATATTCATTATGGGTGTATGAGGATTTGCGAGTTCTGTCGCTGTTTAAAATGACATACAACTTAACTGTTAAAAGTAATGCTCTTGCTGAAGTTTTTATTTTTTCGGTGATGACTCATGACATCTTTGTCAAATAGTAAATCAATGTTACATTTTTAAGATGAATTTATAAATGATAGCATTTTTAGAACACAAATAAATTGAAAACATTGCAACGACTTCAAAAAATATAAAATTTTAGTTGAAATTGAAGCTGGGAACACAGAATATTAAGGCCACAGCACCAGTGATAAAAATATGAGTATGATAATCTTACTATATGTGCATAATGCTCCCTACGATATTACGATATTAGCTCAATATCGACATCAGAAGACACTCGTCGTGTTTACGAAAAAAGTGCTCGACACTTTCAGACTAACTTTTGTTTCAAGACGTTTCTCAAAATTAATTAATATTGACTGTAAACCTTCTTATTGATCTATGTTGTGACGTCAAAAAGACAATTTCTTATAAAGTTTCATGTACTTACCATGTACGAGGATAAATAGTTCTATGGCAACCACCGGCGGTCACTTGATCATCACTAGGGTTGAGACTTCGTGAATGGAAGCATGCATATCATTCTCAACGTATAATTCATTCATTATGCATTCATTCCCGTTAAGCAAGTGATAAATATTGATCCCTGTTGTAATTCAAAAGTGCTCTTTGCGGATTCAGATTTAAAAAAATAAAAGTCTAGCGCATAGCATGAAAGGGTGTTTAAAAAGTTAGAAAATCGAAATAAGTGAATGGAGGACGATTTGAAGAACGAGATTTTGAGATGCATGCCAACATATTATTTAGACGATCCTCTCTCTTCATCCCCAACGTGACGGACCCCGTTCGTCTGAGTTTGAGTGTTCAGATCAAAAAGGCCGAAACAACCGTATTTAGCCGAGTATGTTTTATAACTTAAAGTATTGTACTCAATGTTGGATTTGAGCTTGATAGCAGTAGGGGGGAAGCTTTCGACTGGAAGTTTTTGGGTCAACGTTGCAACCAAAGTCGCAAAAAGTGGTGATCAAAAGGAAGAAGGCATCAATTCTTATAGCACCACCCTCATCCTCGCACCTAGATCGCCCGCGAATAATTTTGAAAATAGCTGAAACATAAATGGAATAAGGAGATGGGCCTATTTGATGCTTGAGAGGAACTCCCCAATGCATGCATTTGGTGCTTCCCGTATTTAGTTAAATAATGCTTCAAATAGGATGCATAGATGCCCTTTTAGATCAGAAATTTATAGTGGGTCTCGCATGTGAAGATCCACATAAACATTCCTCAGATGATCATTCTGTAAGTTATTGCAATTAGACCTATAATGAATTCACAAGAATCGGACTTCTATCAATATTCACAGAGTGAAATGTAAACAATGTTCCCTAACCTGATTTTCTGGATTGTGAAGAGTTTTGTTACATTAATATGAATAAAACAAGAAAATAAAAGAATTCATTTGTCATCTTTATGAACAAAGAAAGTTAATTATTGATGATTAGACAATTAAGTTAATGAAGAATTGTGTGTAAATTAGGCCTACGACTGTCAATGCTGCTTTTATTCAGAAAAAATAATAAATTGACGCTCAATCAATTTGGTTGAGGCAATAACCGGAAATATTCTTCCCCCTTAGGGAAGGAAGGTGCATCTTCAGTGCCGGGGATGAGACTAGGCAGTGCAGGGGAACTTCCCCACTTTCCCTCCCCTCAAATCCAACACTGATTGTACTCCATTAAGAATTTGTAGTACAGTGTTTGTTCAGATTTAAAATTTTGTGGTTGTCGCTAGCAAACATAATTATTCCTATATTTTATCTACATCACACATGTGTTGCACATAATTTGAAATTATTTCACCTTAGCCGGTGCATTCTATAGAATAATGAGTTTTGTAGGGAGCTGGATTTTGATATTTCTCCAAGTTCAACTGACATAGCATATTCAAAACAGATTTAATAAGCGTGTGGTTGATATGAAAATACTTTTCACGACACTATTTTTAACATTTGTCGGTAATCGGGATTGGTAATATACATTTAAATGCTTTGCTTCGTTGTTGAGAAGAAATCGATTGTTCTTGGCACGTGTTTTATGCGTGCGAATAGTCTGTCTCTGTTTCTTCTCCTTATCTTCACGAATGATTAGCGTTTTCAAACGAATTGACAAAAGACTCTCGAATCATTGTTCGATTGCAAAAACGAAGCAGTATGTAGAATGTTTCGATACTGAAAAACGTCAGGAAAATAGGATTCGAATGAAAGCAGAGACGCTATGAGTAATGACTCATCGAATTTGAACTTCTACATAATCATGCCTTTCAAAATGCCTAAATTTGCTGCTTTCTCATTGCAAAAAAGCTTTGATGCGGCTTACAACATAATATGACTAAATATTCAAGTACACAGGCACATGCGTCGTGAAATCGCATTGAATTCTGAGTAAGATGAAAGCTTTCGATGTGAGTATTACTAAGTGAGAGAAAATTCGAGGAAATCTGTCGCTGAAAATGAGCAGCCAAAGAGTTTTGATCCTATCATCTTTTTTTCTTCTGCAAGGTCTAATGACGGTGGCATAGTCGTATCGAGAAAAGAATTCATTGTCTACTTGCGGACAGACTAGCAACCGCGGCAAATTTTGGCGTGATGGAGGCCTGCTCGTCCTGTAATCAATACTTTTGCGATGTAGGACATACCGACGCTCATACATCTATGGTTGATTTTTCTGAATATCTAACATTTGAATCGATAAACCTGATGAACCTGTGTCGACTAGACTTATCTCAAGCTATGAGAACAGATTCACTAGCGCTTCTACGAAATGTACATAGATTGCCAAATAGATAGTCAATAGATTGCTTATAATCGGCATAGGTGCATCTTTATGTTCCTAGATCGAGGTACGAGTTAAATTTTCCAAGATTCTTGTCAATTCCAATACGTGAAAGAAAATATATTTCTACAGTCATCACTTGGTTATGTCATTACATCACAAACACCCTTATCCCGACAACGGTTGCTGCAGATTCGTGGGATTCGTGCATACTTGAGATAGACCTAGGGTATAAAAAGGATTTTTTAATGCTTCAAGTCAAAACATTACTTTGCCAGTTTACAAGCCAGTATTTTGCATAGTCTATTTCTAAATGGACAAACGATTAAATAAATTAGCAACTCAATAACTGATTTAATTAAAGAAGTGTGAACCTATGATGTTGGTAACATGTTATTAGCAAGTCTACTATGTCATATTCCGCATCATACCGACAGTCCTATAACTTACCTTTGCGGCCGCAACTCTATTGCTTGGAATCATTCCAAACCTTCGTATCCGAAGTTCCAGCAAGCCGTGGACAGTAAGAAAGATAACTGGCTCATTTAATCAACCCTCACTGTGAATTCATAATCAATAATTATATATCATAATCATACCCAGCAATTGCTAGGATATCAAATTATGAATGAATTTAAAAAAGGCTTTACAATTTTGTTTACAACACGTCATGAAAGCTGCGGCTATAACCCCAAATTTGAAAACAAGATTTTGCTAAAACAATGTCCAAAGTACAAAAAACTGTGTTTCAACAGCTGGTTTTAAGAGTAATTTATGCATTGCCATTTATCTGTTTGATAATAGCAGATATTCAATTGATATTGGAACCCTACCCTATTATGAGAAATGCCACATGTGTGTGTCTTACGTTGACTTGTACATGAGGTACCTAACGTCAAATTGTATGAATGTAATTTAACTATCAAACCAATCTAAGCACCAGCAAAAGTGACCTATAGAGATTGGTTGCATGTCAGTATTTCTCTGTCTGCACACGCAATTGTTTTATCTCATGTCTTTATTTGATTCAAATTATACAATGGTGAATAAAATATTCTAAAAAAAGCAAGCATGAATAATTTAACCCCAGTAAGCAGGTACCCAGCTGAGATGTGTGTATATTATATTTTGCTTGTTTTTTTTAGATGTTTTGGTTACTATTACAAATTTTGAATCAAATAAAGACATGAGATATTGTGTCACCATAGTTTCATCAAACTAGATTCGCACAGATTACTTCCTTGTAATCAAACTATGACTTATCAACTTTCATATCTTTATAAGTCAAAGAACAATCTTTTTACAGGCCTGGCCCAGTCTCAGAATCTCAATGCCAATGAGAAAAAAAGCGTTCAGTGTCTGACAACCTAGAAGATTCTTGATTATTCTAATTTATCACTCATAAACCTATACAAATAACAAATAGCTACTTATAACTAATGTTACAATTTCAGTTGACATGTAGAATTTGAGGCGATGAAAATTCGTTCAATACTTTACTTTAAAGGAGCGTTCAATGTACAGTCTCCAAAACAAGCCATTATGGAGGGAGAGGGGAACAGTTGTCACTGTTATTCCATCGCTGTCATTTCGGTGATTCTTCTACAGTTGTGCATGTGACTCTAACATAGTTTTGTTGGGAGCATGAGTATAGAAATGTGAGTGAACCAGCAAAAACTTTACTTCCGATAATGGCTTGATAAATTTCAAGCTGGCTTTTGATGAATTATGTTGAAATTTATAATTGTGATGCCATCATACATTCATGGCATTTACACTTTCTTCACTTTCACATTTTGTGTTTCGAATGCCATACATATACAGGATCACTAATATGAATACCTTCTAAATCACTATTGAATTATTTTTTTTTATTTTGAGACAGCATGTATCTTTCAGATACTGCAAACATTGATCAAATAGAAAAACGCGAATAAACATTAATGCTCATAAGTGTCTGATACATAATTTTATGGTCTTGCGTAATGCTTTGCCAGAAGTGTCACGGACACCCGACAGTAATGATCAGGAGAAAAAATGTCAGGAAACACTTGTGAAAGGATTTCCATGATTTGTAAGCATGTGAAAAGGTTATATTGATAAAGGAGTGCTATGATGAGTGATTACAGAATTATTTTCGGGAGACGGGAGATTCAATTCAAAAAAGGAATCTACGTAATTAATGGACAAACCCTCATTAGTCAATATGACGCTTGTTTGCCCACTTCAATATTACACGGAACATATGAGGCTCACATAAAATTCAGATATTAATGGCAGATTAACAAACATAGAGATACAAATTAAAAAGGGAAAAATGAAAAGACAACAAAGACAAAGTGTAAGAAAAAGTAAGACGGAAATATGGCAATGATTGATGAGATCACCTGAAAACATATTGCAGCCCAAAGCGCATTCTCTTGACGCACCTCCATTGATGACAACTCCTGCAGATATGTTGCATCTCTCAACTCTTTAATGCAGGTTTTATCTGCAACGGCACTTACCTGAGCAATAACGGCAAGTTCAATTCAACAACGGCAGATCGTTATAGCGCAATTTCAAGTTAAGAAGTTTTTTTTAAACAAGATATTTTCAGTTCAAATACGGCAATATCAGCAAACATTCTCAAGTAAAAATGACGCAACTGAATTGAAAATTTCCATTATTGACCTGTAACTTGTAAGTGTGACCATTATTGACCTGCACACATTGTTGCTGAATAGAATAGAACTCTGTTGAATTGATTTTGCTTTTCTTGCTCATATAAATGTCGGCGTTGGACGATAAAACTTGTACTGATCGATATCCGATGATTATAGAAGTCCAATTTTCGATTTTATTTTGTTTAGACTATTTTGATCAGTCTAGATCTCATCGGTGGCGGCGGTGGAGGAGAAGACGCCATCATCCCCGAGCGTCGTGCCACGAGCTGCCCGCCTCAGACCGATCTCATGGTTTATATAGTCGCTTAAGCGATTTTGTGGCTATTCTGGGAATTTCGATAACTGAAAAAACGCCTCTGGATGCGAAAGTCAATGGAATCCATTTTAATGAGAACACAAGAATCTAATTTAATTAATGGTTGCTCAGGTGAATCTCTTATGCCTTTTGATTATATGTAGGAACTTCTTACAATGTCTATATATTATTTTTTATGTGTAATTTCTTATATGTATATATATAATTTCTTGCTTTCTATTTCCCTTTCCCAAAACTCTTGCACTATTTCATATGCTGGCCCTTTAATCTATCTATCTGTGTACATGTCTTTGAGCTTTTTATAAAAGTGTTTAATAGTTGAGATAATTTTGAAATTTAAATATTATTGTAGCTCACTTTTCATTATACAAGCTTGAAAATAGTCCGTGTAAAAGAGACCGGAACGTCGCTAAATAAACACTTCACAATAAAATGGTATTCGCTCATAATTCTAAAAACAACAACAATAGAAAAAAGTGAATTTCGAAAAACGGAAAAGACTCTACACAAATGCGTGAAATTAGAAAGATATTCAATTTAATTTAATATGCAAAGAAAATCAGTTACTGCCAAATTATATGAAGATCAGCAGAAAAGACCAACATCAAGAAGGAAAAGAACAACAGAAGTTAAACGAAAGGTATCATTCAGGTCTTGTAGACCTCGAAATCAGAACCAGCAACTCAAAAAATATATACATGGTTACTCAAAAGTCTTAATCGGGTTTTAAATTTAGAATTCTTAGCATGTATTTAATTATGAACGTAAATTTTTGTTTATGCTATAGAGGAAGAACCAGAATTTCCAAGAAAACCTGCATCTTATATATGCTGGAAATGAGCTTTGCTAACTTCGGCACAAAGAATGACGCGTTTTTTGAAGTTTTCAAAAGTCTTAGTGATTGTGACTTTTGTCACGGACTGAACTGCTTCAGTAATCTTCACTCGCAGTTCCTTGTTGTTCGTTGGCCCATTCTCATACACCATTTTCTTGATATGATCCCATAAAAAGTAATAAAGAGGCGTAGCTAATGTACTAATGTAGAAATTTTATAACCATCATAGCAAGTACCAATCACACATTAGTGGAAACGGTTAGCTTACCTTTATTCTTTATGATCCTTCTTCATTGCTTCTACCTATTTACCTTCCCTTATTGTTTCATTTGATGTTAGTGCATTAAGGCTTGTTCATATTTTGTAGGCCTCTCAATTAATCAGATTTCATAAAAAATATTTGTGGCTGGCTGTAGTCAATCAGAAAAAATAGTTTTAGGCGAAAGACGTTTTTCATGACATCTGATAAATCGCGGTTAACCTACATAATATGAATGAGCTTGGCTGGACCTTCAACCTGAATTTTTCACAATTGCGAACTGCCACTTAAATTCTGGTTCTTCCTCTACAGCATAAACGAAAAATTAAGCTTGTAGTGTTAATACTTTCTGAGAAATCTTGATTTGAAACCCGATTAAGACTTTTGAGTCACCCTATATATATGCACACATTTTTATATTTTATATGTCTGTTAACTCTTGTTCTACATCCATTACTTATCATGATTTCTATCCTCTTTATGATCAGTTATATTGTTCCAAGAAATTTCGTGTAACATGTACATAGTTCATTCTAGATAGCAGTTCCAGACTTTTTGAAATTTAATAATTTGCATAAGCATTGTATGAATATTTCAGCTACTCTATTAAAGGAGGTCTTCGAAACGTTGGGCAACTCCAAAACTTTTTATTCCGCGGAAAGCCAGAGGCGTTTTTTCAGTTATCGATCTCATGGTCTCCGGTTGATTTCTGGAGATTCGACTATCATCTTCTGGTTCCGCGGGAACTCCTCCCCCCCCCAATCCTGACGAATATTAGCAGTATACGGAGAGGTTAATCACTGTCGTGAAGGCCTTCTACGTGCCTACGTCTCACGATCGTCCGCGCAGTTCTGAGGGCTGGGAGAAACTCGATCTCCACGAGTTCTTTAAGTCGAAGGAACACGTCAGAGTTGTACAACAGAGCTACTGCTGTAGACAAATACTTAATTATTGATTAATAAGCTTGCATATAAATTATTGGATGTAATGTGTAGCATGAAATTCTGCTGTCTGAAAAATTATGTATTTGCACACTTTGGCAGCATTTGCATAAATTTTAATGTATTATCTCAATGCAGGTGAATTAGTATTTAGTGCACTGAAATCTTATTGGAACTGTTGCAGGACATGCGTGCAACAAATTGCAATCAAAATCACAGGTGTACACATATACTGTCTTTCATCCGAGTACATGACTCATACACCGTCTCATAAACTGTCTTTTTCATCTTTTAATATTCCATTTGATTCAATATTATCAATATCTAGCATTCACATGCTTCTGAGTCAGATTGGAACCCACACGACCTATTTCAGAGCCGGTCGCACGTCAAACTGCCCATTTGGCAGTCCATCGCTAGATTTGAATTGTCGTGAGTAAGCCTTGAGGTCCACACATGGCTGAAGAGGCCACATGCGAGTACGGGATGATTCACAATAAGGTCTGCGTCTCGTCAGCGGAAATAACTCGACGATTCATGCGTCGAGTATCTACTTTCAACTGTTAATATTTGATAAACAAGTTCGAGAGCGAAGGTAGCCGCGGACGTGCTGTCGATGACGCTCTGCGGTCCAATATGGGGCTTAATATACAACATGAATGGCACGCATGGTGAATCGGTTTGAGATAAAACATGCATTACAAATCACATGGAAACTGGAAATTTGATATTGCGATATCGTTCGAAATATCTGAGTTATAACACCTGGTATGTTTGATTACAGACAAATATTATCCAAACGACGATCTCTTTACGGATGACTAACATTGAATGATAAAAAATGATTACTGCTCTGTACTGTCTGACCTGTTGATCTATCTGATAACATATCGTCAGTAAATAAATGTGACTCTCTTTTTCTTCCACACATTAAGTGGGTGTTGTGACGTCACCAACACTTGATAAATTAATGTTGTAGTTAAACATCGCCGCCTTTCAAAAACTAATTTTCCTAGCGCGACTAGCGACAGAAAATGATGACGTGATTATCTAAATTGGCAGCCTATTAGTCAAACTGTTGAGATGGACTTCAAACTTGTCAAGCTTAAAAAAATATTATAGCGGAAAATTGTTAAGTTTCTGAGAAAATTACATCCAATTTTTACAGAAATGTGTGAAAACACAAAGCAGTGAGCTAAATTGCATGTAAATCTAATGGAATGTAATTTAATTTACTTACGCTAATAACTTTCAGTCACTGAGAGGTTTATCCGAATTGTAAGGATTCACATGATTCAGGTTAGTTATTTGGATCATTTATTGATGGCAGGTGCATCAAGTGCATTTTCCGAATACTTGAACTCAGCATTTTCCAGCAGTTTTCGGAGAAAGCCAGAAGCATATAATTTTTCACTTTTCTCTCCTGAGCGGTTTAGCAGTTGGTTTAACAGTAGTTTACTGTCTCATCCGCGATACATTGTGATAGTCGGCGGGAGGACCATATCTTAAATCAGGAGCAAATCAAAAAGCAAAATTCTCTCCCTAAAAATTTATGTCATTCAAGGTAATATCTCAAGGCAATATCAAAGTAAAAATTTCATGCCAATAACCGGTACAATTGCCGCGAGAAAGGGTCTAGACCCGAAAAGTCGACAGAAAAATTAGTAATTGTATTTTTTACTTTGATATTGCTTTGAATGGCTCAAAATCTTTCGTGACACAAATACATGATGCATTCTGATATATTCTGCTGAGCGCAATAATGGCACCACATGGGTTCTCCCATCAACGCTTCTTTTGATCCGCTTGTCTGACCGTGTGAATAGAACAGTTACGTGTGCTCGAATAATGGTCAGACGAACTGTGTTCGGGAAGATGCTTTGGTGTGCAATTGGACTTAATTTGTGTCAATCGGTGTTGATTACAATCATCGCATATATACAGGGTGTTCGTGATCTTTTTGCGGATTTTCACATGTTGTGATTTTGACAAAAATAGCAAGTTTCCAGGTTCTAGGGAGCATAAGTCGCATTCCTCTGATTACTTTTATTTCAAAATTGACAAAAAGTATTCCATATGTCCTCCATCACAGCGGATGCAAATATCACAGACCCTGGTGAAGGAGTGATAAGCGAGAGTAAAATCATATGTGGTTATGCTGTCCATTTGGAAAGGTTGATCATTCTTTTGTTCATCTTGAGCTTTTGGACCTGGTGCTTCGGTGTTTTGTAGAAATAATTTTGCAGCAGGCCATATCGCCGAAATTACAAATTACAAATTTTTTTAGCTTAAAAATTTTTTAGAAGCCATGGAATCGGCTTAACCCAATCAATCTAACGATTGAATTATGAATTGAGTTCTCGTGCATCAAGAGCGGTCCCCCGCTCCCACGTTGCAACCGAGTTCGAAGCAACAGAAAAGGCTTCCATAATCTTCGGTGAAACCATGTTCTTGATGGAAGACTCTTTGTCGAACTTTACACTAAACAAGCACATGGCTTTCTTACAATCACAATCAAGCAATCCTTCGTTTGTTAAGTCACTATGCTCTATGATAAGACCAGATCATAGAGAGTTATCAATGCTTAGCAAACGTTTAGCAAAGCAATGCATGCGTTACAATGCATATGATTGATTTTCGCATAACCGATGTGATACGATCCTTTTTTATCCGATTAAAACGCATCTTGTTCGTTAAAAGTGCCTCGCGAATGACATTAATCAGTCCATGGTTTGAATAACTACGATGTAAGTTTAATGCGCGATATCATGTACCATAATGGAAGTGACAAAAATCCGCAAGAAGATCGCGAACACCCTGTATATTCCCCTGCATGCATTTTGGTTTGCATAGCAAGAGCATGGGCATAATTCAACTTATTAATGCTCGCGACAAGTCGAGAAAATGCAGCATGCACAGAGAGGGCAGCAACAGGGGTTGGAAAAAATTAATTGCAATTAAATTCTTCTCATTTTTTGCTAGTAATCAATTAATTATAATTATTTTTCATTATCGCCAAATCTAAGAACAACTTTCAACGAAATGACTAGATGATTGACAATTGATTGATAGATTCGTAGAAAGTTATTTCCATAGCACATATGTCTACGAAAGTACATAGAAACACCTACAGAAATAGAATTAACCTGAAATCACATGCAAGCATTATCTGCATCACTATGTTCGTTGAACTGATTTGCATGACAAAACATGTAAATATGCTAATAACAATATTAATCAATGACGGATAATTAATATCTATATTCTCCTCTGTTCAACGAGCGTTACATTTTCCAATTCAAACATTGAAACACTGTCACTCTGACCATCTTGATGCCATGTGTTTCATTAGGTTTGACATAATTTAAATTTACCGAAGACAATTAGAATGAATATATGAAACATAAATGTATAGCTAGAGACTTTTAAACTAAAGTTTAAATTCATGCTATCAATAATTGTCCATAAATACGAAATGCGAGAGATTTACCTTCGAAAAGTAACTGTTAGAATGTACAGTACATATATCTGTGAACTGACATTCAACTAATCAAAGAACTTTGACATTCGATTTTAAAGTAGACAACTCGAAGAGAACCAAAAGGCTTCAAGTGATTAGGAGAAGACATAAAGTTGCCGCTCAAAATCACTTCTAAAATATCTAATACGTTGTATTAACAAAAATTTTCAAGTTTCCAAACTTGTATTCAATGTCGATGGCTTAATGGATGATCATTTACCACTTGCAGAATAATTTTTGTAAACTGGTGTACTCAAATTGAAAATTAATGAGTTTCATTAAAAGTTATGATACAAAGAATTTGAAGTGGGTTGCAAAATAAGTCCTTTGAAATAAATAAGCTGTTCTCCTAAACTTATCATGGATGTGACCTTCTAACGGGCCATGTTCAACTATTTTCTAGGAAAGCTTCCTGAGAAAAACTCGTAGAGTGAATGGCTTCATTGTTTATTGATCGATGCTGCACAACCTATGAAAGCATAATTAACATTGTATAAGTTGAACAACCTTGTAAAGTTGCATAAAGATAATTTCTCCTCCTCATATTATGAATAAAGTAAAAACCACTTTAGTAGGAAAGAATATTTTTCGAGCTTTCAACCGTCCTTCAGACGGTCATAATCTGGAAAAACATTCTTCCTCTGTGGTTTTTACTGTATTCATTTTTCTCCTCCTTATACATTCCAATTGGAGACTGTTTGTGTAATTTATTGCAATAAGCGCTTTATCTATGTTATTCTATTCTAAGAGTAAAAATTAGAGAAGCCTAGGTAGCGTGGATTGATTCAATTGTCCAGTAACAAAATGTCCTCGATAGATAAACATGTAGTTGAAATAAATCATGAACTTCAATGAATAAGTACCACGACTGAGAACTTTGGGTGTTAGTGAGTCTGTTTTGTGCATCAACCCTCACCACGTTGGGGTATTTTCCTAGCGCTAAGGACGGCAAATTGACGAATGCAAAGCATTTCATCAACCTGAGCACCCACTCGAAACCCTCAGCCCAACGGAGCGAGTTTTAAGACAATGTTTTTGCATTTGAAATTGAATGCTCATGCAACCTGAACAGTCTTTGCTGCGAAAATGAAAATAAATATTTCAGTGGTTATATTTTTGCAAACAACCGGAAAATCAAACTGAACTATAAGGCTAAATAATTGGATATTGTCTTAATTGCTCTCTATTTATTTGATGAACCTTTGATTACTTTCTTGAGTGTGTCTTACTTTTAGTTTCTCTATGTTCAGTGTGAGTTTCTAAAAAATTGCGAGTATCTTTGCGATTTCCAGCAAATGGATAACAAATTTCTGTCCTGATAAAAGGGTTCTGTTGTAGATTCCTCTGTGGCCAATGTGGCCAATGTTTTCTGAGCATTTTATCTTATTCTGAGGAATCTAACTTCCTCGAAATTAACGCTTGAAACCAGAAACGAAACCTCTACATGATGAATTTGTCTGACCACATTACACACAATATCAATTTTTAATTCGAATATTCCGTTGCTCGAACGCTTGATAATTGTCTCATTTCTATAAAGTGTCATGTAAAAAGTATAAAGTGCAAAAATTAATATTGAAAATCAGATTGAAGATTTAAGATGGAGACAAGGATTTGAAGGCGGATGAACTCCACCAACTGACAGATACAAGGTAGTTACATTTGATTGACTGCTATAATAATAGCCTATCTCTTATCGGATGAACCTAAATCATGCTGACCAGGAAAGTCTCAATGTAACTGCATCTGTCTAGGCAATCTCAAGGAATTTTTCTGGACAGATGCGAACCCCGATCTTGCAATATTGAGATAACTAGTACCATTGTGTATTTGATCAAAGGAGACATTTGGGAATGTAAATGTTTGCAACGAAAAGCTTTCGACCATAAGCCTTCATCAATTCATGGTGAATCATAAGTAAACATAGATGATCATTTCAGAGGCTATTAGGCGAATAGTCTATTATTGTGTGTGCATGTAGATCTCTGATCACACAAATTGCTGCTGTTTTCGTTCACACGCATTATTTTTCTATTGTGTATAGAAGTTGCAACCATAATGTAGCTGAAGTTGTAAATTTCACGGCTCATTTTCAATACCGTGTAATGTGTCTAAGGCATAGATTTCAAGTGTAAAGACATGTGAATTTCGGATGCAAAAGCATTCACATTCCTGTAATCATGAACAGTGTGATGAATGAAAATTGTCTCGTTACCAGGGAGGGAGTCCATCTCCGAAACACAGGGATTCTATCTATTTTCCAACCAAAAATAAACATAATCAAGATTTTTGAATTTAGTTGAATTGATTCTTAAAATATCATTCTGCGTCCAATTTAATGAAGAATGATTTATTGCATTTGATATCGCAGTGACATGAAAATATGACATAGTTTCATAGGAGACCAATCGACACAGGAGATGCGCAGTACATAAGTCTGTACCGGAACAAATATAGGTATGTTTGCGGAAGCATGTACCGGAATTTTCGAGTAATCTTCCTGCAAATACTTAACGAACTCCTTTGATAACTTTGGGTTGACTGAGGCAAACTTCCTTGACTGAGGACAGACGCCAACGAGGTTGCAGTAGAAATCGTGTCATGTTTGTTTGTCCGATAATTATAAGGTCTCTTTTCAAGAATCACGTGTTTTGTTCAGTGATCTACATACTAACAAAAAGTCTTCAATAGGCATCATGTGCAGCTCTGAGTGACTTTAAACTTTGCAGGCTCAAATTACGACTACGAATAAGTAGATGAAATGACAATGAAACAGATGTGGACAAGATACAGTTGCAGTCACTGAACATAATGAGCATTATTAAAACGGCAATTTAGTTAGGCATTTAGGTCAGCTTCTTGAATAAGTCCGCTACTAGTCTGACCATGTCTGGGCAGGAATATATCTCAGTGGGTGGACAAGCATGGTGGGGACAACGAGACCATAGAGTAAGTATATTCGCTATAATAGCAATCCAGTGATAATTAAATCCCTAATATCAGGCAGTTTCGATTTTATTAAATGAACTCTTGTTGTTACATAGCACCACATGTGAGATTTGCAATTTCAATCTGTTTAGTAGAAATTAACACGGAATTGACTGATCATAGAAGCAAAACAGAGGAAAGAATAGTATTTACAAATCCCTCGAGTCACACTTGTTGGAGAGGTAAAATTAACTCCGATGGAAGTGATTATTACTGCAAGACTCAGCCTTGATAATAAGAGCATCAGATATTTTCTTATGCTTGATCATGTCAAAAAACTACCTGAAACAATGACAATGATCAAATCACTACATGTAGCTTCAATATGCCCGTAAAAGGTCCGCAATAATATTCACATAAAAAATAAAATATTTTTTGGTGAATCATAAAATCACACCGAAGAAAATTGAAGTTGAGTGAAAATGAATTCCTGCGTAGAGTATTATGATTTCAACCATTTATAAATCAATTCTACACAATAATTATTTAATAATTTGGACAAGTGTGTCAACTTAACAGATCCATCTCACCTGTTGAAGAAAAGGTATTAAGTAAATTTGCCAACAATCTCGAAAATTGAGCCAAGAAGCAGATTGAGTTATCATTTTTTTGTATGACTTTTAAATCACGATGCAGTATTGAAATTTCATTGATAATCAACTTATAGTCCGGCAGCCAGAGCGAGTTCTTGCAGAGAGCGAGGCCAGGAATGAGACTTTCACAGAATGATGCACACCCCATACTCGGGCTTAGTAATAGCAACCTATTGACAATTTAGCAAACATATTCACCTCTCCAAGGTTGTCATTACACGGAGCAAAGAGTAGGGATAGGTAGAGTGTCGACTCAAAAAGTATCTGTATACAGTGAAAATTTTTATATGGAAAGATTCAATTTTTTGCGGATATTACCTTCTTGAAGTCCTTCCTGAAAATTGTTTGCGCAGTTATGAAAAAGCTAAATTTTTGACAATTTATATACTACCGACATGACGCTCCGTTATAAGTAACATGAAACAAGCTGGATGTCAAAAGGAATGAATATTTGCTAACAAGCAACTAAACTAAGCGGAAATGAAGCTAATTTGCAAGGGAATTTCATGAGCCGCATTATAATGGAAGTCTTCATGAAAAAGTGGAGATCTTATTTTTCCTTCTTGGTTGAAATGTCAAGTTTTATTTCAATTTTCACCGGCATGATTTTGTGATTCACTAAATTCATGTTTCACTTCTTGAATCTGAATAGTGATGTAGACCCGTTCACATCTTCCAAAGTTTGTTGAAATCATTGTCCTTAATTCTGTTATGTTGCTCTGCCAGAGGCAGGTTGCGTGTCGCTTAAGAAGATTCTATTGAGGTTCAGCATGAAAGCAATAAGGTAATCGAATTGCTAATTTAACAAACATTACCTCTCCAAGGCCGTCAAGACACAGACTATCTGTAAAATAATATGCATCATTTCCTTCTGCATTATGCTATCATGATCAATCAATTCCGTTTTAATTCCTGCAAAACTGCAAAAATTTGCATATCTCACATTTGGTGACAATACCACCTGTAACCCCCTCTAGTTCATTTAATAAAATCGGAAGTGAGTAGTAACCCCGTGGCAGACGCAAGGACAAAATGTGAAATGCTGAGTCATCAGGCTGACTCAGCCCCCCCCCCTCTGGCAGGAAGGTGAGGGACATGGCCAAGGATGTGTTGGGAGGAATGGGTCCGAGAGGAGGAAACTGTTCCCCCCCCCTCTGGAAGGAAGGAAGGAGTTTTCGGGTAAGGGATGGGAAGGAAGATGATAGGAATGTGGGAGGAATAGAGTGTGGAAAGGGTGGATGTTGGTGGTTTTGGGATGAGAAAGGCTGGAATTCGGCATGAAGGAGGCCTCGGAAGGAAAACGGAGGGCAGATTCGGACTCTACGTGAAATTCTACATCTGTGGTGTGATTTCCAGCTCAATCGGAGAGAAAAAGTTTCGAGGACGTCCCCCCCCCTACCAAACTTCCAACTTTGGTTGTGGACATCGTAGAAAGTCGTGCAATAGCTCGTTTGAAATAAAAAATGAGAAAAATGCAGTGGATAGCTCAGTTTGGACTCTTTTTCTTGGGTTTAGGGAGGAAAATGGCAGAAGGAAACCGTCATTTTGGAAAAAATGGCAGGTTTGGAGGTTTTGGATTGGAAAAGTTTTTTTTGGGGTTTCGGGAGACTCGGAAGGAAAAAAAAACGGGCAGATTCGGACTTACGTGTATTCTTTCATCTGTGGTGTGATTTGATTTCAATTCGAGAGAAAGAAAAAGTTTTGAGGACGTCCCCCCCCCATCCTGCAAAAACTTCCAGTCGTGCAATAGCTCGTTTGAAAGCTGGGAGTGACACAAATTCAGTGGAAAACATGGCTTGTTCGTATCTGCCTTCGTTTAGAGGTGAGACGTTATTGAAAATGTTGGACCTTAGCGAAAAAACGACAGAGTTAGAATGTTTATGAAAATCGCTCTAGCGGGTGAAGCAAGCCTCGGACGGGAAAACAGAGACCAGATTTGGCATCAGCGTCACATTCTGCTTCGACATGGTAAATTTGAAAGCCATCCGAGAGAAAAAATTTTCATCTTTTTTTCCGAAAAACGACTGTTAGAATTTTTGCGATGGCTGTGGGCTGTAGAGCCAAAACGAAGCATCGGATGGGAAAATGGAGGGCAGATTCGGATTCAGCGTCAAATTCTACATGGAAATGGCGAATTTCTAGCTCCATCGGAGCACTAGAACCGGAGATAGACGGGTTTTTAGTGTTTGGATGATGGGTATTACGTCATCAGCTGATCGCCACACACTATATAAGTGGAAACTCGGCTTGTGGAAATCAGTTCTCCTCCCGACTGGGTTGGGGTAGGTGAACTCTGGAGCTCCGATGATAGCATTGGAAATCTGAAAAACCGGGTTTCTATAAGAAACCGACTTAGAAAATTTCATTGCTGATATCAGCTAAGGCGTCAGACTTAGAGGTTCGCCAGGAGATGGCCTTCGTCTCCTGGCCATAAAAGACTCCAAAACTTTAAAGGCTTGTGACTTTGCTTCTACAAGTCCGTTTGACTTGATTCAAAAAAGGTTCGGTCGCTATTGACCTGCCCTAAGTGATAAACTACTTATAAATGTCATAAGTAGTGCTAAAAAGTTGAAAATTTTTAAATTCACTAGTTTTGGAGGTTTTCTGGGGTGTTCGACCCTGCTGAAGTCAACTAGATGATTTTTAGTGAGCCAGCCTTCTCATGGACTAAGCAGCTTTTCACTGAAAGCGAGCAAGACACGGATAGTTTTGCTGTAATATTCCACTGACAGGGTGTTCCTTCGGGACGGCGGACGATGCCGTAGTGATAAGTGTGGCAAGGGAGTGTGTCATAGTTTAGACCGAAACCGCTTGGGCAACTCATGTCTCATGTTGGGCATTTGACACAGTTCTCAACGTAGCACTTTGAACGCCAATCGGTTGAGTCTTAGCTATCTTGTCATGGGTGGCCTCTAAACATCTCCATTGCAAAACGCTGGTGAATCAAGCTCTCTACGGCTTGCTATCAAGCTGCTCAAAGCAACGACTTGCTTCCTCTTGTAAATAACTCCACCGGTTTTCATGTCTGGCGATGAAGTCATGGACGGTGCACGATTTTCGGTGTGATACTTCCTGTGGGTGATTTCGAGACAGTGGTGAAGTCCGGGGAGTACTGCACGGGACGTGGGCAATGGTAATCCTTGTGAAACCTCTCTGCGTCATGTTTGCAATTTTTCGTCTCAACGTTGTACTCTGACCACCAGGGTGACATTTAGCTATCTGCCACAGGTTACCTCATAAAATCTCCATTGCACTTGTCTCCCGACAGTTGACCAACCATGCGAGAATGAACCATCAGTTCTGCTTGTCTCTATCACGTAGACGAAATGATGATGGAATGAAGGGAGGACATTCATGCGCCACACGCAACACATCGCAGACTTCTCTCTTCGCTAATGAACAAGCTCTTGTCAGTGTCGTCAGAATCTTTATCATATTGTACAAAAATTTTATTGCAACACAGGTTGATGTATAGTTAGAAAGTTTGATCATCAACGTTTTATTCGCAAGTCTAGTCAGAAAGTGTATCATGGCTTGCAAAAGTTTTATTGCAACGCAGGTTGATGTATAGTTAGAAAAGTTTGATCATGGTGTTTTATGAAACACAAATGCCATAAATGTTAGCGTTAGTGTAGTCAACTAGTTTTACTACGACACATGTTTGTAAAAGTAATGGTCAGAAAGTGTATCATGGTTTGCAAAAGTTTTATTACAACACAGGTTGATGTATAGTTAGAAAGTTTGATCATGACGTTTATTCGTGAGTGTCGTCAGAAACTTTATCATGGTTTGTAAAAGCAAAGTTTAGTATAGTCAAATATTTTTACTGTAACGCAGGTTGATGTATAGTTAGAAAGTTTGATCATGACGTTTATTCGTAAGTCTAGTTAGAAAGTGCATCATGTTGTACAAAGGTTTTACTGCAGCACAGGTTGATGTATAGTTAGAAAATTTGATCATTGAAGTTGTATTCGTAAGTCCAATCAGAAAGTGTATCATGGTTTGCAAAGTTAGTGTAGTCAAATAAATTACCTCGACGCATGTTTGTGAAAATAAAGTTTGATCATTGACGTTATATTCGTAAGTCTAGTCAGAAAGTGTATCATGTTGTACAAAGGTTTTACTGCAGCACAGGTTGATGTCTAGTTAGAAAAGTTTGATCATGATGTTTTATGAAACACAAGCGTTATGAAATGTAAGCGTTACTGTAGTCAAATAGTTTTTACTACAACTCATGCTTGTGAAAATAAAGTTTAATCATTGACGTTGTATGACTGACCGAACTCACCACAACACTAGAAAGTTTTAGAAGGTTTTACTGCACAGTGTAGATTGTCTTGTAACTTACTTTCACAGTGTTAGAAAGTTTTATTGGAGACAGTTGCCAAATGTTTCCTTATTAGAAAATTCAAACTTCATGACTGTTAGATTCGCTTCATCAGGTTTACTGAAAGCAGTTTTCTACTGCAATGAGAGTTTAGAATGTTATATGAAAACAGTGTTCGCCACAGCACTAGAAAGTTTTTATCCTTAGTTGAGATCCGGACTGCAGTGTGTAAAATGTTTTATGTGACAGTCTTTTCACAAACGGTGAAGTGTAAATTCAGAGTGAATACATCTGTTAGGTAGTCATTAACTTTGGATGTGAAGTAAAGCGAATCTGTGTACAGAATGAATTGAATATTAGACAACGCATGCAAGTTTTTGATGACTTGAGTGGTTGAAACCAAGTCTAAGTTTAACATGTTGGATATAAAAGTGAGATGGATAGGAATAAGTGTTGAATGTTTTATAAAACCAGACGTTGTCACACACGTTGAGTGTGATTCCATGACATTGAATCGCGTGGGTCGTTAAGTCCATCATCCAAGGCTAGGCTCCTCTACGGTCGGATTTAGGGTTTTATATCACATGTGTTAACCATTCGTGTAGAATACGTGAAGCACATGTTCCCTTAAATGCAAATGTTGAAATAAGTTTTGTAAGAAGTCTTTGACAGGTTGTTGTGAAACTTAGCGAACGCTGAAAAAAGTTTTATAAAATGTTTCTGCAGTCACACTCATTAGCGTACCAGCTTTACTAAATGTGTTGTTTGCCTTTATCAAATTGAATTGTGTTTTGTAAATAAAGACAGCGTGTTTGCACTCTGCATCGACAGCATACAAGTATAGACATAACAACCTGTAACGTTGTTAGTCGAATGCATATGAGATAGGAAACATTATGTGTGAGATAAAAATCAACCTGCTAGATGAAGTGAAACACAAAAGTGTCACAACTAGTTTACGGGAAATAAAGGAGAACTGTGACAACGTTTACACTCATCATAGACAGATGAACATACAAATCTGACATTCAAATGAAAGTCGTAAAAATGAACTGCGGTGTAAGAAACTTTATGTCAACAACTTTATGTTGGTAAAACTTTCATAGATTGCAAGCGTGTTGAAAGCTGATATAAAGACCTGTAGAAACGCATAAGTCTTAGTTCAACGACTCGACCCTTGAACTCACACAATGAATACGTCTGTGTAGAAAACTCATTTGTAGGAAACAGCATTTTCTGTGCGAATGCAGACGATGTAAACATGACATTTAACATGGCTTGCAATAGTCAACACGCTGCCATTCAAAATGTTTATCATAAAACCTATCAGTGAAAAAACCCCTCCTGTGCCCACAAAGAATCATAAGTGTACTCTGACGCCTGGTTGTCTCGCTAGCCCCTCAGCAGATGGAGTAGAACACAAAGATGAATGACAGCTGAGCCGGTGGGCGATCGTCTATCGCGCTAGCCCCTCAGCAGATAAAGTAGAACACAAAGATGTACGCGCTCTCTCTGGCGCCCGTCTGTCACATGAAACTGAGAGCTATCACATCTGTCCGAGGATGTAGGAACGTATCGTAGCACCTGGCTTATTCCCACACAGCTCACTGCCATCGCACCGGAAGGGAGATTCATGCCATAAATGCATCTAAGTTTGTTGAGTGGTTGAGGGTAGCAGTCACTGAAAATGTGACTTCCCTTTTCGTCGACCAACCATAAGTTTAGAGCAATATGATTGCGCGGACCAGACATTTGAAAGGCTGTATCATTCTCATATAAAGCAGAGTCTCTTGCATTTTACTATCATAATCATGTCTGAGAAGCCAACAGCGTGCGTGATACCTTTTCGTATCATACACCGCGGTGAAGATTTCCACAGTGATATCTATGGTGAGGATATCACTGTGGAATTCGTGAAGTACTATTCTTACTTCACCCTACAGGAAGATTTGAGTCGACGAGGGCGAGAAGAGGCTGAGATGGAGGCAAGTGAGGCCGAGACGGTGGCAAGTGACGCCGAGACGGTGGGGAGCGAGGCCGAGATGTCAACCAGCGAGAGCGAGACGGTCGAAAGTGATAACATGGAAAGCGAGGACATGGAAAGTGTGGATGTCATTGTGATATCGGATGATGAAGTAAGAGTTTTACACATGCATGCGAATGGCTGTCATCTCAACTCGTTCATGTTTTCTTTCAGTGATGGAGTGAGTGATGGGCGTTCTTTAGTTCATAAAATCATCATGCACACATACAGCACACTGTTTCACCACATTTCCTCGTGAATGCATCATGAGTTCTTATAAGAACTTCCTTCTAATGCAGATTAAGCGGTCCCAAGCCCGCCACATATCTACGGATATGGAATGCAGAGGGGAAGAAAAATGATGAATGGAATGAAATGGGAGGACACTCTTGCACCACATGCAGCCACAAACACATTTCTATCTTCATTAAGATGACATTCAATCACTTGAATTCTAATGTGACCTAATCCTTAGATCTCAGTACAGTCAACTCTCTAACGTACTTATTAAACCTATTATCTCTAAATTTGCAAATACTGAAAGGATTCTAACATGATTTCAAACTTTACAAACATCAACTTTATTTCTAACGTTACAAACAGTGAAATGCTTGGGACACTATTTTATACTTTACCTATCTTGCAAACACTGAAATGATTCTGATATTATTCCTAACTTACAAACAGTGACATGGTCTTCATTTTATTTTATACTTCGCCTATCTTACAAACAGCGACATGGGTATAACTTTATTTCTAACTTTACAAACGTCAACTATATTTCTAACGTTACAAACAGTGAAGTGAATCTGACTTCATCTATATTTCACCTATCTTACAAACAGCGACATGGTGATAACTTTATTTCTAACTTTACAATCATCAACTTTATTTCTAACTTTACAAACAGTGAAATGGTTGTAACTTTATTACTAAGTCAATCCACTCTATTGAAACGACAAGAAAACGACACAGTATGACCATGATATGTTATTGAAACCCACACAGCTTTTTTTTGTTATACTACCAATTCATTTCATGTCTTCTATCCTATACACTCAAAACCTGCAACGACATTTATTCTATTACATCTGAAATCTATTGACATGTGATACATTACATTAAATCTTCGATATCAAATACTATCATGAAACAACTAGCAGTACCTGACTCTAAACATGCACTGATTCCCACATTTATGACATTAGTAATTTTTTCTATCATGTGTGACTACATGCTCATCAATATGAAAGGCTTGCAGTGACTTAACTCTTAATGTGTCCATGTCAAGCTTTTTGAAATAACTTTTCATGTACAGTTGACATACAATCAATTTCAACGGATGCTCCAGTCATAGCATGTTATTCCTGCTTTCGCACTCATGGTGTCATGCTGCATCAACAAGTTGCTTCTATCCATTTTTTACATAAATAAACCAAATGCCCTGATGCTATATGATACTGTCTCGATATGCTATTGTTGTTTCTTTTATTTATGTCACTGATTCAAACAGTTAATTACACTACCTATTCATTAAACTTTGCAATCTCAATCTTTGCTTTCATCGAATATGAACCTGTAATTTACATACAGCAACTATGATATGTGTTCTATCTTATACACTCAATCAGTAAAGACATTCATTCTGTTACATCCATGAACATGATGTGATAAAATTCACATCATCTCAAAACCCTTTAACAGCGCTTGTCCTCAAACATATGCTGAATCCCCCCCCACACACACACACACAGCTTGTTTGTTACACTACCAATTCATTTCAATGTGGGCTAATCTTGCATCACTCATTTCATGTAACACAACTTTTCACTTTAATTATTCCCAGAATGTTACTGCAGTGGTCTCAACACAATCCCTACCATGTATTCTAACACTCTAATCACTGTGCAATGACTGTTGTGAATTGTATCGCATTCATGTACATGACCCAGACTTGTAAATTCCTGTTACTCAGGTGTGAGAAGGTTATGAGAACCTAAGATGCGTCAGCGGTTCATTTAAATTTACACGAGTAACATTTGATGCTTTCATGTCTAGTAACATGTATGAGTTACTTCATCACTCTAGTTTAATGGAGACTTTGATTATTCATTCTTAGCTCGCTGAAGATGAGTGTTTGTATCACACTGTGAAGAGAGATTGCAAACTAATGAAGATAGAAATTTGATATCTGTATACGTTTGGCGTGTGAGTGGCCATCCTTTCATCCCTTTCATCAATTTTCAACCCATCCTCTGAGTTCAACGGGCTTGGAACCGTCAGAAAGTGAAAACACTTTCTGGCCTCATTATGGGTAGCCTCATGAAGGCTGTTTGGGACGTTCACTAGCCTCATGAAGGCTGTTTGTGGCGTTCTCCGACTCCTCTCTACTTTTGCTCGAAGATCTCTGTAAGAAAGAAAAATAGTGTTAGAGTTGATTGAGAGGCAATGACGTTCGAGTAACTTACTAGGAATTTTCCTCTTCACTTTTCTCACTGAAAAATCATGCAGTCGACCGTCTACCTCCATACTGATATGAATGCAGGTGACCCCACCTCCCTCGTAGCACTCCTGCGTGGTGTTTAAATCATCTGTAACAGTAGGCACGTCACATACTTGGTTTCTGTAGATTGGCAGGTGTACCTCTACGTGTCTTCTCTTCATTTCCTTGTTGATGTCTTCAGCCTGACTAAGTCTCCTCTTCAGCTCATGATTTTCTTCTCTCATCCCTTGACAGTTCCTCTCTATCACACCAAGTCTGGTAACCTCCTGCCTCTGATGATTCAACTCGGATACTACCTCCTCATAAGCCATCTCCTTCTCCTTCCATTCCCGCCTCTCTTTCATTAATGTTTCCTCTCTCTTCTGCAGCTGTAATACTTCCTCCTGTAAGACTTTCACCGTTCCCACTTTAATTTCTAGTTTGGCTATGTCCTGCACCATCTCTTTATTTTGTCTATTCACGGCCTCATAGCGATCTTTGAGCAGCATGTAATGGGCTTGCTGTGATGCTTTCGCCTTCAAGTCATCTCTATCTAGAGCTCTTGTTTGCTCGCGTATACCGCCTTTCTTTGGCGTAGAAGTGTTAAGTGGCTCCTCTACATGTTCAGGTGCGCGCTCAGATACATGTTCAGATTCCTGTTTACCACTCATGAAAACGGCTCTCACCTCCTGTACTTCCCCTTCCTCCTCACTGCTGCTTGTATCGCTGAGGAAATGATCGCTCCCATCATCATCCAAGTCGACAATGTGTCTTACAGCCGCCCTCTCCTCCTGCCTTCGTCTATACAAGTCATCAAACCACTTTTTGAAGTGGCAGTTAGAAATAGACGCACTAGGACACTGGTCATGTCTTTTCCTAAATTCGACAAAGTCAGAGTCTGCTTCCACAGCATGATGGACGCTGGTCTTTATTTCAAAGACCTTCTTATGATCCCCAATGTGTTCCACCTGTCTCAAGTGCTTTTTGTATTCGGTCCCTCTGTATACTTTATCGCATGAACATCTTGTGACGCTGTAGCGCGAAGACTTTGATAATACCATGTTGAAACTGCAAGATAAAAGTTAGTTATTTACTACAGTTCTCACAAGAAAGCACTGTTTATCAGAAACATGTTTGTAATAAATGGCATAGGACAGACAATGATGGCCCTAACCTTAAGACCCTAGTGTTAGAAAGTGTATCAGTGATGCCTGTAAGATCTGACTTTAAATCTCTAACTTAGAACGTTTGATAGCAAACGTCAGACGACTCACCGTTGAAAGGAGGAAACAGGAGTGACATTGGGTAGGGAGAAGCGCCTTACATACTTCTCTCTCACAAAGACAGAATATGCCAATGTCCAAATTTGGTCATGTCTCCTTCAAACGATTTCATCTCACCATATTTGGAATCTCAACCGCTAATTTTCCTGACTGACGCAGGGAGTCAAGATTGCTATAAAAGGACATTCTCGCTTCGTTGTGATGGAAGGGGAATGACGCTCGGCTCACGCTTTGTGACAGCGATCTCTTTATTCTGAGTGGCAAGTTTGTATGACCCTCAAGTGAACTGAATGTATCCGAAGATGAAAAGATTGAATAGTTCCTAGTGTGTGATAAAATACATGGAATGATAAACGTACAGATGCTCACAATGATACTTAGGGGCTTCACACCGTTTGAATGTTTCCTTTTATCATGCTCACTTTCGAAGAGGCTTGATTCAATGCTTCATTCGAAGGATGCTTGTAAAGTTCAACACTGTATTCCCATGACATTTCAATTTTATGTGTTTGTACAAGTGTATAAGCTTTCACTGGACTCGCATCGTCTTATAAAGTGTTCGTTTACGGAGCGCATGAAGCAATATCTCTCAATGACGTTGAACTCACTCCCTCACACACACACGCACACACATTGTCACTTAAACCATGACTGGAATACAGTTCTCACACATCAACTTTATTTCTAACGTTACAAATGCTGAAAGGATTATAACATTATTTTATACGTCCCCTATCTTACACATACTGAAAGGATTCTAGCATGATTTCAAACTTAACAAACATCAACTTTATTTCTAACGTTACAAGCAGTGAAATGCTTGTGACACTATTTTATACTTTACCTATCTTACTAACACTGAAATGATTCTGATAAAATTCCTAACTTACAAACAGTGACATGGTCTTGACTTTATTTTATACTTCGCCTATCTTACAAACACTGAAAGGATTCTAACATGATTTCAAACTTTACAAACATCAACTTTATTTCTAACGTTACAAACAGTGAAATGATTGTGACACTATTTTATACTTTACCTATCTTACTAACACTGAAATGATTCTGATAAAATTCCTAACTTACAAACAGTAAACTGGTTGTAACTTTATTACTAAGCCAATCCACTCTGTTTGAAGCCCAACTTTATGTGAAAAGAAAACGACACAGTATGACCATGATATGTTATTGAAACCCATACAGCTTTTTGTTACACTAACAATTCAGTTCAATGTGAGCCAGTCTTGTATCACTCATTTCATACGACATCACTTTCACTTTACTTATTCCTACAATGTTACTACTATGTGTTCTAAACTTTATGAGTTCGCTTTCACTTCTATCTCACACTTTCTTCATCATCTAACCAAGTGAATGACATTGATGATACATTATCTGACTAAACGCATTGAGTCACATTCTACACAAACAGATATTACTAACATGGATCATATAAAACGCCAAGTCTTGTCATAGGCTTGACTATGCTATGGTCTTAGTTATTTATCTATGTAACTTACACTTTTAAAACGCTAAATCCTTAAATCTCAACACAGGGACACCGATCCTATGGATTTAGGAGTTTTGCTGTATAATTTAGTAAACTTATGTCTCTGTCAGCATACGCCTTTTAAAATACAACACTGACTGATGAATGATGTTCATATATTCCTAGATTGGAACTTTCCTGCGTTGACTATTATATATTTTCCTCATCAACTCTTTACACACTTATGATTCCAATCACTAAGTTACATACAACGCTTCTATTGAACATGTATCAATCACCTTTCAGCTGACCACATCAAATGTAAAGTGTATAACATAATGAGCATGTAACTATCTCTCATCAACGATATGAAATCTGTCTTTTCACCATGAGAATTAAGTCTTGCCTTCAAAGTCATTTTATAAAGCGAACATATGCATCACGTATTCTACACTAAAAGAGATCATTCATTTGTGTTATCCAAAGCCCTAAGTCCCTAAATCCAACGGTAGGTAACCCTACCCCTTAGATGATGGACTTTAGCAATTTAGCTATGTCAATCACCAATGGCTAAGTTAGTAAATGCATGTATACACTCTACAACAACAGTTATCATTGATGAATGTTATATAAAACGCTAAATCTCTAAGTCCAACCGTGACTGTCATTGACTGCATTACTATACAACATGTTGCTCTGATGATTCTTCCACCACCCTTACTATTTTCATTTAAGGGGTAGTGAAGAAATAAATTCATGACTTCAGGTCAAAAGTTCTCTCTACACACGTTTATATTTCACACCATGTAGAAGATCCTTGCTACTTATCATAGAGGCTTTAAAACTTTAAGCATGATGATTTCATGGCAGTTACACCTTTGAAGATGTGTGTTGGACAAGTTTAACACTTCTCATGAAGTTGCGTTCTCATCAGTTGAATTTAATAAGAGCTTCTTCATTTTCTAAGAAAGATAGAGATCATTGAATCTAGTGTTTGTGTGTGGCACAGTCTGTAACTTTTCTTTGTTAATAGGGAGGCCTCCAACGAATTGGTGACCGGGCCCCAGGAAGGACCGATGGAATACTTCGATCACTCGAAGTATTCCGGACGCTGAATTCTCAGCAACGCCAGATATTCTAGCGCCATATCCCTAAATAAAGGGTTCTCCACAAGCTCATGTGGAATAAGATGGACGGGGCAGCGAATTGCTTCGCCTTTCTCTGCCTGCAAAGCAGCCAGGAGAAAGACTTTCCCCATCTTCACCCTGCATCCACAGCGGAGCTCAAGGGTTCGACTCATGTCAAAGAAAGCGATATCGAAAGACATTGTTTCAAACGACTTGTAATTGATGAATGAGTGTGAACGTCTCCCTTATATTTCTCCAACATTTTTTGTAACTGGCTAGCAAGACATTGAAGAATTGAACAAATCGGCAGTGTCCATGCTTTAACAGCAAATGGTGACTTGCGCGCGCGCCGAGTGTACAGTAACGAATTGTCAACGTGAGCATGCTTTCAGCCGCCCACGATAATCTCTTCGACGCGATAGCAATGAGCTGTGTGGGAATAAGCCAGGTGCTACGATACGTTCCTACATCTTGGGACAGATGCGATAGCTCTCTGTTTCATGTGACAGACGGGCGCCAGAGAGAGCGCGTACATCTTTGTGTTCTACTCCATCTGCTGAGGGGCTAGCGCGACAGACGATCGCCCACCGGCTGCGCTGTCATTCATCTTTGTGTTCTACTCCATCTGCTGAGGTGCTAGCGAGACAACCAGGCGTCAGAGTACACTTATGATTTTTTGTGGGCACAGGAGGGGTTTTTTCACTGATAGGTTTTATGATAAACATTTTGAATGGCAGCGTGTTGACTATTGCAAGCCATGTTAAATGTCATGTTTACATCGTCTGCATTCGCACAGAAAATGCTGTTTCCTACAAATGAGTTTTCTACACAGACGTATTCATTGTGTGAGTTCAAGGGTCGAGTCGTTGAACTAAGACTTATGCGTTTCTACAGGTCTTTATATCAGCTTTCAACACGCTTGCAATCTATGAAAGTTTTACCAACATAAAGTTGTTGACATAAAGTTTCTTACACCGCAGTTCATTTTTACGACTTTCATTTGAATGTCAGATTTGTATGTTCATCTGTCTATGATGAGTGTAAACGTTGTCACAGTTCTCCTTTATTTCCCGTAAACTAGTTGTGACACTTTTGTGTTTCACTTCATCTAGCAGGTTGATTTTTATCTCACACATAATGTTTCCTATCTCATATGCATTCGACTAACAACGTTACAGGTTGTTATGTCTATACTTGTATGCTGTCGATGCAGAGTGCAAACACGCTGTCTTTATTTACAAAACACAATTCAATTTGATAAAGGCAAACAACACATTTAGTAAAGCTGGTACGCTAATGAGTGTGACTACAGAAACATTTTATAAAACTTTTTTCAGCGTTCGCTAAGTTTCACAACAACCTGTCAAAGACTTCTTACAAAACTTATTTCAACATTTGCATTTAAGCGAACATGTGCTTCACGTATTCTACACGAATGGTTAACACATGTGATATAAAACCCTAAATCCGACCGTAGAGGAGCCTAGCCTTGGATGATGGACTTAACGACCCACGCGATTCAATGTCATGGAATCACACTCAACGTGTGTGACAACGTCTGGTTTTATAAAACATTCAACACTTATTCCTATCCATCTCACTTTTATATCCAACATGTTAAACTTAGACTTGGTTTCAACCACTCAAGTCATCAAAAACTTGCATGCGTTGTCTAATATTCAATTCATTCTGTACACAGATTCGCTTTACTTCACATCCAAAGTTAATGACTACCTAACAGATGTATTCACTCTGAATTTACACTTCACCGTTTGTGAAAAGACTGTCACATAAAACATTTTACACACTGCAGTCCGGATCTCAACTAAGGATAAAAACTTTCTAGTGCTGTGGCGAACACTGTTTTCATATAACATTCTAAACTCTCATTGCAGTAGAAAACTGCTTTTAGTAAACCTGATGAAGCGAATCTAACAGTCATGAAGTTTGAATTTTCTAATAAGGAAACATTTGGCAACTGTCTCCAATAAAACTTTCTAACACTGTGTAAGTAAGTTACAAGACAATCTACACTGTGCAGTAAAACCTTCTAAAACTTTCTAGTGTTGTGGTGAGTTCGGTCAGTCATACAACGTCAATGATTAAACTTTATTTTCACAAGCATGAGTTGTAGTAAAAACTATTTGACTACAGCAACGCTTACATTTCATAACGCTTGTGTTTCATAAAACATCATGATCAAACTTTTCTAACTATACATCAACCTGTGCTGCAGTAAAACCTTTGTACAACATGATGCACTTTCTGACTAGACTTACGAATAAACGTCATGATAAAATTTTCTAACTATACATCAACCTGTGTTACAGTAAAAATATTTGACTATACTAAACTTTGCTTTTGCAAGCCATGATACACTTTCTGACTAGACTTGCGAATAAAACGTTGATGATCAAACTTTCTAACTATACATCAACCTGTGTTGCAATAAAACTTTTGTACAACATGATAAAGTTTCTGACGACACTGACAAGAGTTTGTTCATTAGCGAAGAGAGAAGTCTGCGATGTGTTGCGTGTGGCGCATGAATGTCCTCCCTTCATTCCTTCATCATTTCGTCTACGTGATAGAGACAAGCAGAACTGATGGTTCATTCTCGCATGGTTGGTCAACTGTCGGGAGACAAGTGCAATGGAGATTTTATGAGGTAACCTGTGGCAGATAGCTAAATGTCGCTCTGGCGGTCAGAGTACAACGTTGAGATGAAAAATTGCAAACATGACGCAGAGAGGTTTCACAAGGATTACCATTGCCCACGTCCCGTGCAGTACTCCCCGGACTTCACCACTGTCTCGAAATCACCCACAGGAAGTATCACACCGAAAATCGTGCACCGTCCATGACTTCATCGCCAGACATGAAAACCGGTGGAGTTATTTACAAGAGGAAGCAAGTCGTTGCTTTGAGCAGCTTGATAGCAAGCCGTAGAGAGCTTGATTCACCAGCGTTTTGCAATGGAGATGTTTAGAGGCCACCCATGACAAGATAGCTAAGACTCAACCGATTGGCGTTCAAAGTGCTACGTTGAGAACTGTGTCAAATGCCCAACATGAGACATGAGTTGCCCAAGCGGTTTCGGTCTAAACTATGACACACTCCCTTGCCACACTTATCACTACGGCATCGTCCGCCGTCCCGAAGGAACACCCTGTCAGTGGAATATTACAGCAAAACTATCCGTGTCTTGCTCGCTTTCAGTGAAAAGCTGCTTAGTCCATGAGAAGGCTGGCTCACTAAAAATCATCTAGTTGACTTCAGCAGGGTCGAACACCCCAGAAAACCTCCAAAACTAGTGAATTTAAAAATTTTCAACTTTTTAGCACTACTTATGACATTTATAAGTAGTTTATCACTTAGGGCAGGTCAATAGCGACCGAACCTTTTTTGAATCAAGTCAAACGGACTTGTAGAAGCAAAGTCACAAGCCTTTAAAGTTTTGGAGTCTTTTATGGCCAGGAGACGAAGGCCATCTCCTGGCGAACCTCTAAGTCTGACGCCTTAGCTGATATCAGCAATGAAATTTTCTAAGTCGGTTTCTTATAGAAACCCGGTTTTTCAGATTTCCAATGCTATCATCGGAGCTCCAGAGTTCACCTACCCCAACCCAGTCGGGAGGAGAACTGATTTCCACAAGCCGAGTTTCCACTTATATAGTGTGTGGCGATCAGCTGATGACGTAATACCCATCATCCAAACACTAAAAACCCGTCTATCTCCGGTTCTAGTGCTCCGATGGAGCTAGAAATTCGCCATTTCCATGTAGAATTTGACGCTGAATCCGAATCTGCCCTCCATTTTCCCATCCGATGCTTCGTTTTGGCTCTACAGCCCACAGCCATCGCAAAAATTCTAACAGTCGTTTTTCGGAAAAAAAGATGAAAATTTTTTCTCTCGGATGGCTTTCAAATTTACCATGTCGAAGCAGAATGTGACGCTGATGCCAAATCTGGTCTCTGTTTTCCCGGCCGAGGCTTGCTTCACCCGCTAGAGCGATTTTCATAAACATTCTAACTCTGTCGTTTTTTCGCTAAGGTCCAACATTTTCAATAACGTCTCACCTCTAAACGAAGGCAGATACGAACAAGCCATGTTTTCCACTGAATTTGTGTCACTCCCAGCTTTCAAACGAGCTATTGCACGACTTTGTACGATGTCTACAACCAAAGTTGGAAGTTTGGCAGGATGGGGGGGGGACGTCCTCAAAACTTTTTCTCTCCGATTGAGTTGGGAAGAAGTTCCTAGACCCAACATTTCACGTAGAGTCCGAATCTGCCCTCCGTTTTCCTTCCGAGGTCTCCTTCTGCCCGAAAAACGACTTTTCTCATCCCAAAACCTCCAACACCTGCCTTTTCCAAGTCTGACGGTTTCCTGCAATTTTCCTCCCTAAACCCAAGAAAATTAGTCCAAACTGAGCTGTCCACTGCATTTGTCTCACTTTTAGCTTTCAAATGAGCTATTGCACGACTTTCTACGATGTCCACAACCAAAGTTGGAAGTTTGGTAGGGGGGGGGACGTCCTCGAAATTTTTTCTCTCCGATTGAGCTGGAAATCACACCACAGATGTAGAATTTCACGTAGAGTCCGAATCTTCCCTCCGTTTTCCCATCCGAGGCCTCCTTCTGCCTGAAAAACGACTTTTCTCATCCCAAAACCTCCAAGACCTGCCTTTTCCAAGTCTGACGGTTTCTTGCCATTTTCCTCCCTAAACCCAAGAAAATTAGTCCAAACTGAGCTTTCCACTGCATTTGTCTCACTTTAAGCTTTCAAATGAGCTATTGCACGACTTTCTACGATGTCTACAACCAAAGTTGGAAGTTTGGTAGGGGGGGGGGGACGTCCTCGAAATTTTTTCTCTCCGATTGAGCTGGAAATCACACCACAGATGTAGAATTTCACGTAGAGTCCGAATCTGCCCTCCGTTTTCCCATCCGAGGCCTCCTTCATGCCGAATTCCAGCCTTTCTCATCCCAAAACCACCAACATCCACCCTTTCCACACTCTATTCCTCCCACATTCCTATCACCTTCCTTCCCATCCCTTACCCGAAAACTCCTTCCTTCCTTCCAGAGGGGGGGGGGAACAGTTTCCTCCTCTCGGACCCATTCCTCCCAACACATCCTTGGCCATGTCCCTCACCTTCCTGCCACAGGGGGGCTGAGTCAGCCTGATGACTCAGCATTTCACATTTTGTCCTTGCGTTTGCCACGGGGTTACTACTGAAGTGCATACACATTGGGGATTTAATAGATGCGGAGTTACCACTCTCCTATGGTACATCCTATGCCTGCTACGAATCTGCACGTCTTCCGAGTTCTATCTGGTTCCACTTCTTGTCAGACACGATAAAAGCAAAACGCACATTAATCCAATGGCACTCAGATTGCAGTTTTTGTCAAAAATAAAATGTTCTATGTTTTCTCTGATAAAGCGAAAAGTACGAGTATTACGTCGAGAATCATTATTTTTTACATGGAATGTGTTTCGGTCATTTCCTATGATGTCCACGTGTTATTATCATGTTTCTGAGCGACAATGTATTCGAGAAAGTAGCTAAATGTGGATTAAATTGCTCAAAATGCTTGTGTTTCACGATATTAGGAAGCCTGCCATATCTGAACGTGTTTAGCTTAATAGACAGGGGTGCATAGACATGATAGGAACGATCTGAAGACTTTCCATGTCAAAAATTATGACTGTGGTCTTTTTTTGCTGAATCAAAGAAAACTTAGAAGATTTCATTTTTGCCAAAAACTTCAATCTGCGTCCCATTCCAGTCTGACAAGTAGAAGAACCAGGTACTTAGCAGACACACAGGTTCGTAGTCGGCATAAGGCGCACATCATTCTGTGAAAGTCTCATTTTCAGCTTCGTTCCCTATGCAGAAGCTCGTTGTGGCTGCCGGACTATTGATCTCCATTTAATTGAGGTTCTTATCAGCACATTTTCATTCTCATGAGTTTCATACTGCTTATAAGCTTATATTAAAATCTGAAGTGCCAAGTCGCAAGTATATAAACACAGGAATAATTTGCAAAACCTTGGTTTGGTCAAATTATTGAAAAGTCAAATTATTCAAAAGAAACAATTCAATAAACGTGTCTGTTGACATTGTCTGACTATTACCAATGAGAGTTTTAGCTTAGATTCAAAATGTGCATCGATCGCGTCATGGAATTAAAATGTACCCTAGGATCGTCACTCACAAAATTATAGGTGCAGCTAGAATCACGCAAGGGTTCGCCTCTCCCAATTCGCCTTACCATTGTCACAAGTCTGGAATGATTATGCAAACAGTTGCAATGTTTTGCTACAAGTGTAGGTAGACGTTGTGTAGTTAACAATTTCCAGACAATTTCAATTGATGAGCAATCAAAAGTCACTCCTGTAAAAGTGCAGGAACCCTGTCGATTTAGTATTTCGGCTTCCTCTGGTCTGTGCCGTCTAGCTCATGCCTCATGCACAGCTACTGCACGGCCGCTAAGCGAGCAGGGGCTTTCCATCAGGGATGCGGAGTCAGAGTCCCGGAGTTCCATCATTTTCCTAGAGTCGGAGTCCTATCAAATGATAGGACTCCGGACTCCGGCCTATATAGTCCGGGAGCTAGCGTGAAGTTGTGCAGGGAACGAGGTAGTACATAAAACTTTCACATAGCATAGTACACCTCTAACCTACTGCAAAACTTCGCGTCTGCCGGATCAGATCATTTGCTTTTAAGAAATAGACAGGATAACAAAATCCTATGTATTTCCAGTGGTAAAATTGTGACATTTAAGGTGCTGATTCCATTTTTTCGAGTTTTTGCTCATAAAAGTTACACAAATTGGTATTTTTCTGAACTGGTTATTATAGAAATCATCTACAGATCATGATCTTTCAAATGAGTTATCATTCAGTGACAGAGGATAAAGTAAAGTATACAAACAGACACTTTTCGTTAAAGTATATCAACAATTTTCCTGAAATTTCTATGTTAAAATTTGCAGTTACACCAACGAAAAGTGTCTGTTTGTACACTTTACTTCATCCTCTGTCACTGAATGATAACTCATTTGAAGGATCATGATCTGTAGATGATTTCTATAATAACCAGTTCAGAAAAATACCAATTTGTGTAACTTTTATGAGCAAAAACTCGAAAAAATGGAGTCAGCACCTTAAATGTCACAATTTTACCACTGGAAATACATAGGATTTTGTTATCCTGTCTATTTCTTAAAAGCAAATGATCTGATCCGGCAGACGCGAAGTTTTGCAGTAGGTTAGAGGTGTACTATGCTATGTGAAAGTTTTATGTACTACCTCGTTCCCTGCACAACTTCACGCTAGCTCCCGGACTAATAACTAGACCCGAAGTATAATACAAACAAATTACTTCTTCTCGTGCATAGTTGTCAGTGTCACTGTCTTGATGTCAACTTTCTCCGTCAAACAAAAGTACAGACACTGCTGCATGCAAAGCTTGTAATAGTTGAGAGAATGAACCGTTATAGTGAAAAAGGATTGTCTTTTTTCTCGGTGATTTAGTTGAGAAGACAAGCCTTCATAGCCTCGATTACACCTACGCACCAAAGGTCACATCAGAAACAAAAATGAAATACTGAGAACATTATCTTTTACCCTCACGTTAATCGTGTGTGATGGCTCCTCTAAATCGCATATTAAAATAGAAAGTGTACTCATATATTTTGAAGGAGGGTGGGGGATTTCCCTGCCTGATAGAGACTGGAGAAAAACCGTGTGAAGCACGGATTAAGAAGATAGGAGGAGCCGAGTCGCATGTATCCAACTTAAAGCGGCATTTGATAAACTTTCATCGAAAATGATTGATAATTGATACATCAATGATCACTAAAAATAGGTTCAGGTAAGCCGATAATGATCTATGATGTAGGTTACCAGATTTTTTAAAAGACTAGGCTTTATATACTTGACACCCGAAGTCGGAGTCCTATCAACCCCCTATCAAAATGATAGGACTCCGCATCCCTACTTTCTCTTCCTTCGAGAGCGTCAAGACGAAGGGTACTTTTGGGTTATCTCTCCCCCCTCACGGTTTCAAATTTGTCCAAAAATCTGCAAAAATGAATCAATCGTCAGCAAACTTCAGGTAGACAGTCTTAAGCATATTTTCTACCCACGTGCAGAACTTTATATAAGTAGGACAAATTCTTTTTGCATTAGAGATGATAACGTGAAATGTAGCGATGTCAACAGCTTGATCTGAATTCGTCTGCTCGACGCATTATTGTCACTCGTGTGTTTATTGTTTTCTCTCCCTCTTCGTCTCATCCACTGCTATTTAAAATCTTCCAACGACCACTACCTTGCCTTCCACATGGGATGGTGGCAGCAGGTTCGTGGTTCTTCATAGAGATATCGAACCTGGCAACATCAGCCACTGGGCTAGCTATTACGTCATGCATGTTGTTCTAGTGTGGACTGCATTTTGATGTACGATTTTGGTACGAAGTGTTTGGACTTAATTCTTATGCCGCAAAGACACGCATTTTGCTTTATTCAATAATCACTCTCGACATGATGAAACTCAATCTCTAATACTTTTTGAAATGTTTAATATACACTGTCTTGACATTCACAATGAACTTGCGCATGTATTTGATTCGTCTGTTATCATCATCAGGTCAGTTGATCTGCATTTAATTGCAATCTTCAATTCAAGCGATGATATCTCGAATGAAACTTTGATTTTCCTCGAAATCACTACATTTCTATTGAAAGTGTTTTTTTGCTGTTTTTTATTTATCCAAGCACTTCCAGTCCGCATTTAACAAATTATGGTCTAATGAAAAAGGATTACCATATACACGTACTATCAGAAACATGTAGGACTCTTAAGTCATCAATCAGCTTGCTTTAGCGCTTTAAGTAAGACACGAATGGAAATTTTGATCTTCAACCACGTAAATGTCACCTAGAGTTATCTTGTCGGTCTGCATAAACTCTTTTTACACATCTTGTCATTTAAGTGTATGGCACAGTTTTCTCATTCTTATTGTTAATCATTGATCGCTCATTTTACTATTATTTTAAGCTGATTTTTATTGAAGCTTATTGATACTAGACATCATACTGCAGATAATCATGAAAATTGGGAAATTTATATAATGATTGACTCAGACTACTAATTATATCAAATGTTAGTCGTCGCTCATATGATCATAGTTTAGCAGTATAAATGATGATAAAATCAAAATCGACTTTTAATAGCTTCACCATCAGTAATGGTGCGACACATACCGTGCATACCACTCAAATTCACTTGCGACGGCAGGTAGAAATATAGCGCAGGTACTTCACTCTAACTAACGATTTTAGTGCTGTGGTGCTAACTCTTGAATCTTCATGTATATGTTGTAGATAAGAAAAAGTCAATAATCAATTAAAATTGACATTTTTCATATCCAAGGACTCAGACATCAGCGTTTGAAATTTTGAATGGACTCCGACTCCAAGGTGTGATAAGACTCCTGCACGATAGAGAGAGAAATGCATATATTTGCAAAGTTACTGGAAATCATGCAAATCATAGGTACATTCATAGACAAATATAGAATGCACTATGCGACACAGACATTTCATAATTGGTACAATTAGTATTGGTGCATGGAGCAGTCTAGCGAAAATCATGTAAGATCAAAAAAATGTTGGAGCATGAATGCTATATCAGCCAGTCCATGTATTATTAACAATTATAGCTGCAGACGGGAAGAACGAATTCCTTTTCCTGATAGTTTTACAAGGTGGCTGCCTTAAGCGACCAGTTCTTGAAGACCTTTCAGGACAAAAAGAAAACAAAGGATGTTCATGATTCTCAGAATTGTTTTGGAGGAACTTTACGGCTGCTTTCCCTCTCCTGAAGTCAAGGTCATCAAAAATGTCACACGAACAATCATCATTACAGACTATTCTATGAGTTCGAACCTCGAAGTTGAAGCTTCTTTAGAGTATTTCTATCACCTTCCGACATACCAACGAGTAATGGAGAACAACATTCCATCAAGGATAAAATTAAACCTCTATACACGCGAGCCAAATTAGATGAATCCAGGAAATGTCTCATTTTAAGTTTAAATTAATGATTTTTGATTGATACAAACCTCATGGTGCAAATAAGCATCACCCATTGTCATTTTTAGCATCTCAACGAGCATAAAATTAACGACATTCTGATGACAAGATGCACTTGAATAGGATGTAGCAAATACCGGTAGCTGCATTTCTAGTCCTAATTAATTTGCTGCTGAACTATTTCTTGCAGGCCCATTTATAGTGGGCCTACGTGTCATATACAGAGTGTCTTTATAGAGGAACAATGCAATTTTATTTTGCTTCCAATTGGTAGGCATTCGCTTTTTTGTGCCAACATCAAGATCTGCTAACTAGCAATACAACCGGATTATTCGTTTCAGCATCAATTAAGGCATTCAATGCAAAAAATGCTGATAAATTTGAAATTAATTGAAAGCACGCTTTTGTTGATTCACATAAGTTGGTCAAATAAAAGATAAAATGTTTGATGATCAGTTTTACAGAATTCATAAACAAGATTTCTGCAGGCGTTTATCACAAGCAGATAATTTATTCAAAAATTACTTTCTTTATTCTTTCACAACATCTAAATTAAACTGAAAAAAGATGCGCTCTATTCTCTTCTATGAACACGTGGAGTCGCGAGGTCACACTATCAACTGTGACCACAACTCCTAAGCCCTAGTCAGTATCACGTATAAGTTTGATGAATGAAGCAAGACACATCAAACAATGCATCAAGCATTTATGTCTTAATAATTCCTTGCACTTAAGTCTCGTCACCTTCAGTCAAGGAAAGTTGTTGTACCGAACTTGATGTTTAATATTCATCAATTGATTTGTAAACATAGATAAACTGCATGACACATGAATATCCGTTGTTCGGATGTAGCACGTACTGCCAACTTGTCACATCTTAATTTTGGCATAATCCAGTAAAGGTATTGAACATGTGAAGTATACTGTAAGCCGCTCACTACAAACACATGGATGCCAAAATACTTTCTAGTATGTTGTTTTTAATCAGCCAATCGCAGAGAGAGTTGTTTGTATTGTCAGCCAATCGCAGAGAGAGTTGTTTGTATTGTTACATACCAAGCACATACGAGCTTATACAAAAGTCATTATTCGCATGAAAACAAATCTCTATAAATACATACGAGAATCTCGTATGAATTGTTACTTTCAGATTGCTTGTGAATTTGGCATCAATTTGCATGTAATTTTTTTCTCATCCAGCGATTTACAGTGCAGTGAATTGAAATATGTAGATTCCTCTTGATGAAACATTTGCCGGTAATAGATAGGCACGTAAGAGGTTCGACCTCAATATCACAGTAGCATCAAGGTCAAATTCCTCAAATTATGACAAATTGACATAAGTACTCAGACAGCCATATTGCGTTATCAATTTTATTATTTTTCTGAATACATGCATTAATAGAAATAATTAATTATGCAACTTTGCTATGAAACAAGGGCAACTGTAATATCAAGCACCAACAATTTTCAGAAATTTTGAAACGCAATTTGCGGGCGTTTTGGCATCGTGCGAGGTTGGGACTAGCATTACTAGAATCACGTTGATCTTCTCTTTAACTTTATCAATGCTAGGCCGCTCCACGGCAAGCACTGACAAAACCTGTGAGTCGAAATGTTTCATGATCGGAGCATTGTTAATTAATGGATACCTCTAATGGGTTAATGTGCATGTGACGATTGGCAACGAAGCGCGCTTGGGTAGAAATTCCTCATTTTTCAGTTCGTTTGCTTGTCATGCTTCCTTACTTGTCTTACTTCCTTACTTATTTGTATTAAACACCGTGTCACTGAGCTGCCTGAGGTAAAGATGTGCGAACGCCATCCATTTAAGGTAGCTGGATAAGCACCACAGTAGGAAATGAGAGAAACATATTATGTTAATTTCAATAAGAAGCAATTTTTTAAATTAATCATGCATATGATCTGTGATCATATTTGGCTTGCGACTTCAGAGTGCATTTCATGAATATAACTTTATCCCGAAAACGCACAAATGAAATTGACTTTCCAAACGGCATCTTATTGAGATCATACATTTAATAAACGCGACATTAATAAGATCACCTTGGTATCAACCTTGATGAAAATGAGGGCTTTGACCCTCAAACTGGAAAGAGATTTAGAACGGTTGAAACTCTTGACCCATCGAAGTCTATATACACATAATTCGTTAGTCTAAGTTTAGCATTTCATGCGTTTCATTTAGCTTAACCTGGTGACTTTCTTTTGCGATGACAAAATATGTTTCAGGAAATCTCACTTTTGATCCAGGTATTTCTATAAGAAATTCGATTCAACACATGTTTAACATATTGTTGAGTTCCTCTAACAATGTTATTTTAACCCCGTATTTTTCAGCGAATATTTTGAATTGAACGTAGTATTTCCTTCAAAATACGGATGTATTGAAATGCTTCGAAATTCAGGAAATATTTTCTTCCGCGTTTGTTTATTAGCTCCCGCCACCGTTGAGAATTGTCTTTTTGAAAGTTATTTGAAAACGTGGTGATTCATTCAACGGTGAATTGTGAACATTTTGTCACAGTCATCGACAGCTCTTATCAAGGATCCGAAAATATGCATGATAGGACATGAACTGAATCGCCACTTCATTTTCGATGACAGACTATTCAGATAAGGTATTATCTCACCACCTGCGACCTAAACCATGATAGCCATTATTGAATAGTAAATCGACATATCTGAATGTATAATCTATGGATTTTTATCTTAGCCACCACAAACACTTGTACATACACAGGCAGATGAGCATTATATTATCTTATGTAGCAACGATTGTCAAACTCTTTGTAATAATATGCACAAATTCTAAGCATCTTTATTGCGGATTCATTCCTGTCTCACTGTCTACCAATTCAATTTTGAAGCTATTCTTTGCGGTTTAGAGTTCTGACCATAGAATTATACAGGTCGTCTCTTCTTCTGTTTGACTAGAAAGGAAGCATTGGAACATGTAGCGCTAATGAACTGGCACAATCTGCTGACATAATGCCATAGCAATCGTACAATGAGCCGCCAATTCAACATTAAACACTCAAAATTGTGCAAAGTTTCAGTGACTGTCATCAACCTGATCACACAGCAAAGAGACACAAACGATGTCAAGTTCTACAGAGAAGTTTGTGACCGTTTTTTCGTACGCCTTCTCTATGTTTTAATATTGATCGGAAGGACCAACATTATCAAGAAAACTTTTGCGCAATTATCTGAATTCTTCGAATCTGAAGGAATCGTGGCAATGAAGGTTTTGAAGGAATTCACAGCAATCCGCAAGCGACATACGGTTATTTTTCGTATCTCTGTAAGGCATTAGAAATTTTTCTTCTTGACCACTTAGTAAGTTCGTGCATGTGCCATCGTTCTGAATGAGATTGCACTTCTAGCAAAGTGATGCGGTTAAACAATCTTATTCTGTGTCTGACATGCATTTGCATGGCCTAATCCAATGATGTGGCTGAAAGATAACGGAGTTTTCGGCCTTATATTGTTTGCATTATATTTACTGCAGCAAATATTGTGGGTCAACAATGGCTTGGAAACTTTCAAATTCGCTGATACTCACTACTATATTTTGTACCTGGGTATAACTAGTAAGAGAATAAAACTAATTTGTCTCTAAGTAATTAATTTTATTATTTAAAAATTTTAAAATGATGATGTAGAGAATGGTATTTTAACAAAATTTGACAAATTTTGAAAAAAAAAAAAACAAAAAAAATGAATTTCAAATTGCTCTTTCTAATGTCTCTTGTGAAAACGGAACTTTTTCACTGTCCACCCATCCTTCCACATATATTATGGGAGAAAGAAACAATCACAGTTCAAAAAAATGAGAGAGAGAAAAATTCTAAGTGACTTGAAAATTCGATTTTTTTGAGAAAAATATATGAATAGATATAGAATTATTAGTCAAGTAATACACATACTGGTCTTGGGATAGGGAGAAAAATCAAAAAAAAAAAAATCCCATTTCACCCTGACTTTTTTGACTTTCCCATTGTTGTACAGTCAAATTTTCAATTGTACATCTTTTGACATGTCCCTGGTCCAATTTTCTCTATGGTCGAAATTTAATTTTTTTGATGATCAGTAGCAGCTGGGAATGAAGATTTACTAAAAGTAGTAGTTGCTACTTATAAGTAATAATAAAGTAGTGTACACTACTACCCAATAAATGTTGTTAGCTGGGGAAATACTAGCGGCGAAAGGAATCTAACTAAAGAAGTTAGTTATCGGCACGTGGCGGTCACTTTATCCCTTCTCGTGAATAAGGTTATTCTGATGCATATCATACTCCTATCATTCGTGAGATTTGGCACTCATCTCTTTCATTCGCTTCAAAAGGAGTAACAAGATGATGACCACATGATATCCGAGAAAGACATTATCCACAAGACAGACAAATTACTTTGGCAATCCTCATTCGTTGGCGTCTCCAACGTTTCAATGACTCATTCGTCTTCATCTCATGAAAGCGCCGGAAGAAGACTCTGAAGGCTGGCGCAAATTTGCAAGCACAAAGTGTTTCATGAATCAATGTAAGCTACAAATCGCCCTTCTGCTTGATATATAGTGACAACGTGACGACTGACTTCGACCATGTGGCAACCAAACGACGGGTGATCGAATCGTCTCTTACTTTGGAGCGGAAATTCTACAAAAATTTCTACAAATCGGCGACAATATTGCCTTTTCAGACTGTATCCAAAAGCTGACCCCAGTACTTCTACCCCCTTTGTTGACATCTTTCGGAAAATCCAAACCAACACATTGATATTTTCAAGAGGAATGTACAAGATTACTATGTGTCACAGAGCGATTGTATTTGTATATAGACGAAGGTATACATTGTAGAATATGTACATGCCGGGTACGGGTATGATGAGAGCTGAATAGTCAATACCTAATTTGTAAACTGTAATGATTCATAGCCTGTATTCCATAAACTGTAATAATTAGATAGATGTAATTCTCAAGTAATCATGTAGGCCTAGCAATTGAAGTTCAGATCATTTTTCACTGTTTTATTGTTAGGAAATTACTTTGAACATCTTATCAGTATTATGTGTTCAAATTTTGATAAAGATTGAGTATTATCAGTAGAATTTTCGTGTGTGGGTGGCATTCACTTCCGTATCTCCTGAATATTTAAATAATCGTTTAAATGGGTTTGTTTATAACTACCATTTAGGAGTCGATGTACTGATTTCCTGAAGCCTCCTATATATTGAATTTTGTCTACCATTTTTGATGACATTTTCTCTCATATTTCTATTTTCATAAATTGGTCGCTTTCAAGATAGATGTGGCTCCCATTGTTTCTACGATTAACTTCGAACCCATTACTAGTGATTATAAATAGTTCGATGAATTGAGGAAGAGCACATTTGTCATAATCGATCAGTCTTGCAAATTAATACAACATTGATCGTGAAGTTCAAGATTTCACAAAATGCTTCAGTCATTTGATTGATATACATTTCAAAGTGTACAAGTTGAACAAGAATATCAAGGAAAATTTCACCAAGGTGTGAATGGGGAAGTCACTACATAATATCGCGTCATGCATAGAGTAAATATATTAGGCAGAGTAGTAACTCAGTATTGATTAAATCACCAATGGGTATACAGTCTTGATTTCATAAAATGAACTTGACATGAGACCCAGTACCACATGTGAGATTTGCGGATTTTTGCACTTCTGGAGAAATGTACGCGAATTTGAGTGACTATGATAGCAATAAAGAAGAAAGAAAAGTAATTTAGAAACCCTCCATATCATGACAACCTTGGAGAGGTAATATGGTTTGTTAAATTAGTAATTCGATGGGCTACCATTACTCTAAAGCTCACGCTTTATTATGACAAGATTATTTTCTTGAGCGTGATCATATCACAAACTACCTGCCACTGAAAGAGCAAAACATCATAATCAAAGAAAATGATCATAATTAACTGTAAACGATGTAAATGGGTCCACATTTATTCAGTACTATTCTCAGCATTATTTAGATTCAAGAAATGATATCCAATAGATAATCAATCGACTATTGGAATACACATTGAATTATAGTAATATTGCGAATGACTGATGTTCAAAATGCTTTTTTGCCACAAACTTGTTATGTCGAAACACTGAAAGGGTGGCAGGTTCTGTAGGCAACTGGTGACATAAGTTATTGGGGAAAACTTTTTTAGTCCCTTCCTTTCCAACTACAAATTCGCTTGCGATATGGTTTAACAAGTCATATTTTTGAAATATTTCAAAGCACAAAGTATTACATTATTGTCATTTTCGCTTTTTTGCTGTAATTGTATTTTATTCTCTTTATTTCAACCTTATCCGCCGTTTCTTTTCAATTGAGCAACCTATTAAATGTGACGGCAACCCCAACAATATCTTGTTATTCATAAGTACTGTATACTACGTCGCATGCATATTTTATGTAGCCTGTATTCGTTGACATCTACTGTAGTCTTTTGCTTGAAAGTATTCCAGATCTTCGCATTTGTGTCTCTAGCAAACCATGTGCAGATAGAAGGATTACTGGTTTACGTCCGCTATTTTCTGCAGTATCATTTGAAAACAACTTAATAGTCTTTTGTGTCGCAGGAAAAGGATGTGTAATACACGTCAGGCTTAAAAACAGTTTTAAAACAAGTGCTATAAACGTATTGCATTAAAAACTGTTATTTTTGTCTCTTTAACAATGCAGTTATTCAACTGATATTAGGAGTCTAATCTCATTTATTGAGATTCAAAATGTTGAAATCGTGCCATATACTAATGTCTGTGGATTCGGTAATGATCATTATTGCATAAATGGTCAATTAATGACTTCTTCATCCATTTAAACCAAAAAGATTAAAGAAATCCTGGAAAATGTTATTCAAGTCAGTATTTATTATTTCGCTCAAGTAAATCTTACTTCAAACATCATTATCTGAAAATTTCTTAAGTCAGCTTTTGAGCCAAAAAGCATCGGGTCGCGACTTCCATCGATAGTTCGATATTTCTTGTCCTTGATGACTGAGCCATAAAAAATTAATTAGCCCTGCTTTATACTCGAAAGCACATTGGGCACGGAGCCTTTCTTCCATGAGGCCGAGTTGCTATTTATCCCATTCTCATGCCTCTTGTGCTGAGTGTTTAGCAAGAATGCAGAATGTACATGTTTTGAAAGTCTTAGGTTTGACCCGACCAAGTTTTGAACCAAGGTCTCCCGGAATCAGAGCGAACACTCTACCACGAGGCCACAGCGCCATGGTATCCATATTCTTAATGATCACTTGCTTCAACATAACATCCATCATCCATATAATATGAATGCTCGGTCAATCATGCATGCTTTGAGTGTATTGTTTCACAAAATCAAATATATAAAATTGAATATTCAGAATATTTTAAGCACACGAAATTGATTAAAATGGAAACATAAACCGTGTAGGTAGAAGAATGTAAACGGAGAAAGCTAGAAATAACATGTAACATCAATGAGTCGAAGAATTTGCTTGAAAAGATTGAAAATGGTTTTTCTTTGAAATGACACGGAAAAGCCTGAGTGGGGTTGAGAAGAAGCAAAAGATAAAAGATCATGTTTAAAGATGACATTCCTTTTGATGTTTGTGCAGACAAGCAAGACATTCGAATTCAAAGAGTGTTTTCCCTCTGTAATTTTGATGACATTGGGAAAGATGACCTTCGACCTCATTCACTGCATGGCATCAAATGTTTTGCAATAAGATTTCTTCAGAGAAGAAATTTTCTAAGTGAATTAGAGATTTTGTGCCAAATCACAACAGTTTCTTCAACCACTTCATTTTCAATTACCAGAGGCGATGTTGACATTGAAATGTTGGTGCTGACTCATTTGAAATATTCTGTTATAGTCTATTAACCAAAGATGATCGCACAAGCTTAGTTTAGAATAATAATGGACATAACTTCATTGCATCGTCTATCTGAATTGATTTTCAAACATTAAATGCGCTCATGGCGTGTCCAAACAGAAGCGCCATGCATAAGTATTCATGTCATAATGGTGTAGGCCTATTAATTTAACAGTCGCCAGTGCGAGAGATGTGTGGCCCTTACTCCGTTTGCATTTTGCATGTGAAATGAGGATCTTTGTCAACAATAGCTTCCAAGAGATATTAGCATGCTACATATCGGTATATTTACAGTATGTACACATTTATCTATGACGTGCCAAATATTTATTTAACAGAATTCTGCTTCGTGTAGAAATGCTGATATCATTGATTTTGTACGTTGGCTTGTATAGTGATGACAAAAATATCCGGAACACTAGATTTTCGTGTTTTATCGTCACAGAACGATTCAGTTGATTTAAATTTGAATTTCTTTTAAATTATTTGATCAGAACAGATAATTTTCAGCTAGCGGTGTGACAGTTTATTTTGAGATATTGTATATCGACAGCAACCGATGACATTAAATCTGATCAATTCACTTTGGCAATCATGGTTGATATAAGGTCAAACTGGAAAAGTAGCCGTAGGGCATTTTAGTTGTTATCTGTCCACCGGTGGTTTTGCGATGCGGCCTACATGGTACACCTAATGTTTTAACTAAAGTCAATCTATGCATTTGGCCGGAGGTACACAGAATGAGTCATGAACCGGAAGCCATAAACCGCAAGTCTTGGAATGCCAACAAATTAGTTTTAATGATATTTTATGTCATAAGTCATGCATGCATCAGCAATAAGTCGCGCCGTTTGCATGAGCAATTTGTCCAAACGCCTTAACAGTGCTTCTATTGAAACTGTTTAGGCCTACATATAGAGAGGAGATGTAATTAATGACGATGAAATACGACTTTTGCTATTTAACGCTCCATTCTGTTAGAAAAAGCATTCTCAGCTTTTTTGTCTCGGAGAAAGCTTGCGTCGGTAGTGATCGTGATATCGTTAGCAAGATGCCTTGCGAATTCAACCCCATTTTGTGGCATCTCTGGTGACGATCGTGATAGACTTCATGAGCATCAGTTGTCTTCTAGGTTCACTAATTTGACTTTTTGGATGCCTAAGTCACTTGTCATGCACTGGTCTTCTACGCGGCTTATTTTCCACTAGCAATGGTGACACCAATCCGTTCAGTATTTCTACCCAGTGTGATAAAGGTCCATCGATCAGAATTCGCAAAGAAATTATAGGTTTACCTGAACTTATCTTTAGTGATCATTGATGTATCAATTATCAATCATTTTCGATGAAAGTTCATCAAATGTCGCTTTAAGTTGGATACATGCAACTCGGCTCCTCCCATCTTGTTGATGTGTGCTTCACACGTTTTTTCTGCAATCTCTACCAGGCAAGAAAATCCCCATCCTTGTCCAAAAAATATGAATACAATTTTTACTTTAATATGCGATTTAGAGGAGCCATCACACACGATTAACGTGAGGGTAAAAGATAATGTTCTCAGTATTTCATTTTTGTTTCTGATGTGACCTTTGGTGCGTTGGTGTGATCGAGGCTAGGAAGGCTTGTCTTCTCAACTAAATCACCGAGAAAAAAGACAATCCTTTTTCACTATCACGGTTCATTCCCTCAACTATTACAAGCTTTGCATGCAGCAGTGTCTGTACTTTTGTTTGACGGAGAAAGTTGACATCAAGACAGTGACACTGACAACTATGCACGAGAATAAATAATTTGTTTGTATTCTACTTCGGGTCTAGTCATAGGCCGGAGTCCGGAGTCCTATCATTTGATAGGACTCCGACTCTAGGAAAATGATGGAACTCCGGGACTCCGACTCCGCATCCCTGCTTTGATGTTGCAGCCTCGAAGATTTGAGCAGGTGTGTGCGTTTTTTGCGTCTAGCTGACAGATTCGGAAATCACCTTACTCTACTTTTGTGTCTTCAACATTTTGCTCTTATTATGTTGGTTTGAGGATCCTTGAATTTGAAACGAAGTTGTACAAGCACTTTTAGGCAGACTAATATGATCGCAATAATTTGCGTCTCATTTGTGTAATTATTTTTTATAATTTTGAAAGGTTGATCTGACGTCGCATCTGCGCAAATTTTGGAAAAAATGGCATCCTATGGAATTCTCCCGTCATGTGTTAACCGCTGGAAGGTCACATGTATTAATTTGCAAGTATACCGGTGCGATGTGGATAATGACTTAAGGCCCATTCACACCCCACGCGGCGCGGCGTTATCCCGCGCGTCTCTGTGTGAACCGTTCCATAATTTTATTAAGATTTTGATAGAAAATTCTGGACACGTGAGGACGCGCCGCGCCACGTTCGGTGTGAATGTACATTTAGGGAAGTAATCAATGTCATCATAAATACTGTACAAGTAGCAGATTATATAATACCTATTCTTGTCAATAAGAATTCATGGTGGAGCAGTGAAACATCGTATTTTCTCTAGTCGCACATGATATTATTGGGTATTAACTGCGAAAGTAAAATATTCATAATCGTCCAAATCTGCGTAGGAATTACGCATCATTTATGTAAGATATTTTAGAATCTATCTCTGCCAAAATCTTACGAAAAGCGCATGTAGATTTTAAGTACTGTGTTTATGGGGTGTCTAGCGGTAATATTATTGTACTATTTTGCTACTCAATCTTGCTCCTTCTTATTTATCTTCAAAAAGTTTGACAATTTTGTAGATGATGTTTACATTTGCTCAATACAATAATCTGGTGTAATCAAATCCTATCAAATCTTCAAATCCTGAATTAAATTGATCAATTTGATTCGGTCCCTAATCCTATAATATGCATGTAGTTACATGAAAGTATGTCTCAGTTAGACCATTACTTCACTGGTAGATCAAGTCATAATATCAATACTTTGATGTGCACCACCCCCAAAACATTTTACATGTAGCCTAACTGCAGCATGTCTTAATCGTAAAAATGCGATCTTGTCATGAACTCTTCAGATTATTGATGTAACCATCTATTCATGCGATGCAACTCATTTGAAGCTGTTCTCATCGCTTGCTGGCGCCGTCACTGTTCAGATTCAGAACAAAGATTAGATAGAGCAATGACGTTCATGTAACTATATCCATGCGAGGTGATATGGAACCGATTTTGCGTCATTTTGTTATATAAAAAAAGTACCACATGATCTAGGTTCCCCTAAATAACGCTTGATTTTTGTTTACGGAAGGTCAAATTCATGACTTTTCTTGGAAAGTACTTTCCTATTATTATAATTTTGCTATTTTTCAACTTTCTGCATAAAAAATGCCAATGACACGTGACAAATCATTCTGATTCAATATCGACATTAATATTCATTAATGCATTCAATATTTTTTCATTTAACAATGAGAAAAACGATGGATCAAATTACCACGCAAAAGATGTGCGACAGGTAGGGCTCGATCCTACGACTCCAGGTTATCTGGACCTACCGGTCTACCAACTGAGCTACAACATGCTGAGCCGCTTAAATGCAATAGATGTCAATTGACGGAATCACGTCCTCACCATCACACATCGGTTGTCATGGCAATCATAATAATGAATAAATGTTTGAACATAACCATAGAACATGTATTTTATCTAAGAATATATTTACGAAGATATATGATCCCACAGCACGAACTACAACACGATCATCTTTAGCGTAGAATTCGAATAGAGGCTTCGAATGATGTATGCAATGTCATACTGAAGGTGAGCATTTATGTTCTGTTTTTCATAGTATTCAAGCTTTAATTGAAAAACTATGCTTACTGACAGCAATTTAATTAAGAGAAATGCACAATCACCGTCGATTCAGAGCAATATTGTGGACCTCATATTGTTCTCAGTTCTCACTGACTACATCGTTTCATAGAACGCATGTTGGCTTTACACAGCGACACGATGCCTCTCTATGCCTCAGAGAAGCAATCCATCAATAGTCGCTGAAATCGCTAAAACCGTGGCCTTATGCTTTTAAGAGTCATTTTTGAGAAGACTTCATCAATTTTGCAAGTATCGCAATACCATGTCATCTACGCTGTCTGTAAGCAGTGACGTCCCACAAGGGTCAGTACTAGGGCCTATTCTTTTTACATTATACACTATAGACATCATTCAACTTGTACAAGGTTTTGGTCTGAAGGTTCACGTTTTCGCGGATGATATCCAGGTCTATGAATAGTGTCGTCCGACCGACATATCCAACTTTAAAACGCAAATATCGCGCTGTGTAAACGAGATCGACTCTTGGCTTGAGTCAAATAAACTGCGCCTCAACACGCAAAAGACGAAGTTGATGTGGTGTGCCACGAGACAGCGCCTCGACGAGTGTCACCAGTAACCAATCCTCATCGTCGACCACTTCTTTCGCCCAGTTTCGTCCATTTGCTGTCTTGGTGTCATCATTGATTCCACTTTTTATTCGCATTCCATGTTTCCACAACTACATCATTGTGCTTCAGAATTCTTCGACAAATTAAATCCATTCGTCGCTCTATAACGCGCTCTCTGACAATTCATCTTGTAACTTCGCTCGTCTTCCCATAGTACTGCATTTCCGTTCTTTGTGGTCTGCCGGACTACAGAATTACCCGCCTTCAAGCGATGAAAAATGTCTCAGCTCGCCTGGTTTTCAATTTCCCTCGACACGCTCATATCACACCAGAATTTCAAAAACTTGTGATGGCTGTCAATAAGATCCTCAATCGATCTACGTCTCATCACCCTAGCACTCAAATATGCACATGGTATTGCTCCTGAATACCTCAGTGAGCTGCTTGTTCCTGTCAGCTCACTTGCACATCGCTCTCGCCTCAGAGCCATTTCTACGAGCTCACTTGCTGTGCCAAGAACACGTCTAATATCGGTGGCCAATAGGTTCTTCTCTGTAAAAGCCTCACAAGCGTGGAACAACCTTCCGTCTTCCGGCACCACTCAAAGAACTCTAAGGCTACTCAATGTCGCTGCTAAAGACTCTTTTCTCACGTGAATGACTGCTGCGTTTTTTTAACGTTTTGCGATTTTTTACAACCAATTATTGTGCAAAAGCCTTGAAGTTTTGTGAAAACACATGCCTTTTATAATAAAATTCGTCATTCAAGACGAGGAAGATTCGACATGATCACTATTGTTAACACTTGACAGTGTAATTGAAGCAAGTCGCCATTTATGTCAACTAGATGTCGAATGCAGATTCCGCATTTGACAACATTCAACACCATGCACGTGAAAGTGACCAACTTCCCGCTTGAAAGATGGAAAATGCATCTGCATTGCTGGAAAGTAATTTTACTTCTGAGTTCACAAATGTTCACAGCCTAGCCATATACCATTTATTATGGCATTCAAAAGTGAACTCTGAATAGCTGCTTTACATGTATAGACGATTATTTTACTGAAAACTCATTCATTAAAATCTGCAGCAGCCACCTCGAGGATAGCATTTGATAATTCTCTGACATTAAAAGTTGTGGAAACCAACATGTACATCACGTGGTTTAGCTTTAAAGTGTGTGCAGTGAAAATAATATATGCATTGAAGTAAGAATCCATAACTGAAGGAGGCGATTTGTCCTTCACTCCTATTTTCTTTTGTTTCTTGTTGACTTTTAAAGCTTTAATTGTTCTACAACTATTCCTGATGCATCAGATGAAAATAATGATGATCATTTCAATTATTGTTTCGAACTTTTTTAACATGTTTCAAGCAAAATTGCTCATCATCAGTGACAGGAGAAACAGATTTTACAATAAAATGGAGCTTATATACAAATTGATTTACAGAGCTGTCAAACTTTGTAGTGATCCTAATGATGTCAAGCAAGGTATTGAGAAATTGAAAAATATTTTCCTTCTAAATGGCTATACTGAAAGAGAATTTGATAACATTTGCCAAAAGGTAGAAGAATGTATTAGAAATCCACCATCCAGCGATAATCAAGAAAAAACTAAAATTTTTTTAATGACTAGTTACAATTCGTCTTTTTGTAATGAATTCCTTACCGGTATCAAACAAATTAATGTTCGTCTTAAAAACTCCCGTATTTTTCCAATATTTAAAACTTTGAAGACTAGTATGCTAATTCCGTTGTTTCTTATTTTCTTCAATTGTTTATAAATATGAGTGTGAGCACTGTCATAAGTGTTACATAGGAGAAACAAGAAGGCATTTTATTACTCGGATAAATGAACACATGAAAGGTAGACCTGCCTCAGAAATTAGCATGCATGAACATTTTCCTAACAAGGCGAATTTTAGAATTATTTATAGAACTAAGCCGTGGTTGACCAAGTAGGCTGAAGCTATGCATATTCACGAGATAAATGACGAAATATTGATGAATATTCAACTTGTGACGCAGTTAGAACTCTGGTGATTCCATACACTATAAATGTACCGACGACCTATGAACTGATGGAATGTAGTTCACTTTCCTTCTTTTGTATGTAAGCTCCATTTTATTGTAAAATCTGTTTCTCCTGTCACTGATGATGAGCAATTTTGCTTGAAACATATTTGACCCTCAAAATGAATAGTTTCATTCAAAAATAAATCTTGGCAGTCTTGCTTATATTGCACTTTTTTAAGACTTGTCACTTACGTTTTTGCTCACATTTCAGCTATATTGAGAATGTGCATACAGCTTTCGCTTTTTCTTAGAGTCTCTCATCGGCTGCGCAACCTCTTGAATTATCAAGAGGGTGAAAAAATGCACTCATGTCGGGTCGTTTGAACCAAAGATTAGCGCCAGATAAACTGTTATGTCTACAGTAATCAAAGGATATCTGGTTAATACGCACTTTTACATGTAAGATTTCCATTTCCGCACATCTCGGTTCATCTCTGGTTATAGATAAGAGGAAGTGTCAATGTCAGTTATCATCCTATATGTTTGTCATTTGCACCCTTGCACAGCGTAGTAGTCAAGAGATTCTACAACGGAATTTCTTTGCTGTTTTGCTTGCAATTGTCTTAGATAATTTTTTCTTTTTATAGCACCTATTTTAATAGTGAAATCGTAAGTTCACAATTACATATTGGAGGCATAGAGTAAGTATATTAAGTAGAGTGGCAAATCATCAATAATTAATTCCACTTTGTGTATGCAGCTTCGATTTTGTGAAATGAACTCGAATGAGACCCAGCATCACATATGAGATATGCAATTTTTTACACTTTTGGAGAAATTTTGGATTTGACTGATCGTGAAATACAAAACAAAAGGGATAATAGCATTTTACAAATCCTTCATGTCATGTCAACCTGTGTGGAGAGGTAATATAGTTTTTTAAATTAGCAATCCGATGGGTTACTATCACTTGAATACATAGGCTTATCAATAAGAGCACTTTCTTGAGCGTGATCATATCACAAGCTACAACCTGCCACTGGTAGAGCAAGATAAAATAACCGCTGATAATGACCACAATTAAGTTCAAAGATGTAGATGGGTCCGCATTACTACATTCAGATTTGATTGCATCATAAATATTAATTATGCTGATAAAAACTGTTAGCAAATGTTCATTCCGTTTGATATCCAATTTGCTTAATACTACTTATAACGGGGCGTCATCTCGGTAGTATATAAATGCAAGAATAATTTGAAACTAATTACCTATTTAAAAAATACTCAAAATAATTTTTTGGACCGCAGGAACGTTATCTCCGCAAAAAACTGAATCTTCTCATGTAAAAATTTTCACTGTATACAAATACTTCTTTGGGTCGACACTCTACCTATATATACTTACTTTCTGATTGGAGGCTCATGTCAAAAACTTCATCGATTCCAGAAATATCGATGACTATGAGATTCATGAATAGCACCAGCAGGCTTACCTACCCTCAACTTCAAATGCTACAGAGGACCGCAGCGTTCCAATCGACGCCGCTGAGTGATGCTGCATGGACCGACATGTGGGACTTTCACTCACTAAGTGCGAAAATGAATATCAGATCGAAATTACGTCTTCATGTGTGTGAAAGATGTCATTATAAATGTTGGAGCATATAGGGTAAAGCAAAGGTCTATCAACTGCCAAGAGACAAAAAGAAAAAATCACTCAACTCAATCTATAACCCATTGCCAAATTTCCATTCTGTATATGAAGCATCAGAAACTTTAAGGGGATTTTTAAATCAAAATTAAGGAACCTCCTTGTTTATGCCAGTGCCGCAAGCCAAAAGTGCCCGTTGACTTGTGACTGAGACATTATTGAATGAGAAGTCAAGTCATTCGTAGCTTTGTGCACTTAATAAAATCCTATTTTAAACAGGAGACTTGAGGTGTCTAGCAGGATCAACAGTACTCATTAAACATAGTACTACGTAAGTCTCAATATCTTTGATAGTTGCTTCGATTTTCATTTCAGCGATTGCAATGCATGCAAAACTTAAGAATAGCAATTTTATATTTAAAATTTCAATTTAATTGGACTAAGTAATCAGTTAGTTGCAGAATGGGGTAATCAATCAAATCCAATTCTTTGATGATAACAGTCAATTAACTATAGATGCTGAATTACTAAAAGTTGAAAGTTGAAATATTCATTCCTTAATTATGACAGATGTGTGATGTTATTGACATGAGCCCACCAATTGTCATCAGTCGCACGCAAACGTACGTGACCAGAGTAGGAAGTGGGTCAGAGACATTAGACCGACTCGACCCGCTTCCAACTCTGTACGTAATACTATTATTAGTCAGAACAACATGTCTAGATAACCTTGGACTCGTAGGTTCGACTGCTATCACTGGTGCATATATTTTACAGGGCAATTTTATCTTCAGCATTCTCATTATTTGATTGCAAATTTCTCAGTGAATTGCTTGTTTTCCTAACAGTGAGTAACCTTGTTGCAAACTATATCGGGATTGTGCTTAATTATCATTGCACTATTACAGACTCTTAGCTCATGAATTAAAAGTCAGCTAAGATAGTGATGCTGAATACAATATCAAATGCCATTGCTCTATCCTGGAGGCGCATGGTCTGTGTATCTATTGTTCTATTGCACGCATTGATAATATTGTACGCTTGGTTAACGTATTATGTGTTATGCGTAAATGATCGTTAGCACAATCGTATTAAAAAAAATTCAAATCAATCAAGCGTTTACTCTATGCAAGTCATTATTTCTCATGCTGTGTAATGTTCACATTAATGCTTCCGGCAGTCAATTAATATCAATTCTAATACAAATCGATCCATTACAATAACTAAATTCCAGTTATTCGACTTCAACAATCAATAAATTGCAGTTATTCGATTTCAGTGATCAACAAATTGTGATCACTCGTCTGCAGTAGGGTGATTCTCAAACATTATACAAAATTTGCATTGAAATTTGTCTTGGAAGGTTACCATTCCAAAATTTCTTATAACCTAACTTTTGAGGCACTATATGTCGATCAAATAGCAGAGGGTATAGCGGGGATCACACCAATTTTGTATTTTAGTATATATGTGAAATTCAAAATTTTGTTGCATTTTGTGGTGTCTTTAGAGTCTTTTGTGGTGTCTTTAGAGTCTTCTTCCAAAGTTGAAGAGGTTTCGGAGAAAATTAATATGTGATTGTTATGCATACTTAGGGTGCTTCTTAAGCATAAGCTGGTTGAACTATTCTCACCTCCACTTCTGTGACAGATTGTGCATCGACCGAGTTGCGTTTTTCTACTCACTTAAAAAGATGGTTATGTTTAAGATCCGATATCATACAAATCATTAAATGCCACAAAAATAAATCCTGTACTTCTGATGCACACATAGCCAATGATGATATTTCGTGCTCAATAAATATTCTGAAACATAGAATGCAAGGAGAAAAATTCACGAAAGCTTCACTAACTATTCATCGAACGAGTTACACAAAATACCTGGGACAGGTACATGGTGGGTCCTAAAATTGGGATAGAATATTGTTTTCCACCTATGCTCAAGATAGATGTATAACATAAGATGTAATTGTGATAACAAACCAAAATTCTTACAGCTGGAAACCATATTATGGAAGAAAGAATCGTTGAAACATGAGACTGTCAAGTTTGGGACAGGATTATTTCAATGATTTTAGGGACAATTAATTTACATTAGAGTGCTATTCAATTTTAATACAAAATTTACCCTTGATGTGGCAGGGATGTATTTATAGATGTCTCATAAAGCTCCGGATGCATTAATGGCATTATCTATCGCTTAGATCTCCTTTTATAAATTAGGGACATCGATTTTGTATAATTTGTGAGCATCACCCAGTAATTAAATGCCATTATTCGATTTCCACAGTCAATCAATAGCAATCCTTGTTGAAGCATCTGATTGCGACTCTGGTGTGCTCATTATCACAGTCCAGATGGCACCGCGCTTCGAAAAGGCATCAACGTATTAAGATGGCATCAAGCCATCCACGTCCCAAAATCAGATCAAGTTTTTAATGAGCAACTCCAAATTCTATGATAACTTTGATTTGATTCAGACGAAATTTTGAAAATTTGACATGCTATCACACCTTGCTTTGCAACATTTGGCAAAGGACAAGCTTAGTGAAATTTAGGAAACGGAATTTCTGCGACAGACTGCACCTGTGAGGGGCAGTAGAGTAATTTTTATTACTGCATTATCGCATAATTTTGAATGTTTTCATTCGATTGCTATCGCGAATTCGAGAATTGAAATGCAGAATTTCGTGTTGCTGTATGCGAAATCATCATTTCTTATCATTTACATACATCCTATAAATCTTTCACCGCTTGTTTCTTCAAATGATTACTCAGCATTATTCCTACCTACTGTTAGACTTATTTGTTACCTATAGGTATCTAGAGAGTGAGTTTCAATGCTCGGTGTTTCATGTTTGTGAATGAAATTTTCTCATTTCCTTAGTAAATTGTGAGTTCAGATAAATCTATTTTGAAGACAAGAGTGAGTCATAAATGACATCAAACGCAAACTGTTTGAATAAGACAGGTCATCTGATTTGTACTGACGAATTCTCATTTCAAAGATCAACAATAATTGGCAATCAAAAATGTGCTATTTTTAGGTTAATGGCCATGTACATCTCATTAATAAGATTGTAAAAATGGATATAGAGAATTATTCTTATCTTATTGATATCCAAATATATTTCAATCAGTTATATAAAGCACTGGGTATTGTAAATCCGAGACTTCGCTAGTGCTTGTCAATCCCGATATCTTGAAAGTCTAAGCAGGAATCTCAAGCTGGTCTGGAAGATGGAAACTAAGTAGATTTTTGAATACTTTCAATATTGTTTAATCCAAAACTAACTCAATGGAGTCGCATCTGCATACATATCGATAACTGTTTGATTTTACATTTATGCTTTGCAACTGTTTTAATCGTGAGCATTCTGGGAAACTTATTGAACTTATTAACGGCGTTAATGCCTTGCTTGCCGTAAATATTGGATTACGATGCATACAGCTACTATGATATTGCGTATTTTCTATAGGTTTGATATTCCCACAAGAATGAAAGATGTTTGATATGGAAAGTAAATAGGGGAATTCAATAAGGAAAGAACAGTCCTTTGCTAAAATTGTTTAAAACTAGAAGACCAATTGTTTATTACATCTTCTGCTCCCACCCCAGAGCACCGGCAAAGACATCATGCACCCAGGATCTTGGATTTTGGTTATTTTTGGGGCACTCATAATCCTATGACTGATGCATGGTATTCATGATATTGAACTACAATTAGAAAGAAGATTCTATCACATGTTGGATAGCAGACATATCCTATGTTTAACAGATATCCAAGTACATCGATGAAAGCACTGCGTGCGATTGTGTGAAACAGCTGACCCGATCCGAGACTAAGTAAGTAAGTAAGCGTTTATTTCTCGTAAATGAAAATCTATACAGAGTGTTACAGCTACATTCAAGTGAACTTCAAGTAATATGAAGAAGTAAACATAAAAAATTTGCTGCAAAATCACACAATACGCATACATGTACATTGAAAGATATGCTAACTATGTTTAAAACAGCACTTTATATTATGCCGAATCATAAAAGGGAAAAAGGAACGAGCGAATTTTTCAGTTCGAACAATAGGATAGGAATAGTTATTTGAAAGAGCTAATTTACACGGCAAAAAAAGATCGCTCAACAAATGCTCTGGGTCACTTTCAATTACACTGAACAAATTTTGTGACAATTTAATTCGCCTACGTTCTAAAACAACATCACATTTGTCACATTTTGATAGACCATTGTACATAATGCGATGGGCTCTCTTTTCAACTTTTACAAGCACATTGTTATCTTTTTTATTGAGTCCAACGAAGACTGGGGAAGCATAGTCAAAAACTGATCGAATGATTGCCAAATATATGTCATGTAACTTTATAGTGGAAACAAGGGGTTTTAATCGGCGAAGAAGATGTAAGCGACGACTGTCCTTTACACGCAAGTAATTCACATGATTGTCCCATGTTAATGTGTCATTCAAAATAACACCTAGACATTTTGCCATTGAAACTCAATTTACAGAAAGTGGCTCATCAAAAAATATGGGATGTCGGGAAGCAAGCATGACATTAGACTTACTGGTAATCAACGTTAACATATTTAATGAACACCATCGTGCAACGTTCGAAGTTTCATCTTCAATATTGCTACGAATACAAGATGCATTACCGTTGGAAAATGGAACAACAATGCTGACATCATCGGCATACTTGACCATAGTACTCTCATCAGATATACAACACAGATCTTTTATATACAGACAAAAAATGAAAGGTCCCAACACTGAACCTTGTGGTACACCCCGAGAAATATTGACTGAACGAGAGAAGTGCCCATCTATTTTTACAACAGCTTTTCTTAGCTCAAAATAGGATCTAAGCCAAACAACAAGTTCGACCGGAAAGTGCATATTCAACGTCTTTTCAAATACAATATTGTGATCAACACAGTCAAATGCTCTTGTCAAGTCAAAATTCAGAATTGCACAACCAAATTTTTGCCGATCATCAAAAACACGTAGTGAAGCATCAACTAGCTTAATTAGAGTGGTGGTGGTGGTGGAAGATCCTTTTCGGAAACCATGTTGCTCTCTTCCAAAATTTATGAAAAACATTTCGGCATAGCGGTTAAGAATAATTCGTTCCAGTAGTTTGGAGAGAACTGGAAAAGTTGAAATATATCGTAGTATATCTACATCAGGAGGCTGTTTGGTTGAACGTCCTTTTTTGATAAACTATGTCCTTTCAGGCGAGAGAGTGATTTTGATGTTCACCGGGAATTTCATGTCATTTTTTTCATCGCCTATTTTGTGTTTTATTATTTGCGCATTAAATACTTCAATATGAAGTTCGGCCTTGACATTTAACAGGACCCAATAACTTAGATTGTCACAGCTATGATCAAATTCATAGATGACATGAATTACATCAACAAAAATAATTTTCGTAAGCAACGCCATGCATGTCAACATCAAACTCGTGACACATATACACGTATTTTTGTATTGAAAACATACTTGTGTCTGTTAGATATTCTGACATGCTAAAAGGAAGCGGCATAAAAATGTGACTGTAAATTTTAATGTAGAATAACTTTCTAATTATCCAAAAGAGATTAGCAATTGAGGTTTCATTCTTAAGCCAGTGCACATCTTTATTGCCATAATCTGCACTGCAGTGATTGCATTTGAGGATGAGAGTATAATGTACATACCAAGCAGAAGAACTCGAATTCAGTCGTTGCTCATTCCATCTAGTTTCTTGGCTTTCGAGTTCTTCTGCTTTGCATGTACATTATACTCTCATTCTCAAATGCAATCATTGCAATGGTAATTATGGCAAAAAAGATGTGCATTGGCTACAAATTGACACCGTAATTGTTGATTTCTGTTGGATACTTAGAAGGTCATACTACATTAAAATTTATGGTCACTTTTTTATGTCGCTACCTGTACATTATCATGTTTTTAGGATTCCGGTATTAATCAGCTAATTCCAGCAAACGAAATTCCAAGGCTGATCATTCGATAAGATTCAGGACCTCTGACACTAGCTTGATGTTCGTAATTATGTAGCCATGAGCTGTCAAAAATATATTTTAAGCTTTCATGCATGTTGAGTATAGATGAATATATTCACCAAAATTAATACTTATCGCAGAATTTCACCTGGCTATACTGGATTTTATATTTTCTTATGTTTTGCATATAAAATCATAAACAGAAGCAATTTACTTTTACAGAAATTCGACAAAGTGCTAATATTTTGCCACAATTATTATAAACAGCACTTATCATATAACCAGCTAAATAGATGCAGGCCAGTTGTGTTAATAAGAAAATGTGACTGATTTAGGTGCTTTAGGTGTAAGATTTCTATCAGCTTTTGAACTGGGATTCCAACGTAGACAGCTACATGAATAGACCAAGCTGAATTTGAATCGGTCTCGGAGTCTATATGTAAATTTACGCTATGCAATCTACTGACTGCTTGTTTAGTAACGGCTAAATGAAGAATAAATATGTTGTTTAAAACTACAACCTTGCGCTAGCCGCAACGGTTCACCGAAAATTGTGAAAAGTTGCACTGAAGCACTTATTGAACTACAGGCTAGATATAATTTCCTTAACGTCTTTTGTGATAGTCAATTAAAACTTCAAACTCATGAAGATAGGGTCTCTGTCCTTCAATGATAAATGTTAATATTTTCTAGAATTCAATGAAAAGTTTATAAAATAACGGTGCTAAGAAAATTCTAGAGGTGCTAAAGTCGGAATTACGAAATTACTGAATTTGAAACAGACTTACATAGGCTTCCTTTAATTTGCCAATGCTTACAAGTGACTATCATGATCCTTATCCCGTACGGCTCCATGATAATTCTAGTGGAACTCTTTAAAGCAATAGATGAAAACAACAGAAATTACATAGATATACAACAGAGAGAGAGAGAATTTGTACAAAAGAAAGTACAATTGCAAGAAATGCGTGAGCATGCTCCACCCATCAGATCTTGAAACTATCGCAGATGCTATCAAGAAACTCGACGGTTCGCAACTACTGATCGAAGAGTACCAGAGAAGAGACTTGAGCAAGTGTAGGGAGATGGAGCAACTCACTACCGAATTGCGAAGGGCCGATATGAAGATTGAAGAGATGGAAGAGGAGATGGAAATCCTACGAAAAGCTAAACAAGATCTGATGCTTGGTGCTCAAAACTACGAAATTGAACTAAGAAAATCCGAGAGGCAAATTGACAAGTTGAAGAGGGCGAGAGAACATCAAGAAGAGGAAGACGACAACAGCGGTGAAAAAGAAACAACAAGAGAAGAAACACGCATAAACATCGAGAAGGATGACATGAAAAAAGAATTCGGTGCGATCAAAATCATGCTATCCGATTTGAACAGCAGGATCAAGGACATTGAAGAGAACCAGTCAGCTAATCACCAACACCAGAACAACAGCCAACAGCGGAATACTAGAATGCCCAACCACCAGAACAGAAATGCCAACGGATATCAGAACTTTCGATACAACCGCCAGCCGCCCAACTTTGGCTACAAACGTGTCGTGGTTTGCCATAATTGTGGCAAAAAAGGACATTACGCTCGCAACTGCTACGCGAGAGTGACGACGAACTTTGGCCGACGTTACCACGATTATCAAAGATACCAACGTCCGACCTGTCACAGTTATCGAACAAGTCCCAATAATGAACGATGGTATCATCAGCGACCGCTATACCAAAAACCGAACTTCTACGTCCCTCCAGCTCAACCACAGCTGCACGTGCATGTGAGAGATCAAAGTGCACCTGCTCAAACTGTCGCAGCCCATCAGTCGCAGCCTCACCAGCCGTATCTTTGATACTGAGGTAGGAGAGGAGACAAATGTATGTGATAATGATGAACATGATAAAAATGATGACGGAAACTTAAAAACGCTAAAATTGTTCTCTGTCAACATCAATGGTTTAACGAAACATAAAATAGATGATACTGATCTAGTAGGTGATATTAATAATTCGGATATCATCTGTTTAGCGGAAACCCATCTTGATTTTGAAAATGAGCTAATTAACGTAGACTCTTATGATGCTCATCACTCATGCTTCAAGAGGAATAATATCTTAGGCAGAAACGTTAAAGGAGTTTCCATGTTTCTCAAAGAGAATGCTGATTATACAAATGCAACAAAAATAGTGTCGGAAAACGGAAATTTAATTATAATGAAATTATCTAATAAATCTTGGATAGATATTAAAGAACTGTTTATCATTTTGTGCTATCGTGACAATCGTAAATCGAAGCATGTTGAAGAAAATTTCCTAAATAAAATAAGAGAATATATAGATCAGTATAAAATGAAAAACGTAATCATGATCGGCGACCTAAATGGAAGAATCGGCTCTCTGAGTGACAACGAATTTCTAGACATTCCTCATAGAACATCAGAAGACACAACTGTTAACAAATTTGGAAGAGAGCTTATTGAATCTTGTAATGATACATCGCTTGTGATAGCGAACGGTCGATTTGAGGAAGGAAAATGCACATTCTATAGAACGCGGAATACGAATATAAGCAAATCTGTCATTGATTATGCTATTATATCACAATCTATGATTAGCTGTCTGAATGCCTTCGAGATTATGGAACCAAGATTATATACTGACCACGTACCCATGTGTATCGAAATAAAGATAAAATTGCAGAATAAAATTGACAAAAAAGTTATTGATCTCCAAAAACGTTTAATGAAGAAGGTAAAACCCTTCAAATGGAATAAAGAGTGCGAAAATTGCTTCAACTTTGTGGAATTTCGGAGCAATTGTAATAAACTAATAAACGACATCAATGTGAATAATGCCAATAAAAATGAAATCTACAAACGATTCATTCATAACAATAATGAAGCTTCAAAAATAATAAGTAGTTGCAACATGCAGACAAAATATACTCTCGATACTAGAAGAATCAGGCAAGATTATAAAGCATCTGTAGAAAAATGGAAAACTAATAAGACTGAAGATAATTTAATGCGGATGCTGAATAAGAAGAAAAATTTAAGCATCGAAATTAGGAAAGAAAAGCGAAAACTGCAATCGCTTAAGCTAAACGATCTCAAGGAAGCTAATTATAGAAATGATAGTGAAAAATACTGGCAACTGATTAATAATAAAAACAGCAAAACTAAAAAGCATCCGAAAACAACTCTAACAGCAATTGACTTTAAGGAAGAATTGGAATCAAATGATAAAACTTTGACAGAAAGAAATAAAGAAATACCTCTGAAAAAAGTGACGGAAAGTTCGGAGGTCATATATGATGATGAAAATCTTAACATGAGTATTACGAAAGACGAAATAATATATGCATTAAAGAATATGAACAACTCAAAAGCTAGTGGACCAGACAAGGTAGTCTATGAAATGTTAAAGAAAAATATTGACAATACTATATCTATACTAGAAAACATGTTTAACCAAATTTTAATTGATGAAATGACTCCCTGGAACCTCAGCTGGACAACTTCAATATACAAAAAAGGAGATAAAAATGAAGCTGAATCATACAGATTTATCAACCTATCTTCCTGTCTCGAAAAACTCATGACAAAAATTTTCAACAACCGTATAAATAAATGGATTGTTAAGCATGACATTTTGCACCAATCGCAGATAGTATTTCGAAAAGAGAATTCCACATTTAACTGTATATGGTTATTAAAAGAAATTATTCAGATACACAAAAATATTAAAGAACCACTATATCTTTGTTTCATTGATTTATCGAAGGCATTTGATAGCATCCCAAAAGATAGACTGATATATAAACTGAGACACATGCTACCAGGGGGAAGATTTCTATCGCTACTGCATAACATGCTCAATGAAAAAACGTATAAAATTTTATTCAGTGGAAATGAAAGTGATGAATTTAGGTTGGAAACTGGAATACCTCAAGGCGATAGTCTCTCGCCTACCCTATTTTGCTTGCATATTAATGACTTACTTTCAAAATTAGACAAAAATGAGCATATTGATGCTATTGAATTCGCCGAAATGAAGATTGCATCGCTAATTTATGCCGACGATATACTGCTGATGAGCCGTACTAAAGAAGGATTGGCATGCCAAATTAAAATTGTTCAAAATGATTGCTACGAAAATTGTCTAAGTATTAACTATGAAAAAACTAAAATTATGACATATAACGACGTAAACAAATATAAAGAATTTAATATCGCCATAAAGGAGAACGTACACTCCATTGAAGTAGTAAACGACTACAAATACCTGGGTGCATTCTTTTCAAAAAATGACAGAAAGCATGTTGAAGAATTAGGAAAACGAGGAAAAATATCAGCATGCATAACAGTAAAAGCTGTAAAAGATTTTGGCTATGTTGATGGAGAAATTTTGCGTAATTCGTTTGAAATATTGACAAAATCAAAAATGAAATATGCAGCTGAATTCTATTTTGATAAAAACCTTAAAGAATTAAATAAAATACAAATACAGTATTTCAAAAAAATTTACCATTTGAAACGTACAACACCCACGTATTGTATAATTGGAGAATTTGGAATCAAACCGATAGAATTTCATTTTTATAAAGCAGCTTTGAACTACTGGTTGAAAATGAATCGAACTGATGAGCATCAATTAGTAAGAAAAGTATTTAATTTTATATATAAGTATTCAAACCTTCCTAGCTACCGTAGCACATGGACTACCAGAATGTTCAAATTAATAGAAAAACTTCACTTCAATAAGAATGAATTCAGTTTAATTGAACAAATGAACTTGAGCCATGGTAAGCGAAATAATCATAAGAATTTGATAAATAATCGTTTAACTGAATATTTTAGACAACAATGGATTGAAAGTGCAAGAAATAGCAATCGAGGTTTAAAATATTTACAACTATGTCGCTTTGAATGCAACCTAAAACAGTATCTCAATCAAACAAATGATGATAAAATAATCATACCCATTTTAAAGATGAGAACTTTTAGCCACAATCTTGTCACTGAAGTTGGCAGATACAATAATAGACAATCTTACGACGAGTGTCTTTGCCTAAATTGTAGCTCTGAAGAAGTAGAAGATATAAAACATTTCATTTCTAAGTGTCCGAAGTATGCGGACACCAGAAGTCTTCTAATACCTTTTTTAGAAACCGATGACAGTACACATTTCTATGCAACTATGGACATGTTAAATCTCCAACAGATGAAATCTCTTGCAAATTATATACAACAAGTATCTGAAATAAGGGAATCTTAGAAAATTATACAGATACTATGACGAAATTGTCACATTATATGCATAGAAATCGAAACGTTTTCTCAGTCATGTGTGCACAGTTTACCATTGCTGCCTCACCCGACAGAATAGATATCTGAATCGAGTTTGTCATTGCATAACCTAAGATACTAACAATTGACTTTACATACTTTCGATAGTCGTTTGCCGCCTGTTACATAGATTTTGATGAAAAACTTGCGCGCTCTATTGTGTGCATAGAAATACGAACGCTTTGCATTGATGTGTCTATCACTGATTGCAGTGCCGACTCAGATATCTATGATCTACAAGGTGTCCCACAAGTCTGGACACATAGGAAATTATGAGTTTCATGACTTCAATGTCATCAGCGACAAATAGCTGTGCAAATGAACTATCTATCATTGTGTTCAGAACATGTGACTAGTACTCGGTATTGTCATATAGAGGTTGGCTAGTCAATCGCATTTCCATTTCACGTCTTATCAGCGAGCATGCTATTGACAATTGAAGAGCGCATTGAAGTAATTTTGTTGGTTGGGAATCGTAGCACGAGAGACGCAGCGGATTTGTTTAATCAGAACCATCCTGAACGCGAGCCCATCAGCTTCAGTTGTGTCGCAAAACTTTTGAGAAAATTCAAGGAGACTGGCAGTGTGCATGACAAACCCCGGTGTGGCCTCCCCGACGAGTCAATGATGAAGATACCGGTACAGCAGTCTTGGGTGCATTTAGCAGAAGTCCGAAAAGATCCATCCGCCGTATGTCCGCTGAAATCAACATTTCAAAGTCAAGCATCCATCGCATTCTGAAACTCCATAGCTGGCATCCATACAAATTGCATTTGATGCAAAAATTATCGGAAGACGATCCAGACAGAAGAACTGAATTTTGTTCCTGGGCGATGAACATGTGTGAAGAAAATGACAACTTCCCATATGAAATTTTATTCACTGATGAAGCCAACTTTTACGTTTCTGGAGAGGTTAACAGACAGAACACACGCTACTGGTCATCAAGCAATCCTCACTGGTTTGATGGATCCAAAGATCAAGGAACCAGGCGTCTTATGGTGTGGTGTGGTATCTGGAAAGATCAGGTTGTTGGTCCATTCTTTTTTGAGGACACAGTACGGGGAGAATTATTCTAGTCTGCTACGCAATGAAGCACTACCAAGTCTACCAGACGACGGTCCTCCTTGGTTTCAACACGATGGTGCCCCGGCCCATTACTCGGTCATTGTTCGTGAATTTTTGAATGAACAATTTCCTGGGCATTGGATTGGTCGAAGAGGAACGGTTGAATGGCCGCCAAGAAGTCCAGACCTTTCTCCGCTTGACTTCTACCTTTGGGGACACTTGAAAGCTATGGTGTATTCCGAAAAGATTCAAGACCTTCATCATTTGCGGTGGCGCATACAGGAAGCCTGTCAGCAGATTACCCCAGAAATCATTCAGCGAGTCTTGGAGTGGAGATATCGACTGGAATTGTGTGCTGTGAACGGTGGTGGACATTTTGAACACATCCTTGACTTTCATGCATTTTGTCCACTAGTATCTACTTTAACATTGAATAAATGATTAGCGATTTTCAATGTGTCCAGACTTGTGGGACACCCTGTATAAGACCACGCATCGATATATTCCATAGTTTAATGAGCAGCACCCTGAAATCATAAACGGCTTTTCATATTCAATTATATTTTATTTAACAGGTAAGTCAGTCTTATTTGCAGTGATGGCACTCAAGTTTTGGGAGGCGAGTTGCAGTAAGGTCAAATTCCGCTGTTGTCCAGTGTAGCTGTGTTGTAACTGCTCACGAATCTCGGCTACTTCTCTCTTAAAAGCCGCTTTCCACATGGAAAACGCCTTCTCTGCGATATTGAGAAATGGAGAGTAGGGCGGCAAGTACCTAATAGTGTCCCTCTCGCAAACTGACTTCACGGGCTCTATTGTGGCACGGAGCATTATCCATGACGAATACCCGAGGTCCAGCCCCAGCCGCAACGGACGCTTCTTCCAGCCAGGAGTTAAATCTCTCACAGGAGGTTCCGCCTTCGTAGAATTCATGATGGACGATACCTTCATTAGAGACCGCGCCAAGATGAGAGTAAAATTCCGCCCGCGCTGTCCATGAACAATCCTGACAGCTCGCTCTCCCCGTCTGGCACGACCTCGTGTGCGACTGATCCATAAATTAAAGCCGGATTCGTCCACAAAAATAAATGTTGGCGGATGGTTTGCGTTGATCGCGTGCAGATACCAGTTCGCATACTCGGCCCTTTCCACTTTGACGTCATGGCTATTGCGGTTGACTTGAACAGTCTCCATTTTCTTTAAGAAGATAAGACGATTTCTCAGACATGTGCTGATAGTTTGAATTGAGACAGATGGCTTGTCCGGCATCCGCGCTTGTAGATCAGCTTTGATTTGGGCTAACGTGAATTCCGGTTGGGATTCAACAATCTCTACCACAGTATTTGCCATATCTTCGTCCATCTTTTGGTGTCGTCTTCCTCTGGGACGCTCAATGACTCTTTCAAGTATATAACGATGTACTATTGAATACGCAGTACCCCGTTTTACACCGAGAACTCGAGCGGCTTCAATATAATCATCTCCGGCTTCGTGAGCCATAATGATTCTGCGTTTAACATCAGAAGGTATTCGCTGGCGCTCCATATTGATAAGTTAATTTAACAGATGTGAAGACATCTATATAGGGCTTTGGGTCAAATCGAATAGATATCATTTATTCTTCACGTGAAATACCGCTCACTAATCTGATAGAGACACAATTGAACTATTTTGCTACAGTTTATTTATTGTTGTTGCTCTCAATTGTGAAATGACGTAATATTTTATCTTTTAACGTTTTAGAAATTAAAGTGCCGCTCTTGATTCGGTAGTTGCCGTTGTCGTGTAGGAAAACCTATATTAATATCAAGCATAGATATCTATATGTAATCAACCATTGACGGTGGTCTCAATTATGGAGAAAAATGTAGATAGGAACAAACTGTGAAACAGCGTCAGATCAGCATATTGCCAAATTGCTAACGATAAATCGATTGTGAATGACATGAATCGTAATCACTGGTATAGATAGCTGTTTCATGAAATTTGACAAATCACTCCACATTGACTGCCAATACGAGTCAGAAGGTCCGGAATAATCTGCATCCATTCAATTATTCTTATCATTCTCACATTGTTTGTAGGTGAGTCTCAATGAAACTATGACATCTATTCGAGTAGTACAGTTGATACAATGAATATTTTCTGAATTAACTTACAGTATAACTTTTGTGCATGATCTCCGGACCTTCAAAATTGACTCGTCTATTAACATCTAAAATAAAAGTTCTGTTGGTGTGTGCTTGCGTAAATTAACAGACAAAATTAATTAATCATTCAATATGTACTCAATTAATTCATGCATGCTTATGATTATGAAGATGGGTTACCTTTTAAGATATGCCATGATGTCCTCATGACTTACGATTCATTCTATATATGTCTTTACTTGACTCATTGAATCGATTGATGCATCCGTATCACCTGAATTCACTAATTCAAACGCTTACATAAAACTTTCCATGAAATATTTCTGCACGAAATAATGTTTATTGACATTTCAGTAGTCTCGTAAATGTCTCCTCTCCACCAACCTCCTGATGACGCACTTTCTTCACTCATCCCATTTTATCCATTTCACCATCATTTAATACACGATCATAGACCATTTTATCATCACATGATCATTTATGCAATGTTTTGCCTTCATGGCTAATAAACTTCTGAGTTCTGAGTTCTGAGAGAGAGAGAGAGAGAGAGAGAGGGAGGGAGTGCTTTATTCACGGCAACAAAAATGGTAAGTGTTTCAATGACTAAATTACAAAGTCAGTTTTGGACGAAGCGTCGGATTTTTATTTGATTATTTTATAAGTTGCATATATGTATAACAAAGGAAGATTTCATTTTATATTTCTTTTTCAAAGTACCTGAGCACATCAGAGAATGTAGAAGGAACCAAAGCAATGCCACGGTTTTCTACAAGTCTCAATCCAAGAAGGTCAACATCTCGACATTACTCGGAAGTCTCTCTGTTAAGTGATGATGCCACCAGATACCGAAAAAATCTTTCGGACGGATCGTTAGCCGATAGAATGCTAAAGCTATATCTTAGCAAGAGGAGCAACAGCAGGTTACGTGGTATTCACAATTAGATTCCGAAATTCTGAGGTCGCAGGAATAGACTTGGTGGCCCAAAAGAATTAATCTTGAAGTTAGATGTTATAATATCTGTCACCCTTTTTCACATTTTTTCGCAGCATCAGGTGGAGTATCGGCTGTTTCACGATAAAGCTGTGATTTTCAAAAGGCCTCACTTTCATAGAAAATGACATAGAAATGAAAAGTTTGAATCGAATTGATAAATATAATTGACTAATGCTTTCCTAGTTTGGATAAAAATTACATTGCTTGCTTGCAGCATTCTTCTCTACAAATAGTTGTGACTAAGATAGCAGATAAAGTGAATTAATTATAATTGAAACGATGCTGTGGAATATCAACTTGATCGAAATTCGCACATTTCGGTGCACTGGTCCGAGAATCGAGGCACCGCACACAGCCCTAGTTAAAACCCTTTTTATAGGCGGGATTATCTCATCATTGGTTCTCTTGTTGAGTTCATTGTAGCATCATTGAAAGCCATTAATTAAGCAATGTCCACGATTAATGGATTTTAAAATCCAAAATCTCGCGATTGCTGATGCCACGACTAATCGTGCGATTAGGTTGCTATGCAATGTGACACAAAATGGGAGCTTAATGGTCTACATGGGGTTTTGTAAAATCTTCAACAGTGAAGTACTGTAAGATGAACTGTTCAGCATGGCCCTTAAATAGGGGGAGGCTATCCCATTTCCATGTAATGAGTTGTCTTCGATATTACAGAAATGCGCGGTCACCATCAATCCGTAGACAAACTAATAAAATGCATTCTTCCATATACCAGCATATCATCCATAGAATGCAAAACTATGAGCATATTGTATAAAGCAAGAAATAAATGTAGTACTGTATTTAGAAATTCGAACTCTATGTGCTAAATACGTAACTAATGACACAAAAATTATAATTGATTAAATTAGTTGTTAAAGTTGCCATTAATGCAATGACATTCTGAAGCGTTATCAATAGTCAAATAGCATAACAGTTTCGATCATAATAATCTCGTGATCAATCCATCATTTAAAAATCGCAATTACGCCCAACAATGGACTAAACTAATGGACTAATACTTGAATAAAACTTTTTCGTACACTACGGAGAATTATTTTCTCATGCTAGTTCTGCTACCCGATAAATTGAGATACCTATTTATATCTGAGTCTTAAAAGCACTATGTAATTTCCCATCATAGGATCTTGAGATGTGAATCTCTTTCTTTCTTGTTTCAGAAACATGTATTGGAATAGGCCTAAGATACTACTCTCAAAAGTTACATTGCTGAAACCGGCTTTACTCAGTCTTTGTCAGTTTCTTAAACAGCAGCAACAATTTTGATTTGTAGTTCTTAGTAGGTCTTAATGTTTTCGTGATTATAAATGGTTACACAAAGTGATTTCATGCTAACAGTCTTTGAAAATGCTAACTTGTTTAAAAAATGCTAGACACTGCATAAATAGGCTCTTAGTTTCATTGGTTTAATATGAATATGAAAACAGTTCGCATTTTCTTAAACTACTAGTCTTTCTGCATGTTTTGATACTAAGTATGACATATTTCTTTTTATGTGTCATTCCACAGGATGAGATTGCTTAGCAATTGGTGGAACCCTATCTACGCCAAGGCTTCAGCAGTTGATGGACTTCTGACTTGCCGCCTTCGCGTCATGTTTAAAACACAAGTTCTTTGACACACATCTTTATTAACTGAACAAACTTAAAAGTGAGCAAAGACGAAGCAAGAAACACAGTAACCCAGTCTTCGACATGGAGACCATTTCTTTGGAGGCAAGTGTGAGCCCTGCGCCTCATTTCGACAAAGACACGTCGAATTATCTGTCTGTTTCGGCGAAGAATGTCCACCTCATCAAGCATTGTTTGCAGAACCTCATCGAGAGTCGTTGGTGGTGTTTTGAATACTTGAGCCTTCAGATATCCCCATGCTGGATGGGGCTCAGATCTGGTGATCTGGGAGGCCACTCAACTCGGTTATTGAGGGCGACTATTATTCCTCCGAAAAGTTCTTGCAGGCGATTTCTGACCTCGTTTCTCCTGTGGAAATGCGCGCCATCTTGCGCCACCAAAGATGTCGAAATTGTCCATCGGGTTGACGCTGGAATCTGGGAGAGATCTGTTGAAGTGCAGACACCACTTGATTGCTTATCATATCCAAATAAGACCATTGACCATTGACCATCATAATTGACCATTGACCGTTTGTCGAAAGGAGAAAGGCCCAACCAGTTCACCGTTTCCAGTTAGCGCGATCCACACCGTCAACTTCTGCCGATCATCATTCTTCTCATAGTCGAAGTCAAGAGGTTTTTGTGTACCTCCACGAGGTGCAAGCCTTCTGATGTTGTGAATGTTGAGTGATCCGTTCATTGCAAAAGCTGTTTCATCTCAAATTGCCCAAATCCTCAAGAAAACGTGTGTGTCTGGATAACTGCCATTCACAGAAAGTTCTCCGACGACCAGGGTCTTTAGGAAAGAGTTCTCGTGTCTTCGTGTCATCTGATCTGGATGCAGTCGCAAATCAAGGAGTGTGATGCGAATGCATGTGCTCTGTGGTAAAGAAATCTGATGGTTTGCTCGTTTTCTTCACCTTGTTGTGTGGTTTCTTGAACTGCCTGGATGTTCTGTGGAGATCTTCCTGTTGTCAAACGACCGGAATTTCCTTTATTAAACAATAATTAAAAAAAGACCTTTCTGCCGTAATTCAGATAGGTATTTTTCATAATTATTGTTTGAAACATGCGTCTGCCTCAACACGCCATACTTGTATTATCGTACTTAAGGTTACGACTTGTGCCAGTTTGTTGGTACTTTGAAATATTTGCATAAACAGTTTGACGGCAAGAGCATCTTGCATGCGAAAAATCATTGGCGAAAAAGTTGCAACAATTCAGTGATACTTCGGGTCCGATGGTATTCTGCAAAAATGAAGGCTCTTTGCTGAGGAGCAAACTGTGGTCGCACCATGATTTTCAAAGTCAGCGAGACCGAGAACATTGCTTTGGTACATTTATGCCGCTTCTATCAAATTTTGCTCACTTGGCGCTGAGCAGATTTCAACTTTGTCAATCAATCAGTAATTCTTGTGAAAACGTATGAAAAGGAAAATGCATGTTTGGTATGAAAAAAACTGGAACGACGTGTTGCATTCGAATATATGAAAAGTCTTGTTATCTTCATTAACATGATGATGCCAGAAACCTATTCACATTGTCTAGTTTTTTTACTCACTCTGTAAAGCATGGTTAAAAGTCACATTGCGATTGCGTGCAGAATTGCGCATTTCGGAAATTTATTTTAGCAGTTCAATGAATTTTCCGGTTGCTCTGTTAGCAGCTGATGGAAGATAGAATTTGAAGTGATAATAAAAAATTAATATGTATTATGACCAGATTGATCACATAAACATGCACATTGGACTGTCATGTTTCCAGAATAAAAAATGGATGTGCATGTGACATCAGTCTCTGTATTTTTTAAAAGATTGATGCACAATAATGTCAAATTCTTCTCTAGTATTGCCGCAGTTTTCAAGTTTGTCAGTTATTTATATACATGTAGATGACAGTCGACCATGAGCATCCATCTGAACTTTAACATCTACCTACTTGTATGAGGAGGCAATTTGAGGCAATGTGCTTTTATCATTAGAAAATTGCAATGTTTTGAGATAAGGAAACATCTGATACGACATTCTCGGAATAATATTGTCGTTATGTGTAGATGTAGGATAGAAGCATAGTAGGCGATTTAGGTGACATATACTCAAGGAAATTGCTCTTGATATTTTAGATGACTTCTAGAACTCGTGAATCGATTTTACTGCAGAGAAATGAATTATTAGTCAACCTTATAACGTCGGAATAGTTATAAATATCGACATCAGCATCGCGCGATATTAAATGTAATTCTTGAACGCTGAAAACAAGTCTGAGTGAAAATGACGTTTTACAGACTTTTCATGGTGATATAAACATTAGGAGTTTCCACCGGGAGAATGAATTTGAATTCTTTAGCATGTACTCACCAACAACGCAATATAACTCTCTTAATTTAAGAAATAAAATGACTAATATTATTTGAAACTGCATGTCATATTCGATTTTCGATTGATTTAATGCCGTCATGAAGTCTGGAAGGAAATATGCCATTGGAGATAGAAAGATTTTTCTCTAGTTCCAGAAAATTCAGCACAGATTTCATGAATATATGTATTGCCAAGATGATAAGAGATTCATTGATCTTATGACTCAAGTGTTGTATGTGGAGACACAACAACATTAAAACCTCTGCGTGACAATTGTTTGAAAAATTTTGGACAATCAGTTTGGAAATTATACGGTAGAAAGTTGTTGAAAGCGCCATTTCTCCAGCCGGCTTTGGATAATCTTTATTACTTTTTTGAGACAGCATAGCGAGAATATAGTTTGGAAGTCTTCTGTTAATATATATGGGCCTGTGTCTTTCAGATTAGTGAATGGTGATAAAATGAAACCTACATAATAAGTTTATAAAATTTAAACAAGTTAATCCACGATGAGACTTTATTAAAAATAATTGAATTTCTAATATTTTATAAATCTGGTAGATAAGAAATATGGATAAACTTGCTTTCCTACTTTAAATAGTAAATTACAAAATCCATGTAAATTGCTATTTATTTAGTTTCTCTTGCACTATTCAAAATAACCTAGGTATGACAATGACAAAATTACAGAAATTAAGAAGACCCCCTAAAACCTGGCGACTATTCTTGCAAATAACACATTCTTCGATTAGATGATATGCTGTACCGGTTCGCTTTCCTTAACATAGCATGAATCTGATGTATTTATAATTTACTGTTTATTTTAATTACTGTCTTCGACAACCGTTTACATTTACTGCTGACTTTCCTATGTGTCCTGATTTCTGACTTTAAAGACCGTTTCAACGGTATGATTGTGTACTACCCATTGATTCCTAATGTGAATGAAATATACACTTTACTTACCTACCTACCTATTGATGATACATGTATATATTTAGAATAAAAATCAATCATTACAAGGAAATTTCAAGTATAATGAGAAAATAACGAGAAGTGAAAGCGATCACATATTCACATAAATGTAAAGCACGCAGGTCGTAAATTTTGAGGTCAGGCGTAGAGGCGATTGCATAGACTTATACATGATGGAACGAAAGAGGAATGACGATGTGTAGACCTGATGCGAGGCATTACAATGTGCTTGGCATGTCGGTGAAAAGGTGGAATAAGATGATTTAGAAGATGGTCGGAACGTAGCATTGACTGAAACACTTTCATAGACTGGTGGGACCTTTGTATCTTAGTGGGAATGAAATTACCACAAGGGCAATCACGGCCACACACAAGACGGTGATAATGACGCCTGATGGCTTCCAGTTTATTTGAATCGTCCTCATTAAGACCAATGAAGAGCGGACTGCAGAACTCCAAAGTACTCACCACAAACGAATGGTACAGAGTAACAAGATCGCGTTTCGTGACGAATGATCCAGAACCTCGACGTTGCGCTTTGCATTAGTTTTTACCAAATATTCTTTGTCTCTTAAAGAGAGGAATATTCGCAGAAATACAATTAGTCTCATCAGATGATATTGAATATCATAATTTTTCTTTGTTATCTAATGTTGCTATCTAATCACCCTGTCTTTGATAAGTTGCGAATACTTTTTACAGAATTGGCCTGAATCTAAAATATTCTAAGTAAGCAGCTCCAGAGTGAGGTAAATGACTTTTTTAAGACAGTACACGATTTTGCATTCTAAATTTGTCGTCTTGTCGCTGCTATTATTTCTGATTGTGCGCGCTTTTCCTCTGGCTTGTATTGAATAGTCGTGAATGTATTATACTACACTTTGATTTGCGAGGAAGTTGCAATTCAATGCTGCATTACATCGTATTTGCTAACAATGCATCTATCTCAAAAATGTAAAATATGTAGAATGTAATATGTAAAAAATGTAGAATATCAAATCAATAGACAAAACTTTAATAATATATAGACTATGGCGAATTCAACTATGACATATGACCCTCACTTGTGCAATTCAATAAATAAGTGGTCGATTATTATTAGTGCTGTGAAAAATAGGAAATTTTCATGAATTTTTGTAATTAATTGTTTGGTCGCAAAGAACGTTTCCGTCGAGCAGCATGCACTCGTACAATATGGATAATTGCTTTACTCCAAGCAATGAAAAATATCTTGATGCAAACAAACATGCATAATAGGTTCAATTCAAAGCACATTTATGCTTCTGTGTAAATGTTTTAAAGTTGCACTATATTGAAGACAAATTATAGTTCCTCAACGCTCTTCATTTTGTCAATGCGATAATGACTTTTTTTATCGAAATCAAAAGCAATTAACTTCTTGCTACTCATTAAATCTTTCACGCACATTGTCTACTTGCATGTAAAATGCCCTGGATAATTCCCCATATAATGAATGGCAAATCAATTTAATGATAAGATTGTTGTCTCAAGTTTTCCCAATGTGCAACATCTCAGTTTCTTAACAATCAATCTATTGTTCTCTGCTGCCTCATTTTAAGAATACTCATTTTACATTTTGCATCAATATGGATGAATAATGATTTTGCCAGACTTTATATGAGAGGATTTTGACAGCGTTGGATGGATGACAATGTTCCCCAACAAACCCTAAAATAGATTAAAATTTGAAAATCGAAGTTAACATTGAAGACGGATCTGTCATTTCCTCTCGACATTTCTTTCTTCGTCTTGTAATTTCCTTTGTATAATTCTTCGTCATCTCTCGCAACATCATATATAGGTTGATATCAAAGTTGGTCATGGAATAGCATAATACCTTGCGGTTGCGCACAATTATATTTTATGAGCGTCCGTGCATGTTTCGCGTGTATTTTTACAATAACTGTACATGAAGCATGTGCGCACACTATCAAGGGGGGCGCTCACCAAAGAATTACCTCCAAAGAACTTTAAAGAGAACTAATTGAGCTAAAGTGGAATATACTCAAGTCCTTTAAATTAGTATAGTTTCAGAAGGTCACTCATTTGAATTACCGTTAATATGCAAGCTTCGCTACAACTTCCCAAAAAGTTAGATAGTAATTTATGATTGCTTATCATCATCATCGCTTTCAGAAGGCTCAATGACACCGATATGAATTTTCCTTGCTGAACGCTTCTCTTATTGGCATTTGACAATTTTGAATTTTTTCTCTTTTCTTATTTGATAAGAGAATAAGAGATGAATAATGACTATGGTATAACTAAATCCACACCTGCTCATGCATACTAGAGATGTGCAGTCGGGACTCAAACCCGATCGGGTTCGGGTTTGTTGATAAATGTTCGGGTTTTCCGGGTTAGAATTGAAATATTTCTGATTTTATTCAAAACTTCTTGATGATATCGTTTCAACGCATATTTTTATAGCAATTTTTTGCTACATTAGTACATAAACGGTTTATAAAAGGTTCGTAAAAAATTAAAGGTTTATTTATTACGATGCCACTTAAATTTTCATTCTTGAAATTATTGCTGACTTCTGTAGACTGCCATCATAATGAGATATCCTTTTGTATTTCGGTACTTCTTCAGCAAATTAATGCGTACAAATATTAGAGTATGCATTTTGACAAATTGATACGTCTAGGCCTATATGTAAGTTCTAGTGTAAAACTAATGGATATGGAAAAAAATGATTTTAGTTTATGGCGTAATATACAAATTTGAAGAACACAATTATGGGAACATTATTTCCTTCCATGATGATTTTCGGGTCGGGTCAGGTCGGGTTCAGGTTTATTTGAATACATTTCGGTTTCGGGTTAGAGTAGGCTTGAGAAAAATATTTCTGGCCGGATCGGGTTCGGATTTTTCATGGAAAATTTTGGGTCGGGTTGAGTTTATTCTTTTGACGGCTGCACACCTCTAATACATACTGCGCAGGTTGTCTTGTATACAGTCGTCGCACGAGTATAGATAGAGATGATCGAAGCACATATAAGCACGGCCATTAACTGACACTCCTGATAAAAGTGAAGTGTGTGAAATTTATCGAGTGGTGAGAGGTGAGAGGCGTGTAGTTATTTTCTAAATAAATGGATTGCAATTATGGTCTGTCTCATAACGTCTAGTTTTTCAAGGTCAAATTGATGAACGATTTCGAAGAATAATTTTTAAGTTTTTTCACTTTTTTCAAGGGGTTTGTGTAATAGCTTTTAATGAAACTAATCAACGTACAATATGCGTACAGCAGCTTTGAAATATTATTCGATTGTCGATATCATGATAGCCTTATTGACATAGACATCGAATGCGTCTTGGAACTTTGATTCTTACTTCTTATTCAGGATTTTAGTAATGGTGCTCAACAATTACGCATCATTTTCTAATCTCATGGAAACTTTGCGCATCTTCAAGTTGTCTATTTTCTTCACAATCTAATTTGATGGTACTTAGACATATTGGAAAAGGTTACTTTTGAAAGGAAACTTTCCACAATTTGCTTGTTCATCTGCAAGACGATTTGAAAAATCTATCGAATCCTTCGAAACGTGTATGCTTCTCCAGATAATATATTGCATGGTATTAGTAATTGTATTGCATAACTGCCAACAAACGATCAGGTTGAGCCATTTTTATACACTAAATAACTAGACGACAATATGACTTTTTCTTTGTGTATACCATTATATACATGACTAAATAGCACTGATATGCCATGCTAATTTCTGGTCGTACTTGATGGTTCAATTCGACTTTACAACTTAAGTTAGCATTTGATTTCTATTTCTATAGTATTCCATGTACAACCAGACTTGTAAATGGGTCTGAATTTTTGGATCTATCTTGACACATGCCCGTTCAGAAGATGTGTGGCCAGGTCCTGCTTCATCGAAGACAGTCAGGCTTTTGCGAGGCCAGTTCATTAAGGCCCACTCTCACCGTCATATATTAGCGATATACTGTATAAGACAAACCGGCGCTGTGGCCTTGTGGTAGGGTGTTCGCTCTGCGTCCGGGATACCTTGACTCAAACCTTGGTCGGGTCAAACCGAGGACTTTTGAAATATGTACACTCTGCTTTGTTGCTAAGCAGTCAGCATGAAAAAAATGAGCGTTGGATAAATAGCAACTTGTCGTGTTCGCATGTGGGATGTGCGCATTCATTATTCATCATGTGATTTGCATCAAAACTTTCCTTATAATAATACTTTTATTTATTGACAAAGATCTTCACAAGTAAATGGAAATGAATTTCTAGGCCCTGTCCGCGGTCCGCTTCCGTTCAAAGATGAACATGTTACAGTGAAAAAATACAAAAATTTGAAAAGCACACACTAGTGTATTTTTATGTAATTCTGGATGATATGGTGCTTGTACTTTAGGAGCTAAAAAGGGAGTCCGAATCGCATCCAAGGATCTTATTGTGCTTCAGAGTTTGGTATTGACAATGTCAAGTTTTATACTTGGTCAAACAAAGTTTCCACACTCTGTCCAATGTAATGTCCAATGCTTAGAAGTGAAAAAAGAATACAAAATACGTCTATATTCTAAGACAAAGTGAGTGCCGCTCGCTTCACAATGGTACGCTCAGGTAAGCTCAATCTGAATTTTTTTTCATCAATATACAGTGATCATGCGGCTCAGTTGTTAGAAACATGAACTAGCGATGATGAGGTAGCGTTACATACAAAACTTTTATTCGGAGGAGGAACTCATACCCCTCGTCACAAACATTACAGCTACCAAAGCCTTATTATCAAAATCGAGTATGGGACAAAAAATACATGTTTAATGCCGAACACTATGTGAGGAGAATTTGTGGATGGCAATATTTCCCAGCACAGATCAAAATATGAAAACTGAAGAAAACATTGAAGTCAGATCTGTCATTTCCTGTCTTCATGACTTTCTCCGTCTTGCAATTTCCTCATTGTATAATTCTTCGCTATTTCTGACAACATCACAAGTCAACTGAAGTGATAGCTCTCTAACACTTGAGATGTAATACAAATATTGAATTAATTACCGCAATATGCGTGGACAACGCATCATAATTCGATTTAACCAACTTGCGTCATTTCATTACTTTATGTGCTGGAAACTTTCTCTCGCAGCCTCTTTCGCATTGTTTAGAACGAATCCACCCTGATCTTCATCACCATTTACGGCGCCTGTTATCAAAATTTGATTCATTGACGTTTTCCAGTTATTGATGTAAATTTCAATGAGATATTTGCTTTTCATTAAGACTGGTCAGATGGATGTTAGGTACTGTCGCCACGCTTCTCAAGATTGTTTGCAGCTCTGTGATAGATTTCTCGTGTTAAGAGGCTGCAGAGAGCAAATTTTCAGACAGCTTGGCACCTCGCCATAGATTTGAGTTCGACAAAGAGCCGTATCGTTGTCTCACTCAAAAGATCAAAGTCAAAAGAAAAGAGAAGGCAGACTTGAATTTCCATGTAATAGACATTAGCTGATGGTAAGGATGTTGGCTTTCCATGTCAAAAGAATGATGACGCAGAGTTTAATAATGTTAATTGAAGACATTTATTCGCTGAACTTTATCGTTTACATAACGATAAAGACCTAACGTCTAATGAGAAGTGTTGAGAACTTTGATGTGAAACCAGACTCGTGGCTTCGACTCATATGAACATGATGTAACGAAAGCGACGGGAATTAATCATCGGCGTGAATTGATACAGCAATGTTGCTCAGAGTCAAAACGTGAAACGACCATCTGATGACATTTCTGTAATTTTCCACATTTTGACTTGACATCATCTTCTTCCCAGTTTATGCAAAATAATATGAAAACAGAGAACAGTTATTGAACTTGAGTATAGCGCAATTTAGGCTTCGATGATATCCCATTTATATAATTATCATTTGACATTTGTGCCATCCTATGGTAAATAATTCAGTCGACGCGCAATTGCAGATTATTTACCTCTTATTAGATTGTACAGAAAAGTCAAAACAGGTGTAGTGAAACGCGACATAAAACGCGAAATATACATTTCATGTTTCAATCCAATTTCAGCATGAAGTTTTTCCTGTTTCCAAATATAAAATTTGAAAATTGATTCATTCAAGTTGTTCTTGAGTGAGTAACATGTGTCAGGGTTGGGACCGACTGGGTTTTGGCGGTCAGTATCTCTCAGACTTAATTCACAATTAGGATTTAACGGGAAATGCGCTTTCGCGAAATCCCGGGAATCGAGAATTTATATATTTTCCCGGTTATGCTTAGAATTTAAGATCATAAACTACTCGTACATAATTCATGGAGACGTATTATACGAACATGAAGAAAAGATCAAACTCTGCGCTATAGACGATGACACATATAGTGCTTCTACAGAATGAAGAAGTTGGTATTGTGAACGAACGATAATTTCTTCGCATCGAACATCCAATATGGATGACCGTTCTTGATTTAACATCTACAGATGCTTTATATATCGCTCACGTTCCCCTATTTGTCTGAAATCAATTTCTAGTCTGCACAACAGTTCTGACCGACATTCAGTAGGTCTACTAAATATAAATAGATGAACTCGACAAAAGCTCGATTCCATTCATAAAATTTTACCGTCAAATGAACGAGGTCCAGTCCTAACAACTTCAAAAGGCATTTCCCCCAACTTGCAGTTTCATATTAAGCCTCTTTTATCTGAATTCTGAATCTTTGGTTCCAAACTATCTGATATCTCATGGACAGCACACTTCACATTTCAAGCGAAAATGTGTCAAAGAAATTAAATCATTTTCATATTCAGAGCATGTAGTTTACACGTCTCCAAAATTCCATTTTACGAATATTCGACAACTTTGTGAAAGAGGAAAGCTCCAGAAGTGTAGGCAATCTATCTTGATAATGCACATACAGTACCTTAAGGATGGACTAGTTGAAACAAATAAGGAGCAAATTTAATATCTTCATGTAATACTCTTTTTCTAACGTTCCTCTTCAAATTTGGGACTAAATTTTCATTCTTCTGTGTGTAAACAGGCCTTTCCAACATCTGTCAGCTTCATCTTAACCGAAGATTTTCCCTACTGCTTTCTTATAGATACCATCTGGTTTCTTTCTTTATTTTTTCAATTATGACCGAATGTGCTTTAATGAAAGCAGTAAAAAAAGTACGTCGCTGCTTATCCCAAAACGAACAGAATCACTTCGCATTTGATATACACGTTTATGTTGAATTGGAGCGAATCTCCTGTGGACAAGCGTCTTGATCTGAGCAAAGGAATCTAGTTATTTTGTCCGGTTTTATTCTTTATGCTGATAGATTTGCTATTAAATAGTTTAATGACACATCCCGCACTTTTGAAGAAGTTGATGATCGCCAAGTTTGGCCCAAGATTCAAAGTCCTTAGTCCTACACAGCACTGATTCATATAACAATGTCATATTGTCATTACACACATTTAGTAGTGGTGGGCGTTGCGATAAGTAAAGCGATAAAGCGATAATATCGCTTATCGCTTATCGCAGAGAACGGAAAATTTTATCGCTTATATTTATCGCTTCAAAATTTCCCGCGATGAATCCAGCAATAAATTTAGTGATAAAGAAGAAAACAAAAAACCCCATTTTTTAGCATTATTTTACAACTAGTTTCGTTTTCCATTCCACGTGATTCGGTAGACGGAATCGGTGAGTGGGGAGTTTAATTAGCTTCAGTTAAAATGATACAGCTGGGGACGTCCTGAGGCAAAAAGAGGGCCTACCTCAGTGAACAAAATTTTGAAAACCTTGTTTTTTTGAAGGGGAACCTTCGCCGCCTCAACTAGAGGTTCAAGGTGCCAAGGGGGGGTTGGATGAGGAGAATGATGAATTACACGTACATGTGCCTTAAATTGTTGTATTTGTGTTTTTGATGTTGTGCTGTGACAGTTTTGTTGATTTGTATGTTGTTATAAAGTAATAAAGTGTTGATTTCGGGTCCTTTGGTGTTATTGTTTTATTCAATATTACGTGTAGGCTACATGTATATGGTGTTTTAAGTGTAAAAGAGGGTTTTTAATACATATGTAAGTAGTAAAAATGGAGCACCATGTTTTTGGATTTATCGCAGGATTTATCGTTATCGCTTTGTTTTGGAGGTCCAAATTTATCGCATGATCGTTATCGGACTTAGCGGAAAAATTTATCGTTTACCGTTATCGCTTTACCGAAAAATGTATCGCTGCCCACCACTGACATTTAGTATTTAAAGTAGAATCGCTGTTTTAATTGTCAACATTTTGATGCCAAATTGCCAATAGGCCTATTTCTCATAATTAACGCGAGGCGTAGCTCCTCCATTCTTATTGCTGAGAAATAAGGAAGTTACAAGGCTTTTATGTCTCTTTTTTTATGATTTAGATGATGGTTCGAAAATGCAGCCAAGCAAAAATACTTGTTTCACTTTTTTTCTGTCTCCTTCTTCTTATACGGACATCTCCTTACCTGAAAGGGTCGCCGATCCGGATTCGACATCTCAATCTCGTTCTGTCTATCGCATCTTCCTCCTTCAGTCCAATTTCTTTCATGTCGTCCCCTCTTCTGTTTTCAAATCCTTTCAATGATTTCCATTGAAATTTCCATCCTTTCAAATCATTTTCCCATGTATTCATCTTATTTTCGTTGCACATGTCCGAACTGAAAGATTTTGCAAAACACTTTGAGCAATAATTAAAGGGGTAGAACTCTACCCCGCATCTATGTTTCTACAAAAATCTCCAGTTTGTTAGCACTACAATGCACCGAACAGCATAGGCGTTGTCTTTCTTGAAGCTCAACAAGCAGCTCACTGTGGGGTTTGTTTTGGGTACCGCCCAGTTTTGGGTACTAGAAACTTAACTTGATTTCCCTCAGAAAAAATCTCAATAACCACGCATTTATATTTTCCTTAAGGATGGGTTGGCTAATTTGGAAAAATTTTGGTGACATCATTTTGAAGATGCATGTTCTGTAATGTTATTTCTAATAAAAAGTTAGTATGATTCTGTTCTTGTACTGTCAGCTCTGAAGTGAAGAAGTTGCATTCTTCATTCGTGAGGGACGCGGCTAGCTTCGCCAAGCCGTCGAAGTTGATTGGGAAGGGGCATAGAAATAAATTACTTATCGGAACTCTAAGTGCAATAGTGACCGCCACCCTCCCCCACTCATGACACATTGAGCATTTTCGAGAAATAGTCGCTTATAGCTAACAACTTCATTTCTAAACATTATTATAAAATGTGATAAAAAATTTGTGAAATTGCATGTGGCGAAAAGTTAGTTTCGCCCCTGATCATTTTCCAGAGTGGTGAGTACTACTTTTTCCCCGTGGGATCGACGTTTAAGCCGAACAGCATTTCAGTTCGAATAGTATGGCGTTCAAACGATTTGCTATTAAAGGCTGCCAAACAAGTCTCCAAGAAGTGAGTGCAGCCTTTAAAACAAATTTTACAACAAAGTCTCAATCGGTTCTGGAAAAAGTGCTGCTTAGTTTTGTGTGTTTTGTAAATATTCACCACTTACCTTACCGTAAAACGTCATTAATTTGAATTATATCGTAGACAAAATTCAGCGAATGTAATTAAAATATTTGCAAATGAATTGTGCTTATACGTCATTTGATGGTGCCAATAAATTATTTTCAGACGCTTTTAATAAAAGGCACCATCAGTTTCCTCTGATATCAATTATATTGACACCTGCTGATTAGATTCGTGAACATTGTAAATTAAGGCAATTATTATCGGAAAAATCTTATCATCATTAAATCATAACACTATTAAGCTGTTATTCTCTTCTATTCAAACACCACTGTATGCCAGTTCTAATTATCAGACAGTGCCATTCTTGTAAACATTTTCCCATCGAGTTGACATTCGACTTCTTAATTGCATACAGACAATGTCAATTCAACGCAGGCTATAGCCCAGTTTCAAAGATACTGTGCGGATAACACCTACAACGTATCATTTTGATACACATTAGTGACGACGTTATGATCTTTAAAGTGAGATGGTCGATGGTAGCCAAACCGTTGTTGCCATCGACCTTGAGAATGCGCTGGACGCTGAGGGCACGACTTTCTTATTTTTACTTAGAATTACTGCGGACAAAAGTTTTGGGGATTTTTTCGGCTATTCTAAATTATTATTTCCCGACGACCGTTCAATTACGTGAGGAGCACTTTTCCAAACAATAAATTTTACATGTTAATCTGTCATGTAGGATAGTTCCTTAACTTTGGGTGAGGGTCTGGAAAACTGATTGGACTTGTACTCCAGCTTTGTTCCATTGTAGATCGATAACATACGTGCCGAGTAAGGTCGTATCCAATTTAGAGCGACATTTGATAAACTTTCATCGAAAATGATTGATGATTGGTACAGCAATGATCACTAAAGATAGGTTCAGGTAAGCCTATATTGATCTATGATGTAGGTTACCAATTTTTTCAAAAAACTAGGCTCTATATACTTGCCACCCGTAGTCGGAGTCCTATCAACCCCCGGATTCGGAGTCGTAGTCCTATCAAAATGATAGGACTCCGCATCCCTGATTCAAATATGACCTATTTTGACAAATGTTGCCCAAAAAGTCCTGTAAAAATTGAAAATTGGCTCATTTCCTCGAAAGACTAAGCATTTACTGCCTACTCAATAAAACTTTTATATAAATAATACTTTTATGACTAAAAACAGGACATTGTGATACATGAAGTCGGCTACTGTGATTGCTAAGAATATTTATCATCACGTTGATAAATACATTGATATCATGTAATGTCATTATCATAATTAATGTTCACAGTTTGGCATATTATGCAAAATACCATTGGTATAAGAGGCATGTGAGAGAGAGAGAAGAGTGAGAGAAAGATGAATGAGAGAGAGAGAGAGAGACAGTGTGTGAGAGAGAGAGTTCATCATGCATTCATTTACACTCTCCGCGTTGGCCCTTCTCAAATCTTGTACTAAAAACTGTGAAATTTCCTGTTCTAATATGAAATGTGACTTGACGAAATGTGCGTGACTTGACTCATTAAACCATCTATACATGTCTCACCGAATTTAATTATGCTTTCCAAACAACAGTGTAATTGACATGACATTTCGAATACACTGTTCTTTTACTCATCAGTTTCATGTACACAAATCTGCAAATCTCTTTTCTAACTGGAAACGCAATCCTTAATTTGTTATATATACTGATATTTTTCAAACATGTTCGAACCTTGCATTTTCGTACACGACAGCAAAATTTCGCTTGTTCTTCTACGATAATATTTGATGTGACCGAATGAGTAAAATCAATCCTTATAAAAATAATGCTTTGATACAAAGGACGATTTCATTACATTTCAAAGTGCATTGAATTCACATTTGATATCTTCGAGAGAGTTTGTTCGCCGCAGGGCAAACACTAAATTTAGTCACGAAGGCGTCGCAGTTCGTTTCTTTCAAGCGTTTCGTTATTCATCAGAGTCTCTCCTCATGTACTCAAGACGTCTATGATAAGATGATATTCGCACAATATCATGTGATCCATGAAGTACGTTTAATACTGAGTTACATGGATGCAGACATGCATTGATGTAAAATAATATCTAAGACAAAATTGAAAGGATAATGAAATTCACTTTACGCTGTGTATTACTTGGAGAACTGCTCGCACGACATATCATTAACAACGCTAATCAATGCTCAATGTTGTAGGTAAGAGTATCAACTCTCTGTGTTTGTCTGAAATGAGAAATGACGAAGTTCAACAATGTGATGAGTATATAAGAGGATTATTTTGCAAGGCGTTTCCAAAAAGCAGAGGAAGCAATTTCTTGAAACAGTTGCAAGATAATTGAAATGATTTTTGATAAATTTAGGTGAACTGCATTTGCGGAGAGAGTAGACACAGAGTAATCAGAATGACACGGATATATTTTCAGAATTAGTGCGGTTTACTGAAAATTTGTCTACCCCAAAATTTCACTACAGGCTGGATATTAAATGCAAATGTATTGCTGAATGTATAATGACAATATCTATGTATTTTTTACTGATTTGCACATTTTCTTTTGAAGACATGCCACAAACATATGTTAATATGATAAAAAGTTGTTGTCACAATGTACGCTTAATATTACACCTGCCTGTAAGCAATGTTTTATTGCTGTCTTGTAGATTAATTCGATGGCAATCTAAACATTCTTCTCTAATAAAGTCATAAATGATCAAACAAAATTTGACCATCGAATCCAAAAAAGAATATTAAATAATAGATCTTGTTTTAACTTCGCTCTATTTTGTTTTGATATTCGCTATTAAGAAGTGTATTTAATAAGTTCAATTGTTTTGCGTGAATAGCATTTAATTTCATCTGCTCTACTTTGGTATGATATACCGGCATTGTTATTTACTGATCAAGTGCAGTGGAGCAGTTGCCAGTTAACACCTCTCATTCATACTCATCTAAAAAGTTAAATATAGTATCCGCAACATTTTAGTACATAGACCTACAGCCAAATAGTAAATCTATATCAGCCTCCATATAGAAAATATCCTTGATTTGATTAACCTGTGGATCTAGGAGCCATCCGATAGTTTATCGCGGAATCAATTTGCGAAAACCCAATAATTTTTGAATTTTAGTTATGTTCCAACACCACCAACATAAATCTCAACTATGCCTAAATGTACATAAATCCTCAGATCCCGGAACTGTGATCCATATACCGTACTCCCTCTCTCTCTCTCATGTTCAGGTGATGGGATGACAGTTTAAGCCGGTAAGGGTGTAGGATGAACATAGGCATGAACAACCTAGGCCTGTGCTCTCTCTCTCTCTCTCTCTCTCTCTCTCTCTCTCTCTCTCTCTCTCTCTCTCTCTCCTCTCTCTCTCTCTCTCTCTCTCTCCTCTCTCTCTCTCCTCTCTCTCTCTCCTCTCTCTCTCTCTCTCTCTCCTCTCTCTCTCTCCTCTCTCTCTCTCTCTCTCCTCTCTCTCTCTCTCTCTCCTCTCTCTCTCTCTCTCTCTCTCTCTCTCTCTCTCTCTCTCTCTCTCTCTCTCTCTCTCTCTCTCTCTCTCTCTCTCTCTCTCTCTCTCTCTCTCTCTCTCTCGCCTTCATGATAGCTGTCTATAGATTCTTGATAGAAGGATATATTCATCGCTGTAGCGTAGTATCGCTGATAACGCTATGTCGCTGATGACATTTTGATCTCAAATGCTACTCACAGCGCATGTGAAGTAAGTACTATTTCTACCTGGCATTTTATACATTACATACAAAATAAGAATTGCTTTGTATCCAGGAAATGTAGGTTCATGAATTTTTCAATGTCCTTGTCCTATCAATGTCATTCTGTTGCATGCCTTAAGGCTTAGCTTCAAAGTCAGAAAATAGCACATAGATTTGATGAATATGATCTCCTACAACGACTTCCCGCATCATTTTACTGACAGCAGAGTGACGCGGGAACAATACAGAGATGAAGCCTATAGACAACTAAACGACACTAATAATTATTCTAAAATTGACTATCCTCTGTCTAAACAAACTAGCTCGAAAATCGTCAGAATACTCAAACAAATGAAATCTAGAAAGTTTATTTCTTACACTGAGCTTAACTACCTCATGCCCCCTGCTAACTTCAGCACACGCAGATTTTACTTACTTCCTAAAATCCATAAAACTAAATGGATTGATGATAAAATACCTCCTGGGAGACCTATTGTCTCCGATGTCAATTCTGAGTCTAGGAGCGTGTCCAATATGATTGACTACTTTCTTAAGCCTTTAGCCCAAATGTCACAGAGTTTTTTATTGGACACTTTTCACATGATAGCTATTCTTCGGGAACTTACTATACCTAATGATTCCTTCCTGTTTACTATTGACGTCGAATCGTTATATACTAAAACTCCAGTAAACGAGACCACAGAACTTATCTCTGAATTGTTTTTGCGCTTGCCCGACCCGAGGAGACCTGATTTGTCTTTACTAACCTTACTCAAACTACTATTAGATAACAACGATTTCAGTTTTGATACCAACCTCTATAAACAAATTTCCGGAGTAGCAATGGGTAAAGCTTTTGCAGGCTCTTTCTGTAACATCTTTATGAATTTCTGGGAGAATAGCGCTATCGCTGCCTTCCCTCTAAAACCACTGGTATGGGTCAGGTACCAAGACGATATTTTTGGTGTCTGGTCCCATTCCCGCGACAGTTTTGAAGCTTTTTTTGCTCATCTCAATAACTTTCACCCTAATATAAAGTTAACCTATAGTATCAATAGCAAAGAAACACCTTTTTTGGATTTAATGATAACTAACCATAATACCAGATTATCATATGGACTTTGGTTCAAACCAACAGACTCTCACTACATCCTAAACAGTAGATCTCACCATCCTCCTCACACTCATAAAGGAGTGATATATAGCCAAATTTACAGAGCCAGTACCCATAGTTCGGACCGCCAACATTTTTGTGACTCTATCAGAATTCTTAAAAGAACCTGGCTCAAACTTAATTTTTCTAGATCATTAATCCGTGAGACAAAACGTAAAGTCCTTACTGTAACTAATCAATTCACGAATTGGGATACGGGATACTTCCCCTGCAAAAATTCTCATTGCTACTGCAGTTTTTCTGATAATATTAAAGTCATTGATAACCCTCACAATAAAGTCAAATACCCAATAATTCATAGAATCACCTGTGATATCACTGGTGTCATTTATATAATTAAATGCAAAAGATGTTCCAAACTTTATGTAGGCGAAACATCACGTACAATTGTTTGTAGAATTAAAGAGCACGTTAGTAACATCAGAAGCGGTGACCCGAACCGATCACCGATAGCCAAGCATTTTAACTCTGATTGTGCTCTGATCGATTTCACATTCTATGCCATTGAACATTGTCCTATTGATAATAAGAGAATTAAGCGAGAATCACACTGGATCAAGACTTTACGCACATTCGGCGAACATGGATTGAACTCTATAGTTCAGGCCAGGAACAATGAAACTAACTTAATTCTACCATTCAGCCAGTGTTCCTACAGAATCTATAACATGATCAAGACCAAATGCAACTTTTCAACCAATACGAACATAGCGTTTAAGAATAATAAGAATCTGAAATCGTTGTTAAAATAATTCACTTCTGGTCAGCGACATATTTAAGACCGAGTCCGATCTCCTGGGCACTCTTTTGCCTTTGTTCGGAGCTGAAGAAGGCTAGTCCCGAAAGCTTCTCCGAACGTCGTTTTTTCAACCAGTCAGAGCGGGTAGCACGACGGGGGCCTCTCCCTCGTCTCTCTCTCTTCTCCCTCTCTCTCTCTCTCTCTCTCTCTCTCTCTCTCTCTCTCTCTCTCTCTCTCTCTCTCTCTCTCTCTCTCTCTCTCTCTCTCTCTCTCTCTCTCTCTCTCTCTCTCTCTCTCTCTCTCTCTCTCTGTCTCTCTCTCTCTCTCTCTCTCTCTCTCTCTCTCTCTCTCTCTCTCTCTCTCTCTCTCTCTCTCTCTCTCTCTCTCTCTCTCTCTCTCTCTCTCTCTCTCTCTCTCTCTCTCTCTCTCTCTCTCTCTCTCTCTCTCTCTCTCTCTCTCTCTCTCTCTCTCTCTCTCTCTCTCTCTCCCTCGTCTCTCTCTCTCTCTCTCTCTCTCTTCTCTCTCTCTCTCTCTCTCTCTCTCTCTCTCTCTCTCTCTCTCTCTCTCTCTCTCTCTCTCTCTCTCTCTCTCTCTCTCTCTCTCTCTCTCTCTCTCTCTCTCTCTCTCTCTCTCTCTCTCTCTCTCTCTCTCTCTCTCTCTCTCTCTCTCTCTCTCTCTCTCTCTCTCTCTCTCTCTCTCTCTCTCTCTCTCTCTCTCTCTCTCTCTCTCTCTCTCTCTCTCTCCTCTCTCTCTCTCTCTCTCTCTCTCTCTCTCTCTCTCTCTCTCTCTCTCTCTCTCTCTCTCTCTCTCTCTCTCTCTCTCTCTCTCTCTCTCTCTCTCTCTCTCTTCTCTCTGTCTCTCTCTCTCTCTCTGTCTCTCTCTCTCTCTCTCTCTCTCTCTCTCTCTCTCTCTCTCTCTCTCTCTCTCTCTCTCACTCTCTCTCTCTCTCTCTCTCTCTCTCTCTCTCTCTCTCTCTCTCTCTCTCTCTCTCTCTCTCTCTCTCTCTCTCTCTCGCCTTCATGATAGCTGTCTATAGATTCTTGATAGAAGGATATATTCATCGCTGTAGCGTAGTATCGCTGATAACGCTATGTCGCTGATGACATTTTGATCTCAAATGCTACTCACAGCGCATGTGAAGTAAGTACTATTTCTACCTGGCATTTTATACATTACATACAAAATAAGAATTGCTTTGTATCCAGGAAATGTAGGTTCATGAATTTTTCAATGTCCTTGTCCTATCAATGTCATTCTGTTGCATGCCTTAAGGCTTAGCTTCAAAGTCAGAAAATAGCACATAGATTTGATGAATATGATCTCCTACAACGACTTCCCGCATCATTTTACTGACAGCAGAGTGCGCATCCGATGAAATGTGATATTTTGAAGCTGAGGCATTACAATTGCTTGTCAACACAATAATGAATTTTGTTGTCAGGTACGCTGTTTTTTGATCTTGAGAAAATTGATTGAAATCGATACGTCTGGTCTTTGATTGAATGTTATCAATTCAACATTTTCCCATACAAGAGAATGAACTCGTATTCACGAATGCATTGGCAGTGAGGAAGTGCGAAATGCCGACAGTTTGTATAGGAGGAAATCAGAAACTGACGAGAATTTGACTTTAAAAGAAATCTGGAAGATCAATGTAAGCAGTCGAGACATGCTGTATTGACATAATGCTTTGTACGAAATTTCATATGTATTCTACTTTGCTAATTTGAAAAATGTTATATGAATTAAGGCTCAGTATCAAATTAGCTCCAACCTACGGAAGCCAAGTGGATGAATAACGCATTTTCTAGCTCATGCATTATCATGAGGTCTTGCAGTATACGTGTATGTCAAGGCTGTTTTCAGGGGACAAATGAAGGGCCTTTGTCTCTGAACCATAGCTATTAGAAAAAAAGTAATAAAGCAATAATGAAAATTAAGTTTTTTACCTTTCGATGGAAGTTGTCCTCGGAAACAAATATGTATCCTGTAATACATTATATCTAATTCTGCGGATGAGATTTATAAACTTATTACTGAACACGTGGTAGAAAAGTAGGCCTATTAATTGATGTAATATGAAGCTGTTAAGAAACAAGGATTCAGCTTATGTACGTTCCATTCTAGACACATAGATTTTTTTCTGAAATAGCGAGAAGTCAATGAAACAATATCGACTCCAAGTGAACAAAGAAATCTGTAAAAACAGGATCAGTATCTTAATGATAATTTGACCGAGTGCTTAATATTAAGCGCTTGTGCTTAATTTAAAGCATTTTTACACCTCTCCAGAATTTCCTATATTTCTTGTCGAGTATTGATGGTAGTTGACTGATTTTAACAGCACCACCTCACAATGATATAAGATTGTTTTGTGTGAAATATGAGGTTCTAATTATTTCTTTACTGTTTTTCAGAGATAGGTATGTTATGAAGTTGAAACAGAAAAGTGTCAAAATTACGAAATATCTAAGTATCAACTGTAAACACATCATTTGATATTTCTTAAGTTCTTTCATTGCTTACCGGTGCACATTTATTAATAAAATAATGTGATATGTGTTCAAAGGGCCTACCCACACTTAAACCCTTTTATTTGTGGACTTCTGTTTGAAAAGCACTCAAAAAATGTCGTCATAAAATTCAAGAAGTAAAAATCAAATAGTTTTTGATACCCCCAAAGTGAGTTTCAGCCTAAATTATCTATGTATTGGATACCACAAAGCTACCTGATCAAAAGATCAAAAGAAGACCTGTGTAAACAAGATAGTTCTATGAATTTTTATTACTATCCCAGAAAAATCAAAAGTGATTAATTTTAAGCACTTTTATGTAATCGCAATTATCAAACGAATATGCATGATTATGCACTTCTGTGCTCAGAAGTGATTCATAAATGAAGGTAGGGACTTTTAAAATAAAGCCTCGTAGAGGTTTCGGGTACGGCTACAAACATAATTTAGTTTTCATTTTTGAAATGGATTGAAAATATGAAGTAGGGCCTGCACTACTGAATAATGCCTATGACTTTATTGCAATAACAAAAGGTGAGGGGACAAATCATAAAGAATAGTACTTAAAACTTTTGTTTAAAACAATATATGTACTAATGAAGGCATTTCAAATTACATGGATCATAATTAAACAAAAACTAATAAAAGTGCTTAAAATTAAGCATTTATTACATAAACAATGTTTAGTGGCATTACTACGTGGCAGCTGCTTCTATTCGAAAGTGATTATAACTTCAACTAATCTTCTTATTCAATTGCAAGTAATAGAAACTTTGTGAAGTTTTGAAAAACCAAGAATTTTAAATTTTGAAGTCACAAGGATATCTTTCAGCATGCGGTCATCCAATCATGACACTTACTACATGTAGTGCTACATACAGGAATTTCATAGACATTGATCGGCTATCAATCATGATGATTTCTTCTGGCTGTGTCTTTCGGAGGAACGCCATCATTTATTTGCTTTAGCCAGCATTTACTTTTTGAAGAGGGTTTGCATATACGAGCATTGCAGAAATGGCTTTTGAATGTTGTCGTTATTCGATGACTTTCGTGGCATCCGTGTCGACAAATGTAGCAAGGTTTTGGGCAAGATAAAGAGGTAGGCGATGAGAACTTTCAAATAGGATATTTGAGTTACTTGCTGAGACATTAGCAGATCGCCTCAGATTTGCTTTGGCTTTCAGTTCTTCTGCGTAACTGATCAGACCGCTTGCTATGATGCCATTTTGAATTGTGCGTGTTGCAAATTTAATTGATTGGGTTTGAACGACCGACAAGCGAGATAAGCATAAGCGAAAAAAATCCAAGAATCCCTCAAGCTTGTCGTCAAACATGTCGCAACAAACTGTTTCATTTGCAAAACTTGTGACTTGAAGAGGAACATCCTGTCTATTTTCGGTGTATCCCACCCCACTCTCCTCTACCGAGTTGAGACTCATTTAGAAGTTGCTTTAGAAAGTTTTTATGAGCGCTTTCACCAACATGATTGAGTACATGTACAATCCAGGTTTCATAAGCTCAACGGCAGATTTCACAGATCCGAACCGGAAATCTGCAATGACTGCTCTCCCTGCACTTCTTGTGTCAATCGAAGTAGGCTGCCGTTACTGTGGTAGCACCCTACTCAGAGACGTTTTGATTCTTTTCTCTTTGCTTTCATTCAATTCGATTCGGACAACTATGTCAGTACGAGCGTCAGACATGTCCTTTATTTCGTTGCCCACTGGTCTAGGCTTTCGCATAATTTCCACCTTGTTGAGCCTCTGTGGAAAGATTTGATCATACTTTCGTCAAGACCTATATGAGATCTATATATGATCCCAGGTCATGTAGCTTTTGGAGAGCTTTCATTCACTGACTCAATAAAATCGAGGATTTTCTTGTCCGGGTCATCTGCACTTGAAAACTTAATATATAAGTGTCTATCACATGAAGTTATGAGTTTCACAAGCAGGTGATATGCGGCTATTTAGATGTTCATGAAAAGTGCATAATTTTAAGCACTTTTACATTGTAATAAATATTCAATCCTGTACGATTCAATATTTGATACCTATTGCTATTTTTCTCATAATGAAATGAAAGCTCACAGTGATCTCAGAAAATCGTAACGCATCTGGATTGGGGCATCAAATTTCTAAAAGTTGTATATATGATAATTAGAAACTTGGCGCTTAATTGTTATATTACTTAAAACATTTTGAAATTACTAAGTAGCCAATAAGCCAGAGGCACTTATGACACGCCTATCAAAAAGGCATGACCCTTGCTGTAACCTGTGAATATCGAAGTATATATTCAAAACGTATTGCACGCAGAACTTTCACGTTGATAACAGGAATGCTTTTATTTAAGAAGTGCTTATAATTAAACACCTTTTAGTTGATTTTTGTCCTGATGTCAACGTGTAACAACTGAACGTATTGACATCTTTTAAATTTCATCATTAGGAGATTCACCTCAGCAACATTTCTGTAAAATATCATCACCTTGGGAGCATTAGTTTGCAAAATATATCGATTTAAGTATTTTGTACATTAAAAGAAAAATTTGGCTTTTGTTCCAATGAATAGTTTACGGTGACTAAGTGGAGCTATAAAGTTGATATTGACATAATTACAACTTTATATATCATGTGTGACATTATCTGGCTTAAAACGGCTGCCTTGAAGTTCTCACATTTTGAAAGACTTGAATTTGGCAAAAGAGTGCTTAATTCTAAGCACTTATGCGGTCAAATTATCATTAAACAATTATGTTGACTGTCTGAAAAAAGAAATTCAATGGCGTTTTATAACTATTAAACTTGCAATTAAAATGATTAAAACTGGAATGAACATCACGTTTTCTAGGAGAAAAGCAGAAGGAGAATGGAAATGAAAGAATAAGGATCATTTGGGAAGAATGCATTATTGCCAGGGATGGACAATGGGATGGGCCCGGGTCGAGAATTGGGACCCATGGTACGGTGTCTTTCCAATCGGCCGAATGTCAATCTGAATGTCAATCCGAATATCAATGCATGAAAAAGATTATTTGAATGCACTTTGGCATTTTGAATATTTTAAAGTATCTGTTTAGCAAGCTTGTTAATCAAAGCTGACAATCAAACTTGACTTCATTCAAAATACTGAAGTCCATGTAGGAATTGTCAAACTCAACCAATTGCCACAAATTTGAGCATATTTAACATATTTACTATGATTAATTGTACATATTCTAACAATCAACATTTTAAAAAATTAAACGAATTTTAACATATAGGGCCATTGAGTAGAGGGCCATCAGTAGAGAGTCGACTAAAAAGTGTTTGTATACAGTGAAAATTTTCATATCAAATAATTCAACTTTTTACGGAGATTACGTTCCTGTGGTCTGTGGTTTGAGCAGTTTTTAAAAGGTTGATTTTTTGCTAATTCATATACTACCGAGATAAAGCCACTTTATAGGTAGCATGAAGCAAGTTGGACATCAAAGGGAATGAATAATCACTAACAAGCATCTTATTAAGCAGAAATTGAGCTGATGCTCAAAGAAATTTCATGAACTGCATTATGATACAGGTCACTGCAAGTCTTTAAGGAAAAGCTGAGATCTCTTACTGAGATGACGTTTTTAATTCAATTTTCAGCAGCATGATTCACAAGGTGTCATTTCTTGAATCCGAATAGTAATGTGGACCCATCTTTTAAGTTAACATCCTTTTAACATCAGTTTGAAGTAACATATTTTAAAGCTAATTATTGTAAGCTTCCTTGATTGTGATGTTTTTCTCCTTCAGTGGCAGTTTGTAATATGATTACGCTTCAGAAAATACTCTTATTATAATAATTATTATAATAAAGCTGAGTTTTTAGTGCATGATGGTAACCCATCGATTGCTAATTTAACAAACTATATTGCCTCTCCATATTGACATGACATGGAGGATTTGTGGAATACTATTCCATATTCTGTATTGCTATCATTATCAGTCAAATTCGTCTACATTTCTCCGAACGTGTAAAACTGCATATCTCACAGGTGGTACCGGGGCTCGACTTGGTATTGAAGTTCATTTAATGAATTCGAAACTGTATACACATTGGGGATTTAATAAATCCTGAGTTGCCACTCTACCTAATATACTTACTCTATGTATATGGCCTAAGTTAAAGTGGATAACAATTCAGCTGCAGACAAAAATTTCATTTGAATTTGATATCAGTATGTTAGAAGCGATTGCGTAAATGTAATCAGAGAGGGAACTGGGTCCGGGCGAATTTGATCGGTTTGCAATCATTCCGATCATGATGATCGCAAAGATAATTGAATGTTGATAGTTATTACATGAGCTGCCTTGACACACACGCAGATATCCTATAATTGGAATTAAAGTCCAGGTTGTTGTATGTGCAAAATAAGTCATGAGTTACGCTATCTACGGGGCATCGTTTTCGAGACATAATTTTCAACATTCTATTAGCGAAATAGGAATTATTAACGTAACAAAAACTTAGAGCGTTTTAAGCAGAACCTCGCATTTGCTACCGCATGGGTCCTCCCTGATGACTCTTGCATAGCTATAAATTTTAGCTTTTTTCGGTTTTGAGCACATCTCCGTTACTAGTTTTTGGTTAGTAATTCGTCATCGGTTTTAGGTTTGCATTTTCAACTTCTGGGCTACAAAAAAATTTCAATTTTCCATTCATCTTTTTGGCACTCTTAGTTTTGCTAGCTTTGTTATGTACATAAGTGCATGGATCTCAAAGTTTTTTAGCATTCATTTTACTTTAGTGTTCGGGATTTTTAATGAACTAATGTGATTTAGGATTTCCCATTAAATATTTGCTCAACTTTGTATTTCTTCGTTCTAGGAATTTCGCAGATTTAAACTAAGTCGTGTTTTGAGATAAATATTTGAGTTCGTCTTATAATTGTCGTTTTGATTATCAAGACATCAAGCCACGAATGGAAAAAGACTTAAATGTGTAGATGGAAACATTGAATCGGAGCAGCAGATGTCGAAGTCAGAAGATTAACATCAGCAACTTTGTCTCTAAAATATAAAAAGTCACTGACTAGACAGAAAAACTCTACTGAAAAGTCACAGATGTCGTTTGAAGAATACTACTAATTTCGCATGAAAAGTCGACTTAGTTTTCATTATTTTGCAAAAGCCCTTCTTTTCTAGTCACTCCTGTCTTTCAGTTCCAATGTTATCCACAGCAATCAATGCCTACTTTTGTCAATTCCTTAATCAAATAAAAGAAGGGCCAAAACTCGGTTGAAACAGTAGAAGAAACTAATTCCTCGAAGGTAGACGCACAAATCCCCCTGCCAATAATCTTTTTAAAGCTAGCAACTTTTCATGGTCACATTTGTGGTACATGAAATCTATACATTCACTCTGATGTGAAATAACAATGCGTTCAATGCGGTCAATGACACAGTGAAACTAAAAACTCCTCACAAAATGAGGGATATGACTGATTTACTCTTCAACCGCCATGAAACTTTGAACTATTTTATATTTGAAATGCATCAGTCGGTAATATCGAAATGAATAGCAATATAGCTTTCTTCGACCGACTGTAATAAAATCAAAATTATATACTCATTATTTCGCCGTAGGTTTTCTCAAGAGTCATTAGTCAGTACATTGAATGTTGGACATTTTTTGGAGCGGATCTCTCGTTCGATCCTCAAGCTCTTTGCCTTATTTGGGAGTTCTGCAGTCCACGATGAATGATGTCTATGCACTAATGAATTCGATGATGATAAATGTTCTTTCAATCTTGACCTGATAGTCCTCTTCACTTCACCGATATACTTTGCCGAATAAAATTTGTATTGTAGTTCGTAGACGCAGAATTTGACATTGCAGATATCATGGCTTGATGCACTTTGCCAGACCACACAATTCTTACCACCAGAGTCACACACTTTCCTTCTGCCAGTACGTAGAATAGATATCAATGTACGGGACTTGAAATTGACTGTTCTTAACTGGTTCAGACCTGTCTTTCTCAGTGACCTCCTGATTTCTCTTTCATGTTCCTCTCCCGGATAAGGCAAAGTCAAAAACAATTTGGCATTACCGCTATGTCTTCCATTGTTTTCTCTTAGTTCTCTTCTCACTCTCCTCACATAATTCCTTATCAGCTTCTTCGGATGCCCATTAGACTGTAATGCTCCAACTCCTGGGTTCCATTTCATTGTCGGAACTATGGCGAAATGCTCCCCTTATTTCATTCCTCATGATGTTCATCTTCTGTATTTTAGAATGGTTCGATATCCATGGTGTTTTTGACCCAGAATGACATGATTTAGCGTACAGTGAGAACGAGAATCTATCTCCAGCCCTTATCACCAATACGTTCAGATATAGAAGGGCACCATCGACAGATTCCTCCATTGTAAATTGAACATTCGGATGGATGTCATTGCATAAAGTCAATAAGTGATCATCCTCCATGTTCTCTGTATGGGCATTGAAAATACCGTCAATGCATCTCTTCCACATGACTATTCCGTGCAGTTGTTGCAAAATTTGTTTATGTAATCCATGAAAATTATTGCTGTTGCACAAGAAACATTATTACTTATTTGCATATGCCCATATGATATGGCACCTGCAGATGATGAAACTTTTCCGGGTGCAGTGTCGGTAGCATCGGACTTTCTCGAGTTGCACAAGAGCGAGTCGTCATTTGAAGTTCTCTCCAAGCAGCAGTTTTCGGAGTTGTTGAGGTTGAGTCTTACTTCGGATATCATTCGAATAGAGGACAAAGCATACAAAAGCGAGCGGTGTACAAATGGGTAATAGTGTGTCTTGTGCAGCAGCAATAATTTTCATAAGGGCAATATGTATGGAATATTTCATCTCGACGATAGACTTTCTGGGCTAAAAAGAAAAAAATTTAGTCAGCGTACCAAGTTTGGTTTATCGCTTAAAAATTGTTAATTTTTAGTGATGGATCTCTCAGCACACTGGTTACATTTTCTCATGATGAGATTTTCTCTATGGTTTATCTAGACGAAAGGTTCATCTTATTCTGAAGCATCTGCATCTCACAGATGTAAGATGAAATTGATCGGACGTCTGGTTCAAGAGTTACTTTAAATAATCGTGCGATCAATCATGTGACTATGAAATCTATTGATAGCCTAATTGATCAATCGGTTATAGAAAAATATAATCGTACCCAGCACTGATTCTGTGTTTTAGAGCTTTAAAAAATGAGTGTCTACAACTATCTAAGAATGCAAAGCAACAAACTCGAAACTGAGGCTGGCGTTAATTAATTGATAATATCTCATAGTCTCAGTCATGTTCATTGAGTGAATGTAAAAATATTTTCCTAAATCAAATTCATCTGGCATGAACTTTGTTTCAGCAAGATATTTTATTTTGCATTAAATAATTCATCAATCGAATATTCACCAAACATGGCAACATTCAACCTATTAATTGTTATTTGAAAAGTTTGCAAACGCATACAGTAAATTTTTGGTAAATGTTCAACGCCTGTCAACTGTTTGCTGTCACCTGCAACAACGTAAACTTCAGCGGAAAGGGGAACTGTGTAAACAATATCAGAAAGCGATGCCTCCAGCATTCCATTCCCATACGTGCAAGGTTGAATTTCATCAAAAAAGAAACAGATAAATGGATTTCGTATGTAATTCAAGGCGATAATCAAACAAGTTCCGATCCATCCTGGATTTATACAAGTTTGCCAAATTTCCATCCAACCAGTAATTGAATTTTTTGCGATGTTTTCGAGTGCAGTCTGTGTATTGAACATTCTGATTTCTCTTTCACTTGCTTTGAGGTGTACAAAAATAGATAAGCAATGTCTGATAAACATTTTCAATTGCTAAGAAAACGCTATATTCATTTTCACAGTGAGATATGAATCAAAGGAAGCGTGGAATCACGAAGATGGTACAAGGATACCCGAAAATTTGATGGTAGCTTCAAAACATGATTTATCCTTCGCACAGTTCTAAGTCATCATTGATGAATTTCTATGTAAATTCAAAGTGCAAAGATATCATCCCAAGTAGTGAGTGTATTATATCATTAAGTCTTATATAAATATTCGGGAACTTTTGTGCTCCCTCCTTGACAAAGTGTTCCATGTGTATTTTGACTCTAGAACTACGAATGAGGTCAAAATGACTTCAGGAAGAGTCTTACATTAGATTCCATGTGAACAAAGCTAATCTATGAATTGAAATTTCACTACTTTTAGTATTTTTGGTCTGTTCCATCGTAGATGGAATAGCGCAGAAATCAATGCATACCTTCAAAATGAAATCTACCTGTTACTCTATAACTACGAAGTGAGGTCATTTTGACCTCTTCTGTAAGAGAAAATTTTCGTTACTGTAAGAGAACTATTACGTAGATTTACATAACAGCCTGATGCATGCCATTGACAGTTTGCAAAAGATTTCATTGCTAGCGACTTCCTTTTCTACAATGCCCCGCCATGAAGGACAAGGGGACATTGCTGAATGGGGAACGTAATAATTTTACAACACAGTTGTAGCAACTTTTATGCGGTTGTTTATGGTTGGAGATATCTGAAGTCGTAAACAATGCAACCAGCGCTCTTTGTTGATCTTGCTGAAAAGACAAATAGCCTTAAAAGCTTTCAAAGCTACATGTAGATACCGTTGCATCACTCTCAGCCGTACCTTGACTTCTTCATTGATGTTTTTAGTATCGCAGCATTGCTTTTTTGAAAGTTAGCGATATTCAACACTAATTGTCAAAAAAGTCCAGGCTTGTGATTCATTTTTCATTCATACACTATGAAACGTCGGCGACATTCCACAGAAAGCGCGGCAAACCTCCTCGTGCAATTGAATGACAGTGGTTAGATATGTGAATCCAAATGGTGAAGACAATGTATGTGACTCCTCATCATGTCGAAGAATTGACGGATGCGGTTGCGGCTTTATTTCCAAATCTAATTATTTTGCGGCAATATGGTGCAGTCTCCTAATTTGAACTTTTGCTTTGCATCGAATTGTATGTTTAGACGAGTCACTCATGAGAAAAATGTTTCATGGAAAAGCATGCTTGTACTACTTTCGTGTTGGACGTATTAACGATCTGAACTTCGCATTCACGTCGTGTCGTGTTCGCGTTTGTGTTCGTGCTTCGACTAAAAGTCATCGAGCCGTGTGGATGGTAGATTTCTCTACTACAGCAGACCTTCAGTCACTGCGTCAGTCGTGATGAAATCAGAAAAAAAGGTTCTCTCCCACTTTTGCGACAAATACTGAAATAATGAGTAAGGATTCACACTCGACGTGTTTCGTCTGCATTTAGTATATCAAGGTATACTTAAATAGACAATCATGTTTTCACAATCATGTCTGACAAATATCGGAAAGTTGAAATGGTCAGTCAGTATAGAATATCGAGTAGATATTCGAGTGAATCTTTACCATTTATTTCAGTATAACTTGTCGCAAAATTGGGAGAGAACATTTTTTCTGATTTAAGACACAATGACTCATGTTCTATATAAATGAATTTTTCAAAGAAATCATTTCTTCGTGCAGTGATTTTATAAGTACGATAAAGTTTCTAATATCATTTAAATAGCTGTTTTGTCAAAGGAACAAAGAGTACAATTTCTAAAACCAGGTAGGTATCATAATTGGTTTTTATATCAGACATGCAAACATGGTTTTATTGTTTTGTACTGCACATACACATAGTTTTAAAACCGTATTTATAAAGCTATACACTCTGCATTGGAGATTTTAACAGAGTATTATAATCTGCTCTTATAATAAGAAACATTTTGTCAAAGAGAGATCCCAGTAATTGATGAGCTTGATATATAGGCGTCTGAAGTTTCCATTCAAGTGAAAACAGATTGTATAGAATGAGCTTAGTCATCCTCATGTATTCATGGGTTGATAGAGAGGCCAATGCTTCGAATGCTTCCAAGAAATGTCAATGCCAACAAATAGCAAGAGTAGTATAAGTAGAATAATATCTTTATGCAACAATGTAAACTTGCGAATGGCATGCAATCGACAATGCAGGTGCTCTAACTTTACAGATCTAAGCAAATCTTGAAATTGTCGATTCTTTACTCGTAAGTTGATAAGATAGCGATACGAAAATACATCAATTCAATGGCGCTTTTCCAGCACTGTATACGAGAAATGATTTTCATGGCTACTTTTCTCCAAGTGGCGATGTTTTTATATCAAGCAATGTTTCCGACCCACGAACAATACTTGCAAATCGACGTCATTTTTCTTTTGTTGGCATTTGCCACATGCATTTTAAAAAGTCATATACGATCTTGAAAAAGTTCCCGCACATTGGAAAATCAATGTACTCCTATATCATTGCCATGTGCTGTGTGGATATAGATGATCTATGTAAACTTGACCACAATGTCTATGACGATAGGATTTGCTTGATATTCCAATCACACAATAATGAAGACATTCATTGTATGTAATCTAAAAACAAATTTGTTATCAGAAAACGCTTGATACAATTAAAAAATACAAACTATAATAGGAAACTGGTGTGAAAGAAAAGGAAAAAGTTAATAGCGAGATGATCCTCCGGAAGCAGCAATCACTTGCTCGCAGCGTGACCGCATCGATCGAATGAGCCTTCTTACACGTGTTTGTGGTAGTGCAGACAATTCCTCGATCACTGCTGGCGCCAAGTCTTTCAGATTTCGGATCGATCGCCTGGAAATGGTTCTTTCAAGTTGATCCTACATCTGCTCAATAGGATTGATGTCCGGACTTTTGCTTGGCCACTCCATGTGGGTGTAATCTGTCCACCCTTCATAAAAAACATTGACATGTGCTTTGCGGTGTGGTGTGGTATTGTCGTCATTCTCATACGATGATGAAAGTCATCCCAGTAGCCATTTATAATAGAATATAATGCTTACTAATTTAAATTATTAGTTAAAGTAGTCCTAAGGAGGACTGATGGCGTTCTCCAATCCGCAAGTGTACAAAGGCAATGCTACTGTAACCATTGGATTAATCAGTTCTTAAAAGAACTCAATGTAGCTTTCTCGTGGCAACGAATTAAAATTGATCAGCTTTGGCCCAATATCTGGTAAAAATGGAAATCTTAAGACTTGTAATACTACTCATTCTTGCTGTTAATATACTAATACCATAGATTCCAAACACTGCCGTATACACGTTCAAAACAGACTTCTAATATACTGTACCGACGACAGATGCTGATAGTGGAAATAGAATAAGACAATGGTCACCATAGGTTAAGGAAATTAAAAATGGATATTATAAAACAACAAGAAACCGATGAATAAAAATTGGAAAAGTGGAGGTAAAATATGGAAATACAACTATGCTACTACACTGATTACAAGTGAACTATATCTGACACTACACTAAGTGGATAAGTGGAAAGTGGATAATGGAGGTAAACAATAGAACTACAATGACACTCTACTACACCGAAAGCAATGAAACTATACACACTATACCTAAGACTACACATGGAAAATACTATTTCTTCACTTGAATTTGTTATCGCCAGTTTCTTCATCCGTCTATAGTACTTCATGTAATTCCACATTTCTTCATTTGAATTACAATACATCGACCACTACTTCAGCTACCGATTAAGGGATATAAAACATAATACTGCAGTCCGTCAGTCATCAGCAGGTACTCGTCTAGTTGTGTTTCGACCCCTAACCTGAACACTCAAACCCAGACGAGCGGGGTCCCACACATAGTGGCTGACAAAATACTGAATAGGTAATGATATGTCTTGAAAGATATGTGACAAAGATAAATCAGACATCATTCAATTGTTGCGTTTCCCACATGTAAACAGATCCTGTCATTAAATTCATCCCATCAATAAATACAGTATGCTTTTTGCGATCCTCACATGTAAACAAATCCTGTACATCAATCTTTGCCTTTTCGATTCCCACAAGTAAACAGATCCTGTTCATCCTCGAATCTCATAAAGATGTAATCGCTGTGTGATAAATATGTAATCCGCCTTTACACAAACTTCGCCTCATACATCAAGACTTAAGAATGGGAGCTCTCTCATCTCCCGTAAGCCACGCTAAGCGCTCTGTATTCACTCTTCACCGCCCACCCCTCGTCATGGAAGATGAAGCCAGGGCCAATACTTTCCTAAGCAAACGAAATTGCGAGTGGCTCTAAAATTTTATCACAATATTTCTAACCATTTAAAGTATCTTCTATGATCACCATGGCAGACTTGTGTCTCCAGCTGATGACCATCGTATAAATAATTTCACAAATAATTTGATTATAGTCTATTCGTCTTTCCATGAAGTTTAACTGGCAGTTAACGCGAACTTCAACGGCCGCTGGCTGTGATTTTCTCAAGGTATGCGGGAACTTTTGCAAGACCATTGATAGTTGATACAAATTGCGCTATAGATTTGCGTGCAGCAAACATGCTCGATTTGCGCTGATATTTAATCAACAAATACATTTTTCCTCGGTCCTTTATAATCAATAATTATCTAACCCTCAAGATGGAGTTGTGGATCCGAATCCTTGCTCAATTTGTCTCGATCATGACGAACACAAAAATTATTAGGATATGAGCTTCCCTAACACACGCGCCGTAGTCTACCTAAGAATGATTCCACCAATGAATTTAAAGAAGTTCTGCTCAGAACAAGTCGTGAAAAACAATGATTTTCAAATTTTTTCATAGGCGTGAAAACATGACAATGCCTATACGGTCGCGAGTCTTAAATCGCCGATTTTGACCGATTTTGGAAGTTATTGAAATTTAATCAATTTTACAAATTAGTTGGAAATTTCCACACTGTTTGCTACTTCCGATGCCAAGCAGATTGAATGCACTGAGAAATTACTTGAATACAATGGAGGTAAGTAAGATTGATTTGCACAAAGATGCAACTCAAATAGACGTATACAAAACGTGGAAGATTTCCCTTCAAAGCAAACATTGCAATTTATTAAATCTTTATGGTATTCTCCAGCTCTACGTAACTTCAATTTTGGTAATAACGAATATGGATGACCACTTGGAAGTATAATTATTACCTTTCGGGTCTGTGGACGGTGCACCGGTTCTTGTGCTTGCACCGGGTATCGGGTCGGTGCTCCGAACTGTGCGAATTTTGACCAAACTGTATAGTTTCAGTTATAATCAATTCATTGTATCTGTCTTCTTGGTCACAGCAAATTGGAGAGAAAGATGTTATACGCATACAGCATAATAAATCCAACTAGGAGAATATCATTCAATTCTTGTTATCAATATATTCTATTCAAGCTTTAAATTTCTATATCATGAAAATGAAGCCTTATGAAAATCATGGCTACATCGTTAAATAACCGATGCATTTCTTGATGTTGTGAAAATGTGGAGAAAGTGACAGGAATTACATGTAGATAATTAAAGTTCATGATAAATCATTTTATGCGACGAAATCTAAGTTCCCGCGATATCAGAACTTCGGAATCTTATAGAGAATACTGTGTATCTGTCTGTTGCTCCTTTTGCTAAGAAATAGGCCATCTTAACATTCCATCGGTCAGCGATCCGTCCGAAAAATGTCTTCGGCAGCCGGTAACATTATTACATCACACAGAGTCTGCTGGAAGCCGAGCAATGTCGAGATGTTGTCGAGATTTTTTTCCATAGTAATTTGTAGATACTACGTTGCTTCGAATATTTCTGATGTCTTCAAGTATTTTGAAATTAAGCAAAAGTTATCATAGCGGTTATCATACCCGGTGGACCGGTGCGAACAGGTGCGGATGGCGCACAGCTGCTAAAAGGATACTGCTTATCCTTTTAATTAGAATCATTTGCCCAACATTTGAATTTCAAATACTCTTTTCGATGTCCATGGTATGATTTATGATCATGACATGATAAATAGACTTATATTCATAAAATTCTGCACCCATATTGAAAATTGACATAAAAACTTTATGCGTTTTGTTACATGTTGTAATACAAAATGCTTGCAAGAAGTGGCAAAACCCCTCAAAACAGTGCTTTTTAAAATAGGTTGTAAATTTGATCTTCCAGTAAGCCAAATCTAGTGGTTATTGGTGAAAAGTTTGGAAATATGCTAAAACTAAAAGTCACGAAAGCGTAAGTCGGTCGGTATAAGCTCTACGAGGACTACAGCAAAAATGCGACCTGGGGCTAAATCGGACAAATCGACAAGTTTGCTTAAACAGTGCATGTCGTTCATCTGATTTTTTGAGTTCAAAATACATTGTGTAGTAACAACATTACAGCTTAGGATACTCGCACAAGACCAAAATCATTATATAAAGACAGTTTATTGATGTCATGATGTTGAGATTATATATACATGTAATTCAAAATTCCTGTGCCCTCTAAAACTTCACTGACGAGAAATGGAACATGACAGGCATTCAGCGAATGTCAGATAAGTCATATTTACACTTCTTTGAAGCAGCTTTGAAGAGCAAATAAATATTTCATTAAATATTCAGTCTTCTTCTAATATGAAATTTAGCATTTATTCTGTGAGATCTTTAATCATCGATCATTTAAAATGCAATTTTGCGACTCTTCATCGTTTAGCTTTCATATCTTTTATGTTTTGAGTGTCACATCATCTTCAGCTCTCGGATTGCAATTTCATCCACCGACCACTTTAGAAACAATCGCAAATTGTGGATATTCATTGTTGAATAAATCCTCGCAAGTTCAAACTTTGTTGCCGTTTCTTAAAATTTCTAATTTATGAACCACAGCTAGGTCAAACTTCCTATGCATGCGTATCGCAATTCGAATCAAATGAAATTACCGCGCGAAATGATACAAGTGGAATTAATGCAATGTTTAATTTTCTCTTGATGTTTCTTGATGCATATATTTCGCTGTTATGTATAAACTGAGGTTAATATTTATTAATGAAGAAATTCACGGCGGAATAATTATTTACAGTTCAAAGAGTATGAAAATATTCCAGCGCATCTATCACGTTTCGGATCTCTTCAGATTCCTAAATTCCTAATTAGATATGCCCCAGCTCGTTTCTGTGTGAGCTGTCCTAATTGCGTGTCACTAATGGCATTCGAAAACACGGCTATTCAATTACACCAAACAAACCACTTGTAGCATGAATTACATGTTGGCACACGATATTCATCAAATAAGCCAAGGAAGCGCACTTATTAATCCCATGAACTCTACTGCTTTCAATGAATTTACAGTAGTACACGTAAATTGAGTCGCAAGTAATCATAAACTTAACTTTCTTGTTTTCTTTGAGAATCGGTAATGAATAAGCAATACGTCATCTCTAAATTTTCATAAAATGACGATCACTTCTGGTAATACAGAAAATGACTAATGCAGATTTCTGCAATTAGGGTCTCCGTTAAAGACATGACACTGCAGTGTACTTTCCTCACATTGACCATTGACAAATGACCACACAAGAAGATAACTTGCAAAATGATGAATAACCACTCCTACAGAAAGCATATACTTGTCAAAGATATGTGAGTTTACAGACAACGTAAAACTGCATAAATTTATGCTGAAAGGGCATTGCTAAAAGGAATCCATTTGAATGTAAAGAAATGAAAAGAATTGAATAGAATATCAATTTGCAGTGATGTTCATAAGATGTGGTATTGAACAGCACGCCCTCTCTCATGTTTTCAGGAAAAGTTTTCATTCTGATCATATCGATCATGTTTACACGAATATTGTATGACATTTCATGATATTTATGATCATCCTTTTCATATGATCACTGATGATGAGTTATGTGCATTTTTATGCGGTCTAATATTATCAAGTTGACATCTTTTTACTCAATTTTCATCGTATTCAACCGGTGCGTGGTAAGTTGGCACTTGCTTGTGAAGTGCAGAATCCTCTCATTGAATGAGCAGAGAATTAGTCTTGCAGCCACAGCGAGTTTCTGCTGGGAACGAGGCCGAAATTGAGACGTCATAGAATGATGTACGCACACCCCATGCCTACTACGAACCTGCGCGTCTGCAAAATTCCACCTGGTTCCACTTCTTGTTAGACACGATCAAAGGAAAACACATGTTAATCCAATGGGACGCAGATTGACGTTTTTGGCGAAAATAGAATTTTCTATGTTTTCTCTGATTGAAAGAAAAGTACTAAGCTCGAAATCATATTTCTTATATGGAATGTCTTTCGATCATTTCCTATGATGTATTTGTGTTATTATTATGTTTATTATCAACCATGTATGCGAGAATGTGGTTAAATGTGGATTTAATTGCTCAAAATACTTGTATTTGATGCCGACATTCGGAGGCTTGCCAAATCTTAATGTGTTCAGTTTCAAAGACATACACGAACAGGGATCGCAATTTTCCGTTTTTCCTTCTTTTTCGATTTTTTACGCAATTAAATGTAAATATTTCAAATTTATGCATACAAATCCCGGTTTTTACCGATTTTCCGCTTTTTTCTTGGGTGAATTGCGATCCCTGTACACGAATATGATAGGAAATAAGACAATTTGAAGTTACGGAGCCATATTTATCGATTCTCTTATTGCGTATGTCTGATTGCATCCTTATCTTAACTTGATTTACTAATAGATTGCAGCCATATTTTATGAGATGCTCCCTCCCACGAGCTATGAAATAGATAATAGCGCGCAAAAGTAGATGATCTATATCTAGAAAATCGCCCAATACTCACCAACGCAAACAAATTGCGATATTCTCAATTCATGTGAATCCATTATGAGCATTCAACGGTTTTGTTTGAAAGTGCATGAGACACATCTTTCTTGTTGTTCATTTTTATAGAATATTCGGATGTGAAGAAGCAAGGTTAAGATGAGGTTCTCTTCTTATCTTCAGAGTTTCATCAAACTTTTGTCACAAGTTAAGGTTGTCTGTGCTGTTGCTAATATGCTGTGGCAACAACTTTTTATTGTCACAACAAGTCTAAGATGTTTATTAATCGCTTCTATCTCAGGTCAAAATTTCAAAACGTCGTTTTGATGAAGCGAATGAACTCATTTTCAAATAAATAATGACTTGATTGTTATATGTGACTCTTTCAAGCCTGTCAAAATTCAGTTTCTTGATTGTTTCATATTTTCCTGTTAATTAGGACAATAATGATATTGTTGTGCTCTTATCATAGGAAAGGCATTAAAAACAAATTTCCGAATTCTGATGATACTTTGTACTTGACATGATTGTCTTATCATTTTAGCGAATATCAAGCACGTCATAGAATGACTAGTTAAAACAATAAAATATTTATAGCTCTGACAGTGCGTATTCAAATCGAGGCAATTTGATGTACGACATGTTATCATCTGCATCGTGTGACTACCACATGATAGCACGGAGTATCGTCCAAATCCGAGAATTATAAATGCGATGGAAGTCAAGAAATATATTTCTTGCAATTTGAAAATATCATAAATAACACACACATGGTAAATTGAATCTTAGCTTAAGAGTCGTAGGGCGCTACATTTTTATTAGTTTTTACCAGCTTGTTGCCGGATGCTATTAATATGCACGTACATATGTATATGCTTTTAACAGTGAGCAGTCCTAGGCCTAGGCATGATCCTTTGACAATTAAAAGCTATAGGATTAAATCAAACAGACATTGATTTTACCAGCTTCCATTAGACATTTTAATCTATCACTTGGTCAAATTTATATCAACATCACAGAATTAATTGTATTGCTATTTATTGCAAAAGACTTATTATTTTCTAGTATTCTGAATTATGCAATCAGTTGTGCATCTGTGGAAATGCCGAAGGAGACTGACAATATCTTAATGTAAATCACAAGTAATCAATTTTTATTCTAATTCGTTTGATGCAGCACATTGGATATGGAAGCCGGCCTAAGGTCAGGACTGCTCGAAAAGCTCGGCCAGCTTCCATCTCTGTAACACACTTATTTTGATATTCTGCTGCGTCGATGGAGAAACTAGTTAAAAGTAATTCATATATTTATACAGCTCAACTTGTGAAGCTATTGAATTTCATTCACGACAATTAATGGCCGAAAATGTTTTTTTATTTTTAATGAATTATTGAATTAAGCAACTTTCTGCACAATTTATTTATTTAATTAAATTGTAAAAAAAATTCTGAGAAAAAAGTTCTTAATTATAGGATGATGTGTCCACTTAATCTCGTAAATTTTGATTTCCATTTAAGGGATTCAGTTGTTCTCGACACAAGTTCTTGGCAATGACTTGGCTGGTGATTCAGACATAATTAAAGCGTTGTAAACAAGAATTCAAATTATTGAAGTTGACACATGAATTACTAATATGAACATACCGGATTTTATCACCTTCAGAATTGTTATGTAACTAATTTAACTGAATACTCAAAGAAAATGGACGGAAATATTAATGCTTTCATCATCAATCTAATCGTATCTATTGCCAGAATTTCTAATGCAATTGTTGACATTTCAATCGGTTCATAAATCTGCCATCATAAAATCTTGTATCAACAAAGCATTTCAGTATGCATTTCTAAATTTCAACCTCCTTTCTAAAACTGTCAAAAGCATTTATGTAAGAAATGGAGAAGTTTGTGATTGATGTTTAAGCTTTTCCACAAACGTCTGGGCTCTGTCCCTGAATAATACTGTTTAACATTTTAGATGATGCAATTCATGCTGTATTTGTGGTAAAGAAATCGTAGAAGGCTATCAATCTGACTTTGGAATGCACAATGTATAATGGTTACCATGACTAGAAAATGCAGTATTTCCTGCACGAATGGAATTTGACAGAATTATATGCTGCTGTAACGGAAATTGACGGGAAATATATCTACATGCCAATTTCTAGACTGTCTCTTACAGGACAATTGATCATCTATTTCGAATAAAGTAGATAAACACGCAGTACATCAATGATCATTCGGCGCTCAAATAAAGGTTTAGGAACTCTGAAAGTTTTACGGGACTCCAACTCCGACTCCAGGTTTCTATATCAGCGCTTTAACTCCGAACGGTGCTCTGACAGGACTCTTGGATCTGATATGCGGCCGGATGGGCATGTATTTGAGTTAAAATATTATATGACTTATGTCCCTCTCATCCATCTCCGACTCTGACATCGTCCACAATGATGGGACTTTGAGCCTCCGACGACGCGGCACACGGGATAGAGGCCATAAGCCCGTGGTTGAACATTCACCGACAAAAATGACGTTTTTCCCGGTAGAAAATGAAGAATGCCGGTATCTTTGAAAAAAGTGATATCGGGGGATAAGCGCATTACAGATCTATTGGACTTGGACGAAAGATGCATTACAGATTCCCGTCATACCATCATCTTGAGGCACAAGTTCTGTACATGCCTTTCTATATTCATGGACTGTGGGGGTGAGGCCATGGTCCTGTTGAGCTCCTTTAAATGCGCCAATGCCAGTCAACGTTCAGAAACAGAGGATTGGCTTTTGGCTTCGGCAGTCCGTTATCCATTGTAGACATCACGATCGGTTCGACGAACCTGGTTCTATTTCAAACATTGATATTGTAGTATAATGCGCTCTCACTTTGCCACAAGCTACAAGCAAGCGCAAAGTCCAATGAAGTAATGAGCAGGGCCGACCAAATATGCATAATGCATAAAATGCATAAAAATGCATTTTCAGCTTTAATTGTATAAAAATGCATATCATGAAAATAAGTGCTTTTAAATACATATATAGCTGATTTCTTGAAAAAGCAGGATGAACAAATTGTGTCTCGTTTCCTGTGTTGACACTTATCTTTTCCTTTCTGTCTTTTACCTTAGATTACGGTCCAAGGCTCAGTAGTGGACAATGTCTACTTTTATCTTGGAGATTACATATTTTCAGAAGACACTACATGCTATATATACTGCTTATTCATTGATCGGATTCTTGTGATTCCTTCACTTTGTCGCAAGCTGGAAGAAACTCACATGTCACTGCCACCCTCTCCGATAAGCACCCCTTGGGGCACATGGATAGAAGCAGTGGAATACTACCTCACCAATTATCAGACCCTGAAAAAGTAATTGCTGACTTGGAGGATGATTGTACAGCGATCGTTAACCTGAAGGAGCTAATCGAAAAATCGGACACCGAGATTGCAAGAGGTATCGTAGACTTTTCCTCTAAATATGGCTCTATTCCTCGTTGTCTGAAGCAGCTTCAAGACCGTAAGTGCAATCCGTCTCAAGCCAAACAACTGATGGATAGCATCAGCGATGACTTTGATGCGAATGTAAGGACCAAGCTGGAGCACGTGTTCTTTAAAAGAACACAGGATTCAAGAAGTTGGTTGAAAGAGATTTTGAAGGATATTGATTGGATTTGCCATTGTCACTATCTCCGGTTAACTCTTCTGACGTTGAGAGACGTTTTCAGAATACAGGGCATTTATGAGGAGCAATCGCATTAGTATGGCTTAAGAAAACATCCGCATTCATTATGTATTACGAATGAACTCAAAGTGGTGACAGATTATTCAGCATTTATGCATACATAGGTCTACATTTCTTACTATATTGAAGCTATTTCTATAATCAGAATGATATTGCATAAATAAAGTTCTCATTGCATAAAATTACTTTTTTAAGCGCATTTTTATGCGCATAAAACGATCACTTGTTAATGCATATTTGATCGACCCTGGTAATGAGACATTTGTTCACTGTAAGCCGCTATTATCACATAACTAGTAGGGCTACTGGTCATATAGAAGGTTTGCCATATATAGCTCATCATATGCCGATTAAATTTGCTTTCTGTAAAGTAGGCCTATGTTCATGTTATTAAGCAATTTCAAATGACCTGCTGTCCTGTATGAAAATGCGCTGATGGTGATATATCATCGCAGCAAAAATCGTTTCATGGGAAACATGTATAGCATTAAGCAGAGCTCTATATCTTCGTTCGTTTGATAAGCCGTCTTTTAACCCTTATGGTTAAAGCCGTGGTTTCCCTCATGTTGCAGAGATATATTCACTACATGCCAAGTAACTTTGCACTACTGCAGTTTAGTGCACCCTCTATGAAAGAGACGGAAACGCGCCTACTGCAGTTTAGTGCACCCTAAAACAACGGCGCATTCTCCCGCAAACGATGACTACGCACATTACACCGAAGCGCGCGCTCGGTGTAATGTGCGAAGACGAAGACGAAGACACACGAAGACACAAAGACACTCATTTATAACTATAGGGAAGAACGAACGGCATTCATTCTGTTGATTAAATCATGTTGTTCTCACATGCATTTTAGGGTGCACTAAACTGCAGTAGGGGTAAAAGAGGGTGCACTAAACTGCAGTAGTGCCGTAACTTTATTGTTAGACAAAAGTCATCGACTGCCGGCAGAAAATTGATTGAAATATATTTCTAGCAAGTGGTCGGTATATATGACTCGCTCTCCTTCTATTCAATTCTCTTTCTGGAAATTGAAGGTGTGGTTGTAGTTTCCGCTGCTAAGATAGCCTTTAAAGAAACAGTCGATTGCAAAAATTTTTGGGAAAATATATTGATTCACAAACTAAGAAGCAAAGAAAATGTAAATTTTTATTTTGGAAAAAGTTGACACGGAATATTCATTCATCCGCACGTCAAGAACTCTAAAATTGAATTTAAAAATTCATTTAATCGGAATTTTGTGGCGAAGTCTAGTGAAAACTCTAGTGATTTTTATGAAAATTTAGTATTGAGCTGCATATCTCCTCAAACTCTCACACAACATCCACTGCGACTTACAGATATACTCGTACTTCAAAACTGTAATATTCATAGTACATTACAGCCTTGATTGAGTCCTTTGAAAGTTTGCTTGCTTGTACCTCGTGTCTAGATAGCCAGTGTATCAAATTAATTTGACAAGCATTTATTATTGAAGCTTGCTTTGGAAGTTGTTTGTTAAGTTGCATGTTGAACACCCATAGGCTAGATACAGCAGAGAAGTGCTTCTAAAACGATTGTTAAGGATGTGAAAATTCAGAAATACTGATCGTTTGACATAGAAGTGTGATGCCTCTAGCATGAATGCAGAGTGAACTCAATTATAATTATAGATTTTCTGGATGTAAGTGCTATCACTTCAATGAGTTCCGTGAAAATATTTCATGGTGTCAGAAATTAGAATGTCATAATAAGCTGAGGGAGTCATCAATTCATTGCCTTCATTAACATTGCAAACACTGTAGGGCACAGTTTTTTAAAATTTAATATGGCAAATATTGAGCCAGAGACTTTTATTGCACAACTGACTATTTAGATAATGAGAATTCATGTTGGGTATAGAGGAAAAATATAGCTAAAAATGATATATTTTCTATGGACGCAAAGTTTTCATCGGCCTCCTGTGGCTAAAAAATGTGGATTGCTAAAGCAATTTACAACTTAATTTTAGGAAAAGGCTGCTCTATGTCAAATACGTTTGAGAACTATGATGGAGGCTCTCTGCTTTCAACTTGGCGAGGGAAAGTTCCGACGAGTTCTTAATAATGACCATGCTCACTGTTCACTACCAAGGTAGAACAAAATATTTCACAACGGGTAAGTGTGTTCAAGACGATGAGCGACGCGCAGATCTTGTAGAATTAGCAATTGATAAAAATTCTTTATTTGTTCACACGAACATCATGACTTCGTCTTACTGGAAAATTCTCTCCTCCATTTTAGCTTTAGGTGCGCTGAAAATCCTCATCTGACCGTGCCTACACTTCTCCACTCCTCAAAAGGTACAGCTTCTTGTGTTTTCTCGAAAAATATCATCGCACCTTTTTTGCGCAGCCGTCGTTCACTATGAATCACGACACTTAGACTTATCTGATAATCTTCAAAAGATGAACTGTGCCAAAATAATGTAATCTGGCATTAAATAAGAGTGAAGAGAAGAAAACATACACGGAACAAAGGTTGCTTGAATTTTCTATCAAATAATCATTGGATTTCATTTGTAAAGGGAATTGTCCCACCCAAAGGACCCAACTGAAATCCTAGCTATTTCTTTTTGCGGTGCACTTCTAAATTAAAAGTGTGCCGCCGGAGGTTTCTTGTGTATCAAAGAATGTATTGAAAACGATATTAATAGCATTCTACAGAGTGTTCATGAAGTCTCTTGAATACATTCGATGTGATGATTCTAATAGTGCAAACTGCAAATGATTATAGGAAGAGCAACAATATAAGCATACTATTTATATTCAATGCACATGTAAATTAATTCGCTTGCACCACTCGAAAACTGATCAACGTGAAGGAATTGCTTGTCGAAGTTGATTAAAAATTTCATCAGACTTACGATCTTGCAGCAATTTGAGTAAAATCTATGCTCGAAAGTGTGTCTTGTTTAATTCCACAGTGATCAAAGTTGGCTGCTTGCACTATTGAATCAACCAAAGCAATAATAGCTGGATTAAATCTAGAGAAAAATCAAAAAGTCGAAGAGATCACTTTGACATTATAGAGTTTTGAATCACCTAATAGAAATTTTGAAAATATTTATACAGTAGATATCCACAGGCGTTCGTAAAAGTGACCGAAATGAAATAGGAATATTTAACCACTTCAATATACACAATTATAAATAAAATATAATTCTAAAATATATATATTAGAATATAATATATACTCGTATATATATATATATATATATATATATATATATACATATAACTATATACATAATTATATATATAATTATATATGTTAATATATATATTATCTAAAATATATTATAAAATATAATTCTGCATTTTCGCGGAACTTTTTTCAACTTGCTACACAAAGTTCCAGTTAATAAAGTTACTAATACATCAGTTAGACCGTTAATTTTTGACTCTAAAAAAGCATAATAATCGGGATCTCTAAGAATAATACTAATTAGATTTAATAGTTTTGCCGTTTTCGCATAATATGCCCATTGCGGGAACTTATTAAACAATCCAGATATATACATAACAGCAGTTTAATGCACATGTACGTTGTCAAGAATGGATGTATGTAGGAATTCTTATATGTTATTGTTGTCGACATAAATTGTTAATTTTGATCTCCGATCGATAGTAGACTGCATGTTTTACTGCAGAGTGTATAGCTCTCATGAATTAAGAAACTGGTTTAAAAATGGAAGAAGTCTGCAAAGTTACGAGACCAACCTGTCAGAAATATCCTTTTATCAAATATCTTTTTTTAGGGGTGACCTATAATGACCTTTACTTCCTCGAGGGGTTCGACCATCTGTTCTGTCCATGCCGATTATCATTAGTAGGCCTACAAATTCTCAATTTTAAGCTACATTATTTGAATGCATTGATGCATGTACTTTTGAACACAGCTCATTCTTCGAATGAAAATCTACATTCCATGAATCTCAAATGCATTTACTTTTTCATACAGGTGCATTCACATACAAGGCTACAGACGACAGTGGATGACTGAGTAAAACCGAATCGCTACACTGAAGTTGCAATCACATGATAGATTTGTGAACTGTCCTAACATGTATCTTTCTACCGAAGTATTAAACCCATTTTGTGTGATACATTTCAAACAAGCCAGCAAGTTTCGTTAAATTATCTAACAAGTATGTTGGTGTATCTGTTTGCACGAAGACATCGCTTACCACTTGGAAACAACAAGTGATGAGAAGAATTTGTTAGTTACTCGTTGATAGGTGTAATGTTTGCGGTTGTAGATGAGACAGCAATTATATCCACTTGATTAATGAAATCTGTCTCCAACGACAACTGACACTTTCCTCTTGACCAACAGTGATAATGAGGTTATGCAAGGATTCCCAAATACGGTACATGTGGGAGCGGACAGATCCGTGATTCTCCCAATGTGCATGAAAGTACGAAGCATAAATGATTTGCATGTTCTGTCAGAAAGAATGTTTTAAGTATGTTTTCTTGACATGAACATTTGATGCATGATGAAAGTACAGCAAGATTAAGTAGAGAGCTTGGATAACCATGTGAGTGGATACACCTGTCCATGGAAAATGATTGAGAACTACATAAACATTTTAAAGTACTGTTCTCATAATTAACATGACAATAGAGTATCTACCGCATGATTTCCCATGGTTTTATATTTATTTATCTTTGTCTCTTAATTTCATTCATTGACATGTTATTTCGATATATAAGAGAGGATTTGTAAAGGTTTTGATGAAAAAGTAGTAAAATTGAATGACCATTGGTGTTCAAAATTTCATGGTCGATGAGAATGACGCCCAGCTGCATGAATTTTTGAAGAAGCAACATTCGCTTTCATTAAATTCACAATACGCGAACTTTCAGGACTTTCACCCGTTGTCATGAAAGTACAGATAGAACATGACATTGACAACTGGTGAGCGTCCATAAGGGTCGTGGATTACAAGATTCATTAAAACGAATACTTTGAAGCACTAACATTAAATAATTGAAATGGTTCTCATGGTAGACGGTCCGACGTGTGAGTTAGCAACGGTCGCACACTACTTTTTTAAAACATCTCAATGGAAATGCCTTCTTGCCACTCTGGTATTTTTTGTGAGAAAGCATAGAAGCAAACGAAATATATTCCCTCTTATCGACTTTGAGGTATCTACTTGAGGCATCTCCTCGATATCTGCTTAGAGGTAGAAGACAATTCTTGCAGACAGTGATCGTGTGATGGAGATTGCATGCAGAACTAGCAGCTGCACTATCAGCTGTTTCGTAACAGACTTTCTTGCAACTACCCCTGATCTGCCGAAATGATTACGAGACTCTTTCAACTGAGCCCAAAACATGTGGTGGTATAAAACATATATGGCAAATAAATGTACATAGAAATTAGTGAAATATATAACAACAACGAACACTCTTATTATGCATTGACACAGTAGAAAAATTCTGCATTATAATAAGTTATAAAAATGTAGTTATTCAATTCAGCGATGAAGTCAGCAATTTACACAAATTTTAGTTAATCCAGTTCGTCATTTTGACCATCAAGACAGTTGTCCATACATGAGATTCATTATGATTTTCGAATCCTGTGCAAAATTCAAACAATTACAACGGTTGATGTACGAAGAAATGTAATTTAAGCATGCATGATGAACAAAGAGTATCATGATGGATTCTAGCACAAGATTTACGCATGTATCCAGAGACAATCACTATATCAATTATGATATCATAATTAATCAAAAGCCCATTGTAATGGACTAATTTGAAATAATTCAAGCAAAAAAATCTGATGCAAAGTGAAGTGCCAAACTCACACATGTTGCACTGCTATGATGCAATAACATGAGTACATGCCCTTTATCATAATTTTGAGCATTCACATGTTTTTTAATATGCATGTAAAATTTATTGCCACCTCATGTTTTGAAACAGCACACGTCAATTATGAAAATTTAAGTCAAACTTGATTTGTCCATTCGCTGTAAGCATGACAACCAAATAATTGTCATAAATCATTACTATTGCTCTTTAGATCTGATGCTAGAATTGCTATCAAAAAATTTTGATTGATCTTGAGAGGCCAGTAAGTAATTAATGTGTCATATAATGTAAATATCTAATAATCGCTACTTATTATCATATGAGAAAACATTATTTCCATGTCATAAATATATTTTGCATGAATATGAAACAAACTGTGGGCCCTAATGCATCTTCAGATGCGGTCAATTCATGCTCTTTGGTTTCCTGCTTTCATCTGCTTTGATTAGAAAAAGATGTGACCATATACACAGAAACTCCGCACAACATCTACACTTCTTATAAAGGAAAAGTGAAACCTGACTTACCAATTCATAGAGATCTGATACTCTGTCAACACTGTGTACCTGTGTACCTAGCAGCAGAACCACTCTAATTAAAACTCTAACAATTCCTTGATTTTGAAGTCATTTAATGACTTTCATAATTACTGCTAAATGCACGCTGTGGCGGCGTATGTGAAGCATCTGTTGACCTCATTTGGTCACCGTGCTGCCTGTATTATGAGATGTGCACAATGCCATCCTTGTAGGTTGCGCCATACCAACATACCAGCAGTAGCACAGGCGCAGGAAAATGCTTACTTTAATATCAAACACAGCTGAGATGCAAAAATGGAATACGATTACAAGTTCAAAGACCGGATTTACGTTTAAATAATTCTCCTGAAGATTGACAACAACAAACGTGCTTATGTAATTCCTCGACTTTCAAGTCGCTTACTTGTCAAAATACTTTCATTGAAATACTGTTAGCAAGGTAGCTGCTTTGATTCTATGGATATTTAATTCTTCATAAGATCCAGCAAATTCGACCTAGATCAGTGTCAAAGTGTGCATCAGAATTGACAATTAGCAGTCAGGGGTATATGCTAAAGGTTAGATATGTCGCAATTTCGGCCACTAATGAACACAATGAAATACAGATCTAGCAAAATTTGATGTTTTCCTTTCCACGGAGAATAAAAAACAGTTCGACTTCTCGCTTTAATTATCATCGATCTAACTGAAAGAAAAGCGAGAAGTCGGTTTTTTATTCGCTGTATTTCCTCATTCAAAACCAGCTTTTCAGCATTTGGAGTATACACTCATAGAAATCTGATCTTTAATGTATTCATATGTTCAAATGTAAATGCATGAGATCGATGTTTATGGCACCCCCTGACATAGTCAGATACACCTGCATGATTAATCTGTAAGGAGCACCACCCTAAAGCATCTTGAATAAAATGGAGTGAAGATGAAGCCTTGTTGAAGTCTCACAATTTCTTTTACGATTTGATTTTGATGAGCAATGCCTTCGTTAAAATAGCAACTTCTTTGTCAAACAGCTATTAGTACTTAGAGACAGTTAATTACAGATCTCAGTCCAAGGTTTCCTATAGTTATGCCCTGAGATCCTTCAGCTGCTTTTATTTTAAAAGGGAAGAAAGACAGCTTTTGTATACAACATGAACAGTTGAGAAACCGCTGAGAAATTGCATTTCACTTCATCAATTTTCATAAAGCGCTCTCATCGACAAATAATGATCAACTTTCGCGAATAGATCATAGCAACTTAAGTTCCATGAAAAGTGCAGAAGCATAAAGTTGACTGATGACAGAAGTACCGAAATCAAATGATGTTCGGACGATTAGATTTAATTTTCTAAAGTAGACACATAAGATTTATTTTTCTCATCAGTAGTTGGAGTGACTCATAACATTAATGAATTAACGAATCGCCTTCACTAGCGCAAGTTGCTTGCATTTCCGTTTGCAGCAATGTTCATAACTTCATTAAGTTGCGTGTGATTCTTTTGTTTTAAATCTCAAGACATCAATGAGAATATAAAATGTTGTTTCAGTTCATTGACAGATGGATCTCTTCATACATTGAAGCCAAACTTCAAAGCTTGCTTTCCAACGGACATTCAGTGCCCTATATTTATCTTCATTCTCATGATATAAAACAGAAATTGTCATTACGTTTATTGCTTTAATTTAGTCGTTAACTGCAAACATTGCATACCATTAGCATTGGCATTTATTACTTATATCCGGAATCGTCATCTATCACCGACGGTTGAAATAATTGTTTAAACTTGATGATTACAGACCGAATGGGGAATCATAAACTGACTGTTAAGCCAAATTTAATGTATAGCTGTGATGGTTAAACCAGTTGGATGGTCCGCCTATGTAGAGGACACAACAGACGGGGATCGTTGACGACTTACAATCTATGATAAAGTAATGTATTAATTGCTTCGCATAGGCTATTTTTCAGATTTTCAGAGATAATAAAGAGAATATTCATTCTTCAGAACTTTCATTCTCATTATCAGATTCTTCGATTTCTTATTCAGAACATTATAAGCAAGCTTTTGAGAAAAATTATTGGCGCTACTCAATGACTTGAATGTACTGGATATTTTGCGATCAGTAAATGACTGGCATATCTTAGACAATGAATTTTTCTTAAATTTAGAACAAACCTATGAATTATCGAAAGCATGAAATTACATGTAAATCCACAGAGAGTAATTTAAAAGATGAATACATAAGACTCCACCGAGGTTTTTTTCTTTATCTAGCGGTGAAAACGATTGAGATTATGTCAACCTAATATTTCACGCTAACTAGAAATAGCTAATACAAGAATGCAAATACAGTAAGATTCAAATATTCGTGAATTTGCCGGAAGATTTCTATAGACTAACATGCAGGTCTCTTTTTTTAACCCCTTCACTTGATTAAAGTGCCGTCCATTGAAGGTGGCGTTCTATAAGAGTGTCGCGGTCAATTTTTTGTCAATCTCACTGTGAAAAAGAATAGAGATGCGTAAATATACATGAAAATGAAAATATTAACGAATGTTGAAGCATCTCCATTCTTTTATAAATTTTAATTAGCATTACAAAGTAATGAAATTATTCCTTGTGGTATATCTGGCTTCCTCAAAAAGAATGAAGCAAGAGAAAGAGCCCTTCTTTTCACTGCTAAGCGACGAAAACTCGCCTGGTTTGGACATATCTGTCGCCATGACTCCTTGTCGAAGACCATCGTACAAGGAACCGTAGAAGGACAACAACAAGGTCGAGAGGAAGGCCGAGGAAATCTTGGATAGAAAACGTGAGAGAATGGACGAAGCGACCGGTTTGTCAGCTGCTGCGCTTGTGCAAAGACCTGTCAGGCTGGAGAACATTGGTCGCCGCATCCACCGTATCACCCCAACGAACATCTACGACGTTCACGGGTTAAGTGAGTGAGCGAGTGCTGTGTCTGGTAGGTTTGATGCACTTAATTTGATTATTTTAAAATTCATTAAAATGCTTGCACAAAAAGGTGAATGTTTTGAGAATTGAGAGACTAATCCACTTGCTGCATGACATAGCTCGTTTAATCTTTGAGACGTTAATCCCGCCTTTGTATAACTACCGCAAACTGTTGACCTTAAGATTGACAGACTTCAATGGCGGTGTTATCGACTTATTTGTGGTCTTCTTCGGTTTGAAAAATCTCATAAGAGAGGATGCCGCGAAGCGAGCTACTCATCCTCTGCATGAAATTCTAGACATACTTTTTCTGCTATGATTCTTGATCATCAGAGCACAAGGCGCTGCATATCAGGTCACCATTTTCAGCTGAACGATTGAACTCATACTGAGTTATTTTCCTCCTCCCTGTTGACTTGCTATGCGTATACCGACAAATTGGGATTTCAATTTGCATTATCTTATCACATGCTAAATTCCAGCTTCGCGGCTATGCGGTGTACAGATGCAGATGAGTATCTTTCAGCTCCGATATTTCCAGGGCCATGTCCTTCCAGTCCTAAGACTCTCTTGTTGTTGGTTAGACTTCAGCTGTATGCCATCTCATCGCTTATGTCTTTAACCGCCGCATCATGTTTACATCTATTTGTATATTTATTAACACCATGAACAACAAGGAATCTTAAATTGGACTTGTTATTGCAGAATTACAAAATGAGTGGCCTAGACAAAGCTGGTCGTAGATTTAAGTTCCATGATAGCGGGCCATTTGAATTCATTTTCATGACAACAAGTTGCTGGACGATCTTAGGGAAACCAATTTCTCCCATATTTCTGATTTGCATAAGGCTTCTAATGTCAATTGACTAATTACTTTGTGAAAAGCATAGAATTGAAGTTTTAAAACTGATTACATATCTATTTTAAAAATATTAATAACTATGCTCGAAATTTTGAATCTGCTGCCTTTACTCTTTTAACAAAGGTATTGGACATTTTCAATAGACATTGGAAATCCTATCCCACTTAGAAACATAACTATTCATAGTAGAAACATGGCTATTCACAATTTGAATATGTGGCTAATAGCCTTGAAATATTAATGCACAACAGAAGCAAATTCAAAGATAGAATTTTAATTTATGGTTCATTTCACTATTCTGTATAAGTCTAAAAACTTTTTGAAAACTATTGTAAACACGCTTCGGAAAAGGAAATATCGGCATGATGCTAACAGAAGCGTATATGCATAGTAGCATATACACTTAGGTGCAGTACCTGAAGAATAATAACCGGTCGCGCTTTGCATCTAGCTTGATCAGGCCTGCGTTTGGGCAATGGCAAATTACAACGGTCCATTCTAAATACAGTGCAGATATTCTAAACAAACCGCCTTGGCGTAGTAAATGGTAGCATTAGATGGTGCAACATATGACTAGGATCAATCATCTTCCTGAAAAGCTTTGCAGCATCCGTCTCATGGCGACGATGAAGGAGTAAGAGTCAAAAGTCAAAACGTTTATTTCCAACTTGGAAAACGTAGTACAAATATACATAACATTGATGTGATGAGTGATAAAATGTTATATTTCCATATACAATGAATGATGGCTGAAGGATGAGATGTACAAGTACGTGAAATGATGATACGGATCGGAAGAAAAGGCCGTGCGTAAATCATTACATGCATTACAACTCAAATGTCAAAATTGATCATGAATTATCTGTATATTGAAAAACATGCATATTCAATAATATTAACATTATCTCACGTCTTAGTATTCTTATGAATGAATAAATCTTAGCTGTGATTTTGCATCTTTTCTGGATTAATTTCTTGTTTTATATAATAACCACAATTTATTTATAAGTTTTACTAATAAGTTTTGGACAGCCGGTCAATATATAATGCAAGGACAGATGTACAATAGCAAGCATTTAAGAATATCACATGTGCAGTGATAATTGCAGATGATGCGATGCCAACGTTTCCTAGCCCTTTCAACTTTGTTGGAGTTTGTCGCAGACAGTCCGACGAAGAATGCACTGCTATAATAAATTGCAAATTGTATATCTATCGAATGCAAATTTAACATATTATCGAATGGCATACCTGAAATCGACTTTAGATTTACCTATTTTTTATAATTGCTTCAAAATGCAGATGTTTCTCGATGAAGTTTTGAAACAACATCAGCATACCATTTCAAATTAATCTGAAACTGCATGGATACTCAAAATGCGTATTTTCACAACCATAATACTTGTATAAGTTTACTGTTAATTGACAAGAAGACCATTAGCCTCACACCATTGCCTGACATTCATAATTTCTTTGCTATTTCGTCGCTGAGTTGTTTGCTGTGTCAGCGATTACGGAAAGAATCACAATAATGTCGTCGGCATACTTAAACATGACGTGCAACATTGCAAAATATATACAAATAATTTAGAAGTTTATGTCATCATAGAAATTTAGGTAGTCCTTAAGAGGAGTGACGAGCATTCCCACACGCAAACCTGGCAAAGTCAAAAATTTTAAAAATCAAAATACAAAAATTGACAGCTATCATAAAACAAAGGACGAACGAAAATTACATATTGCCAAACACGAATATCGACACCGGTGTGTCACATTTTAGGTTCGCCAGCAGGTAAACCAACCAGCTTTGCATTTCGGGTCCTTTAATTTACTGTAAGCCGGAGTTGGCGAACCCCCACTGTAGAACAGCGGACCCTGTGACTACTATACACAACGATCAAAAAACTATTTTCCTCTTTACATGAAAAAAATTCCAAACTTTTGTAACAAATTCATATGTATGCACAGGATATGTGTGACACCACGACGTTAATCTTTAAGAAAGTAACCTCTGTTATCAAAAATATAAACAATCTGTGGTGCCTTTAATATCATTTTAGGGATCCGATTTGTGAACAAAAAACATACGAAGACAGGCATGATCCTTGCAGTAGGCCTGACTTTACTTGCATTAAGTGAGCTAGCGCAATCATCAAAGGAAACATACTGATATCTCCTTTTCGGTAGTTCATGCAGAATCGAATGAATTGGGAGGGAACTTTGAATATAAATCATATCATGATCGTCCAATATACCATAGACATCAGACAGAGCATTGGAAATTCAAAAATTATGTAGCTATCACATGTCAGAATTTTTAGTAGTTGTGACACATTCATACAGTCATTTCTGTGTTTTTTCTAATCACTTGAATTCTTTGGGTATCTGGAAGTCGTTCTTCCTCTTTATAGCCATAATTGAAGCTACTTAGAACTGTAGAATGACATTACAGTATAGCATAGTCCGGCAGCCTGAGCGGGTTTCTGCATGAAACGAGTCATAAATTTTCACATGGAATGTCTTCAGGTCATTTCCTATTGTGTGCATGTGTTATTATCATGTTTCTGAACGGTAATGTATGCGAGAGAGTGGCGAAGTCGGGATTAAATTCCTTAAAATGATTATGTTTGCCGACTTTAGGAAGCTTGCCAAATCTGAATGTGTTTAGCTTCATAGGCATGGGTGCATGAACATGGTGGGAAATGACCTGAAGACATTCTCTGTTTCAAAAATTATGAGTCTCGGCTTAATACTTTCCGCTCAATCAGAGAAAACATGGAACACTTTTACCGATAAACGTCAATCTGCGTCTTTTTCCTTGTCATTTTCTTTATTTGACAAGAAGAGGAAATAGTCAAAACTAGGCAGACGCGCAGATTCGTAGCAGGTGTAGGGTGTACATGGTTCGCTGAAAGTCTGATTTTCGGCCTCGTTCCCAGCAGAAACTCGTTTTGGTTGCCGGACTATTAGTGCCATTGACATGAGGGGCTCCATAATGACAAGCAAACGGCACGGCTTGCTTCTCCTATTCGTTTATTTGATGATGTCAATGAATAAAAGTAAAAATTGTATTGCTTTCACAAATCAATATTATAAATCTGCTTGCGCACTCGTAAGTAGCTTCTCAGTACATGCAACCAGCTGGCATCGAAAACACATTCATACAGGTGATTTTCAACAAAATTATTAAAATTTAATTTAAATAAATTCTATTTTAAAATTTTAATTGCTATTCACCGTGCTGAAACGACCAAGATCGATAAGATGGATACCACCATCAGCACGTGTTATTGTATAGAACTGATCATGAAAAACGGACCACCTATTTTTCGATGAAACTCAATCGATTCTCATGCCTTCCAATCGCGCCGCACAACGTGTCATACATCATTCGAGAGCTTGTATTCTCAGCTTCAAAATGAGCTGTGATGGACTTGCATTCGTTATTGTATTTGATGAGCAGTGCTCAAAATATAAAAATCGATCAATTTACAAATCGCAATTTTTCAGTAGGAAGACATGTGAGTATGATCATGAATCAGGCACGAGGAAAACGAGCATTTTCCTAGCTCTACTTTGATATACTGGTCATCAAAATCGGTAAACTAGGAGAAAGTCAGTGATATCGTGAAGTTATCACAATATCATGACTCTTTTGACTGAAAATGCTATATTCTCACTTTTTCATCAAAGATGTTCATGTTTGTCATCTTCAGAATCCTTGCAATGTAAGGAGTGCGAATATTTAGCTTTTATTCAAACAAGTTCAATAGTTCTTCTTCAAACTTCTGGTGAATTATTTATGCAGTAAGAGAAGAACTTACACAAGATTATTATTACACTAGATTATTAAATGACATCCTGTTAAAAGGATCTAAAGATCGAATCAATGTAGTGCAATAAACTTTATTCACATAAGTGAAAATCATTCAGGGCAGACTTCAGTGCCACAGTACGTGTGAAACAGACAACACAAAAAGTCAGATACATGTTGGAATATGATATATCTATATTAATTATTTTCAGAAGAATATTAACAACATGTGAAAATCCCCGTTTTAACCACCTCTCAGGAGAGCCTTAGTTTCATAGGTTCACCAAAGTAAGAAAAGTCCAAGACTGACAGCTATGCGGACAATCGAGTCGCATATGCATGCATGTGCATCTGTAATACCAGGAGACTGTGCTCAAATCTGGTCACAAGCAAAAGTCCGAGGAGGTAGATCCTGAAACTTAACTCTGCAAAAATAGCGGCTTCACGAAGCTAGACATCTTCCTGCTCTGTTAATTCATAAATCACTATAGACCTCTGAAAATCATCAAATAGTTGAAAAAGCGAATACTCATTCTGTTTGGGAGCATCTGTTATCACGTGATACCATATTTTCATTGATACGGTTTCGTGCAGCGCAAGAACGTGGATTGAAAGTTGCTTAGCTATGTGTAATTAGGGACTTAAAATATCTAAACATAGCTCTCCTGTGACGAAGATCGTTATCATTACTCGTTGCAAGATGTGCTACTGTAACCGACGTCAGTCAAATAATCAGAAATGTGTCAGTCAAAATGACAGCTTTGTATCTGTTGATCACATGTTAATGTGGCTAAGATGTTGGTGTGAGAGAGATAAGATGATTTACTTTTGAGTTTTGACCAAATTTAAGTTACTTTTTTCAAAAAAACTGAAGCTCAAATTTGCAAGTTTGTGATAATCATGGCAAATTAGTCCGGGAGCTAGCGTGAAGTTGTGCAGGGAACGAGGTAGTACATAAAACTTTCACATAACATAGTACACCTCTAACCTACTGCAAAACTTCGCGTCTGCCGGATCAGATCATTTGCTTTTCAGAAATAGAGAGGATAACAAAATCCTATGTATTTCCAATGGTAAAATTGTGACATCTGAGGTGTTGACTCCATTTTTTCGAGTTTTTGCTCATAAAAGTTACACAAATTGGTATTTTGTTGAACTGGTTATTATAGAAATCATCTATAGATCATGATCTTTCAAATGAGCTGTCATTCAGTGACAGAGGATGAAGTAAAGTGTACAAACAGACACTTTTCGTTGGTGTAACTGCAAATTTTAGCATAGAAATTTCAGGAAAATTGTTGATATACTTTAACGAAAAGTGTCTGTTTGTACACTTTACTTCATCCTCTGTCACTGAATGATAACTCATTTGAAAGATCATGATCTGTAGATGATTTCTATAATAACCAGTTCAACAAAATACCAATTTGTGTAACTTTTATGAGCAAAAACTCGAAAAAATGGAGTCAACACCTCAGATGTCACAATTTTACCATTGGAAATACATAGGATTTTGTTATCCTCTCTATTTCTGAAAAGCAAATGATCTGATCCGGCAGACGCGAAGTTTTGCAGTAGGTTAGAGGTGTACTATGCTATGTGAAAGTTTTATGTACTACCTCGTTCCCTGCACAACTTCACGCTGGCTCCCGGACTAAATAATGAAAGGCATAAAATAAGTCATGTCTAACTAAATAACTCGTTATAGGGTAACACATCAACTTACAAATGAATCGAGTGAATGAATTGAGAGACAAGTTAATAGATGGCTGTTTGACAGTTGCCATTTGATTCTTATGTTTGAATTGAAATTTTTATGACGCAATTCTTGGATAAACGGAGTGAAGAAACAGTAAATATCAAATAGAATGAAACCGAATCGCCGAACATAAATCTCGGTAACCTATTGCATTCAGGTGCATTAAAAATTCAACAGTAGGACAAATGTATATTGTATATTAGATGATTTTAGCAAATTAAAATCTATCAATTCTTATGGTATCCATATAGCACGATTGGTAGCATTTCTATGCATCAGTTTTTATTCGTCGGGGGCCAAAAATGTGGCTTCGGTTGTTATTCGATTTCGGCTATTCTAACAAATATCAGCTTTGCTTCGGCTTCTAAGAAAATTTCGGTTTTATGCATTTACATTTGGTTTCGGCCAATCTTTGAAAATTATTCAATTCTGATGAACTTCATTATTTCCAAAAAACATCATTTGACTGACTTTCATAAAAATGCTAAGAATCTAAAACATACTGTCATCAAAATACTGGAAACACACAGGTATTTTGTTAGCATCTCCATCGCGATTCACGAAGCAATTCAAGCAATTCTGCGAACACAACGCTCCCGATATGCTTTAAATTGAAAGCAATTGAATTTAGATGCCAAAAGAGCAAGTCAGAACTATATGGATGAAAATTTAATCCGAAAATTGAAGACATTGAAGGCAAAAGAACTTAAATGTATTATATGTTGAATGGAAACTTGTTAGTGTGACACAGTAGCCCATTTTACATTCATTTACTGTAAAGAGGAACGCTTTGTATCCTGTCCTAATGATGACGAAAATAAATCATCTCTCACTCACTCTTATCGACTTATCCATTGCTTGTTAGATCAAATATTTTGCCTCGCCTGTTTCGTCAATGGCGAACATAAAAGTGTCGTTAGTACTAGAAGCAATAGTTGCAGTAGAAGTGAATGCTTAAAATTAAAATAAAGTACATATTAGAAAACATGCGAAAAACCGGAGGTTTACCATGGAGCATACACATGGAAAAACACATCATTCGACGATATCTAAGTACATATCAAAAGATACCTTGACAGTGAGTGAAATGGCGATATTAATTCTCTGAGATCATAATTGTCGTCTTCTCTAAAAAGATATAATTTTCAGAATAACAAAAATTATCTTTAAAGTGACATATACATATAAAAGTTTAAACACTTGCACGCACTTCAAAAAAGATTTTGACCCACATTCAAACTAATGATCACATGATAATCCATTCATCCATCAATCTTTACAAACCTAGCTTGTTCTAAAATGAATATGCAGATTGCAAATACACAGGAGCTCCAAAACTGTATTTTTTCTTTGAAATAACAAAGCTTTATCTTTTCTATGAACTAGAGAAAATAAATACATTTTTTAATGCATGTCAACTTTTAAACTGAGATGAAAGTACCCCAGTAAATTTATCATTTCAAATTTTTGTTTCAACTGCATCTTTTCTGAAGTTTTGTGTTTTGCAAGCGATAGAATAAGACATGAATATATACTTAAAAACGAACTTGAATTGTGTATTGCACGTGAAATGCAATATTAGTACGTCGAGCGTGTGCTCATCCTAATCGTGGCTACTGTTCACTTAACTATTTCATCAGAGTGGCCAACGCAATGGTATCAGATAACAAGCTGAACTCGCTATAATAGACGACCAACCAGTATAAAAGTCAACTCAACGTTAACCTTAAATGGCCGTGTCATGTACTAATTATTGATAGAATTAGTTGATAGGTTTGAGCTAAGATGCAAGCAAATTGTTATCATTTTAAATCTGTGTTTCAAGAATATATATTTTAAAGTCATGTATTACGCAAGTAATTCTGGAATAAGAAGATGTGAATATAAAGAATGAAATAAGCAATTCAGTGTTGCACTTGAGTAATCCAGAATTCGTTTATCAGCGAAATTTTATCTTATCGGCGTCGCGTGTGTGCTTATCCTAATCATGGCCACTGTTCACTTAACTATTTCATCAGAGTGGCCAACTCAATGATATCAGATAACAAGCTGAACTCGCTATGATAGACGACCAACCAGTATAAAAGTCAACTCAACGTTAACCTTAAATGGCCCTGTCATGTACTGATAATTGATAGAATAATTAGCAGGTGAGCAGAAAACTTCATTTTTCAACATACATACTAAAAGCATTCCATAATGTGATTATTATAAGAAAAATTGTGATTAACAACAATTATCAAGATTATTTCTTGAAAGAGGAAAACCAAATGATTTAGAAATACTGTATTAGCTGTCTTGACACCACTGAGTACCGGTATTATACTTAGGGTTGCCAACTCCATCGGGTGAAAATATTGGACGCTTAATATCATATATTGTGATTTCATTTCAATTATGCCAAATAAGAGATATGATGGTAATATGCATTACGACGCATATGCAATGTGCCTCCGTAAGAGAAAAAGTCGAAGTAATGCTTTTTTCATATTATTATCAAATTATAGCAGTTGAATTAAGTCGGCTCTGATCATCATATATAATTCATGTACAGTAGATCATCCCTGAAAATACTGGACAAATTCAACATCGTACCGCATACCGGACTGTCCGGTTAAAATACCGGGTTGGCAACCCTAATTATTCTTGCTTAAGGTTTGCTTCATTATTTGGATTTCACATTAAATCAGCAGTTTCCCATGATTGATGAAACCAAGATGAAAGGTGGTGAATGACAGCACATTGTCATTTGTTGATCATTTCGCAAGTTATTAGCAGCTTGATTATATGAATGCAGGACCCAGTTCTCCGTCAATTTGTCTTTTTTCAATGAATTGAAGTATTGACCGCTGTAGCTGCATATTGGATTAATAACTAGCATCTATGTATCAACAACTTCGCTCTTGCGACATCGGATTGGACATCTGTGACAACTAGCTAATCACTCCGGGCCTTTCCGGGTCTAAAAACAAATACATGCATTTTCAGTTTCGATCAATTTATTATCCGGAAAAGACAGGATAACACTTCAGAGCAGGGATGCGGAGTCCTATCATTTTGATAGGACACCGACTCCAACTCCGGATGGCAAGTATGCATAGCCTAGTTTTTTGAAAAAAAACTGGTGACCTGCATCATAGATCATAGGCTTACCTGAACCTACCAATCTTTAGTGATCTTTGCTGTATCAATTATCAATCATTTTCAATGAAAGTTTATCAAATGTCGCTTTCAATTGGATACATGCGACTCGACTCCTCCCACCTTGTTGATGTGTGCTTCACAAAGTTTTTCTCCAAGCAGGTAAATCCCTCATCCTTCTCCAAAAAATATAAGTACACTTTCGATTTTAATATGCGCTTTGGAGGAACCAACACGCACGATCAACGTGAGGGTAAGAGGTAATGTTCTCTTAACAAACTAGTATTTCACTTTTGCCTATGATGTGACCTTTGGTGCGCATAGGTGTAATCGAAGCTAGGAAGGCTTATCTTCTCTACTAAATCGCCGAGTGAAAAGACAATCCTTTTTTCACTTTCACGGTTCATTCCCTCAACTATTACAAGTTTTGCATGCTGCAGTGTCTCTGTACTTTTGTTTGACGGAGAAAGTTGACATCAAGACAGTGACAACTATGATAAATAATTTGCTTGTATTATATTTCGGGTCTATAGGCCGGAGTCCGGAGTCCTATCATTTGATAGGACTCCAACTCCGACTCCGACTCCAGCAAAAATGATAGGACTCCGGGACTCCGACTCCGACTCTGACTCCGCATCCCTTCTTCAGAGTATCTTTTTTACTCGATGTCGAATTTGCTTTTTGTAATTCTGCAAAATAAAATAACCAAATATTTCAGTATGCGAGCATTATGTGAATAGCGAGTCGTTCAGAATTCAGGTCGTCCATCAACCACATGTGTAGTCTGATATTTTTTCGCAACTATTCACACTGTCTGTTTGAACATTTAATAAACAGTACATAATGAGATGCGCAATTAGCATATATCAAATGAATTTTCTCGATGTACATTAGTCAACTTTGTTAAATTCAATCCGGGTAAAGTTGCATATTAAATAGGGACTTGTATGTTGAGGGATGTGAACCAAACTTTCCTCAACTTTCCTCATTATTGGATGAAACGACAACTGATGCAATTCAATATCTAATAATATTTTTTCTTCAACTATTTTATTTAAATTGAATACACAGTAAAAAATAATACCATCGCTTGAAAAGCGTTCTAAAAAAGATATGATAAAAAAATATCACAAGTGAAAGTCAAAAAGTTCAAAAAGTCTCCTCTTGCCTCGGCGGTGACCATAATGGAGATGTTTGACAATTCTATTTATAGGACAAATGAACTTTAATTGATATATCGCAAAGCTTATCCATCTTCGCAGTTATACTTGCAAACATCACTTAACTCAGTACTCCAATGTCCATTTCCGATTGTGGACCTCCAATTTAAAGTCAATATCCGAGTATCATTATCATTAGATGGCTAGTGCGTGCACATGCTCACATATTCTTAAAGCCACACTGAAATCCAAAAAGTGTACAAAAAAATTGAGTTTGAGTTGACAAATCACGATATTACATCAACTTCAATTTCAGCAACTTTTGTAAAAACACCATTCAAATCACTATACAACATCATCTAGAGATGTGTAAAAGCATGTAGGTAACGAAGGAGGAATTTGTCAAATGATTCGCATGAAATATCATTGAAATCATTTAAATTAAGTGTCATTGAGGATGCAAAATAGTATGCCTTGATTTCTTAATATTTAGTAAAAACTTTTGTCTCGTTATCAAAGTTACTCTGACGCTAACTCGAAGTTCTGCTATTATTGACCTTATCTCCGAACATCTGAACAGCATCATACAATATCATTTTGCCAGTCAGGTGCGCGTCTATGATAGAGAAATAGCATTCTTCATGATGTAATTCTAACCTTTCATCTTTATCTTGTATCAAAGTCATGATTATTCATTGACCTCGCTCAACGTGACTTCATTAAGGATCCTCAGAAAGAATCCTACAATATCCATGAGTAGAAATTTTCGCAAAAATTCGCGAAAATTTGTTGCTTTTCAGCATAATTTAGCTTCAATAACAAATAAAAAGGCCAGCATCAGCATCGCACATGAATTCATCGATTCCTGTCAATGCTCCAGTCTTTATGCGGGAATTAGAACTTCTGCCCACTTCATTGATATGGAAGTGCGACCAAAAGAGTGCATGATTAGAGTGCGATGATCAGAGACAGCAGCTGACACCTTGTAAACTGTACTTTTGGTCTGATGCAGGTGAATTAAACCTATGTATAGACCATTTCAGTATAAAATCAATGTTGATTGAATAGTGAAGGAACAAAATATCGATTAAGCGCACGTGGATTCTACACATGATATCCGGTCCATGATTCATCATCGAATTAAGACACGACACGGTCAAAATAATTCGAAGGATCCAGGAAACGGAAGATACCAAAGTTAAACAACTACCCTGGTGGAGAATCCTGTAAATAGTTAGGTAACTAAAAGTCATGAACGAATGAATGCAAATTGATACTAACTACATAGAGTAACCTACCTACTCCAGTACAGAGTAGGGATTGAAATACGAATAAAGGCTAGCCGACCGAATGGTGAAAATAAGAAACCTAAGAAACCAAAATTAAGTTTGTTATGTATGGAGTCATCAAGGAGGAACTGTGGCTGCATGAAGCAAGGTTTCGGCCCCTAACCTCCAACCTATACCACACGGCGGGGCCAGGCCAACCATATCGAATGCACGACATGGAAGGTCTCTCCAAGCCTGAGGAAACATAGCAGAACCTAACCGAAAATAAAATGTTTTGGGAATTTTTGAGTACAAAAGGAAGCAAATGAATCTGGAAGAGGATTTTAGTCCAACATGCCAAGACTAGTTAGACTGGGAATAATGCTTCAGATCATGTCAAAAATTTAAATTCAGAATACTTGAAGAATGTTCGTTGCAGAGTGTCAATTCGGCTTGGCATTATAAAAAATTTCCGCAGAATGGAAAATTCGTTCTCGAATCCCTACGTTGTCGCAAATATTTCGTTTCTTCATATACACAAAGACTCCTTCGTATACGTCAACGGCGGTTTTCCGGTTTGACCTGTACTTTCCAAGGCAACTTGGACAAGTTCCACTTTGCTCATCCCAAAAAATGGAGCTGTGCTACCTGCGCGATGAAATTAACATATTATTGAAATGCGAATTTTCATGAGTCTTCTCTGATTGCGGTGAGAATGCTGACATGGACTTTATTAAGACATTCGACGAACATTCTAATCGGATATCCTTTTCGAAGTGACTGAGGTTGGCATTTCGATAACAAATGAATTTGAGTTGAAATCTTCTTCAGTGACCGGATTCAAAGAGTTTCAATAAATGTTCATCTCATCGCGAACTTCCGTAGCTGAAGCTTATTGAGTTCTGTTTACATTTTATGAAATACACGCCTCCCTGGTTTACTGGATGGACAATTAAAGCCAAAAATGCGAGTCCATAACAAGAGTCAAGTATGAGGTTACACAATAGCATCTATATCTGATAAAAGTATGCAAAATGTGAGTAGCATATCAGATGTTCATATGATGTGTCAGTAAAATCCTGCAACAGCTATTGACGAAATAGTAATATATATACATGTAGACGTCTCCATAAATCACTCGGATCCTACAGATCTCACAGACGCGTTCAATAATCTTTCATTCATTGTCATGAACTGCAACAAGCAAGGACAGTGGAAGATCGTGGAAGTGGATTACATCACCTTTACCAGTAAGCGTCCTGTATCTATTTTTCAAGCCCCCCCCCTTTAGCGGCTTACTTGTACCACTCTTTAAGACGATGTTGAAAACATAAAACAAACAAAATGGTATTGAACTGATATATTTACTACAAAGATTAAATTGCACAATTTAATCAGAATTTTATTATTTGTAGTTAAGACTACACAAATCAGAATATCGTCTGATATTGATGGTTGACAAGAATATGAAATAACTTATTGATACAGCATAATCATTGATCAATAGTATGAGTATCAAGATTTTGTCGAACGATATCTATGATTAGTAGCAAATTATAATACTCTTTAAGCAGCATAATTTAGCGGCCTCTAATCAAGATGGAATCATTGATTATGTCCATCATCAGCAGCTTGACTTATGATTTCCATTTTGATTAAAAAACGATATCTTATCTATTGTTAGCAGCTCATGGAGGATCGTGGCACATCGGATGAATTCCTGTAGGTAATGTGTGTCTCTAAAGTGAACTTTGGGGTCTTAATCTTCAGCTTTGATCGTCATTCCGGCGAAAGTTGACTGAAAAGTTCGAAGTAGTTAATAGATGAGCAAGCTGATGGTCCTAGAGTTAGAACCGGGCTCGCTTTTCAAGCCTAAACTTAGAGCGGCCCATACAGTTTCCTATTTATAGGCCCAAGTCTGACCCGGTTCCTACTCTGAATGGACTGGACAAGAATAAGTTTTCTTCAAGAATAACAGATGTAATATGTAAGAATTCAATTATACCTATCGTTCTATAAGCCAAATTGTATATTGTTATGATAAAAATATACAGCACCCAGTGTTTCAGCCAGCACGACCTTTAAGCAAGGACTCCTACCCTTGATGAAGGCCGTGCCGGATGAAACGCTGGGTGCTGTATATTTTTCATCGCAACAATGTACAAATTGGCTTTTAAAGTGGAGCGGATACTTTTCTTATGACGATTCTAAGCAACTTCCCGTGCGCCGCTATTTACTATCGTTCTATCATATGATTTCATTCGTGAATGCACATCTTTTATACAGATTTGACCTATACTATAAACATACCACACTCCAACAGAGATAATTTTGAAAAGGTATTTTCTTCGTGATCATCTACAGGGTGCGGCATAAAAAATGTGAATAAAATTTAAAGTGGCATAACTTTTTAATTACCCAACGGAAATTAACAAATGAGGTCTTGTTTGCAGTCAATACACATAAACATAATCAACATTATCATGATTGAATTTGAGAATAAGGGTATAATATGCATGCAAAGCACGATAACTCGAAAGCTGAAGAACAAGATAGTGACTGATTAGAAAAGTGACTTCCAATTCTTCACGTTGATGATAGTCTTCATAGCTAAGTCTCTCTTCATTGTTGAGAATGACCACACAACATCTTTTGGGTAATGACTGGATCCTATGACTGGATCAATCTTATGCAATCACGTCTTGTTGGAGAACGCCCGAAATTCCGTATTTCTTGCTTCAATTCTTCTAGAGCATATAAGTTTCTTCCAAGTGAAACCAGGTAAGTATGCAACATATCCCAAACATTTCCAATCGGAAAAATATCATCACACTTTGCAGCTGTTGATTGGAATACGTGATTCCCAGTGCTTCGACACCACCGCATCAAATGTGCACTGCTTCCAATGTATTGAAGCTCCATCGTCCTGCCAGATGCCTTCGTGAGGTCGGCAAAGACGTCTGGCTTCTGGGAAGGCTTTTGTTTCTAGAAAGCGTGCACATGTTTTCCGCTCTCATGTACTCGTCTATGAATGCTGGTTCGTTATTTAGCACCAGTCCACGATATGTCACACCTCCCCACAACATGCAGCCACTTGAAAACTCTCTTGACGTAGTCTTCCACCTGCAGTATCAACTTCAGGCCGACTGCTGTCCGAGATGACATCATTTTTGGTGTTAATGAAGTTTGTGAGTCCGTATTTCTTGCTGAAATCAGTATTGATCACTTTCGTCAGTTTGTAGACGCTCTCACTGGCTGCATTATGTCCAAGTTGATTCAGTATCCATTTTGCAAACGTCAATCTTCTACTCTTGTGTTCTTCAGTAACTTTCGAGGTCTTCATCATGTGATAAGGCTTAAGTCTCGATTCATGTAAACATTCCCAACTGTTTTGATGCAGACCGATCACTATGAGAAAGATTCTTTCTACAGAAATAAATGACGGAAGTTTGCTTTGTTCTGTAGAAACCTTTGAAGGTCATCCCGAACCTCAGTGCCGCATGATGACCGCATTTTCTTCTACAGTTTGCAGTGAACACTTGACCATTGCATTTTTACATTACAGTGTTTGAAATGATCGATGATGGAGCTCTTCATCGGGGGAGCTCTTGATCTCTCTGGCATTTTGATAAGATATCCCGTGCAGATGCTTGTGATGGAGGCATTCTACGCATCCATTAAAAAAATCATTTTTCTCCGTTTAGTTGTTCCAGTTGATGAAATTGTACAAAGATTGTTGACTATGTAGCATACTTCTCATTCAAAAATTAAAAATTTTATTTTACAGATATGCAGATATTGCATGATTCATGATTGCAGATCTGTATGTTATAGTGTTTTCCAATTAGTGCCACATCATGGCCTCCACCTTTCCATTTGGAAGTCACTTTTCTAATCAGTCACTATCTTGTTTTTCAGCTTTCGAGTTATCGTGCTTTGCATTCATATTATATCCTCATCCTCAAATTCAATCATGATAATGTTGATTATGTTACTAGATATGTGCATTGGATGCAAAACAAGACCTCATTTGTTAATTTCCATTGGGTAATTAAAAAGTTATGCCACTTTAAATTTTATTCACATTTTTTATGCCGCACCCTGTAGAACTAGCTGTTTTCGCTGCATAATTGCAAATTTGTACATATAAACGTAAAGATTTATAGATTTAATTATTCTATGACACTGGCCTATGTCAACTGCTTGCGAATTTGCAAAGAGTTTACTGCAATAAGTCAAAGCGTCATAATCAATGTATCACAATAAACTGTGATTCGTCAATTTCTTGAAATACAGCAATTAATGGCAGATTTGTGATTCATCTTTGAATCATTGCTTTTGGGAGCAGCGTGTGCTTCCATTGGTCCCTTTGACCATCCGAACTGGAAGAAGGCACTTTTATCAATCAATTTTTAATACCGGTATGCATTTAAGTATTAAGTATAAAAGGCCGGAAAAAACGCCGGTCTAATTTTCTACATTTAAACTCTGGGAGCAGAGATCCCGAGTTTTGTTCATCATCAATCGGTTGTTTTCTGAATTGGCAGAAAAAATGGTCACATAGCTCTGCATCAGTCATTCGCCACATTTGATTTTTTCCTAGTTGAATTTTGTTATCTTATTTCATCAATGACATGCATCAATAAATGGCTAAATGATCAATAAATTTGATGTAGAGCACTCTTGCGGAAGCCTGACTTTACAAATTTCATGTTTTTATCGATTTTTTGAGATGGGCCTATGAAAGTGTACGTTTGAATTATATTTCGAATTCGAGTTTCTCTACATTATCAACGATTTTCATGGGACTACATGAGGGGAAGGAGACAAAGTGCGATTTGTTAAGTATGAAATGGAAAGGAAACCACTGGTTCGTTTCAATAAAACTTCAATATTTTCTTTTCAATGATGACACATGAATGGTGAAGAATGAAGTTTGTAATGAATTATCCACTCATTTCTTCTGAAGTTCTAGCGTCTCCACCTCACTCATTAATCACTAGATTGGTCATCGCTTGTTGACTCACATAATCAAATATTCAATTCACAATATCAGAATATTTCGATGCTTTGTCGTTGTCATTAATAGTTCGGCAGTTGTAATAGAGAAGTTCCGATCCATCTGACAATAAATACAGTTACTTGGATGCTTTAAAATTCCTCGAGACGATATTTGTGCGTCAAACACTGTTTCGTTTCCTCATCAATTTTGAAATAAATCTTACAATTTGTGGCAGGCCTTTACTAGTTGATCTGTAGTCTGATAGGAAAATGAGAATGCCAGCGTATCGTGTCAGCTTTCAATCTTTATTAACAGCTTCACACCTCCTTATTAAGGTTTGCAATTAGCAAGTCAGTGAATTTCGACGTCATTTATTCAATATCAATTTAGACACTACTGACAAATCGTCTAAGATAGTGTACCTGCAATAATTAATAAATGCTGCCTTTTGCAAACACAATGTAAATAGAATAATTAAATATTGAGTTGCATCCTCTGTTGAAAAATGGAAACAGACCTGAATAGCCGTTACTTCATCCAATGTCAGGAATCAACAGCAGGCCTAGTTTACATCTCAACATCGACACAACTCCCTAGTTAAAGTTGCAGCCATGCCCGGGTAAATTTGAGATTTGCAATTTGCAGTTAATTAATTATTCTACATGTATTTGCAGTGTTTGAAAAAAGCAGCATAAATGAAATTATTGCAGGCGCACTAAATTAGGCGATTTGCCAGTAGTGTGTTAAAAGATATATATATTTAATGAATGCCCGTCGAAATTTCACTAACTTGCTAATTGCACATCTCAAATTTACCCGGCATGGCTGCAACTTTAAATAGCAAGTTGTGTCGATGTTCAGAGATATGAGCTAGGCCTGTTGATGATTCCTAATATTGGATGAAGTAGCAGCTATTCAGGTCTGTTTCCATTTCTCAACTGAGGATGCAACTCAATTTTTAATTATCTTATTTACATTGTGCTTGCAAAAAAACTCCTTGTTATATGCACATAAAAGTTTCCTCATAATCTGTTCGAAGTCACATTTTGACTGATACACGATGTCATAGTTTGTGAGATGATAGTAAGATGATGTTGACGTCATACATAGGAGACTGATGTAGTGTTGCAATGTAGAGAACTATGCATGCACACACACACAAACACTCAGCTCAAAGCACCTACATGATCAAATTTCAATCCCAAATATACATCGGATTTTGAACATGAAATACATGGTGTTAGAACAACCAGCAGTTGCGCATACATGAGTTGTGTTATATTGACAAGCATGACAGAAACTTATAGCTAAAATGAAGAATCACATGATGACAATAATGTTCATTTAACGTAAACCCCAAACCACTGAATAACATCTATTGTCAAATGTCATTATTAGTTAATAATAAGATATGGAATGAACCATAGATATCAACACTCCCACCGTTCAGACATATCGAGAATTCCCATTTGAGTTCGAAATTTTTCAAATTTCTCTCGTGGGAGCACCTTTGTAAATACGTCAGCCACCATTTCGTTTGTTGGACAATATTGTAGCATAATATTTTTCTTTGTAGCTTCTTCTCTGGCGAAATGGTAATGCACCTCAACATGTTTCGATTTGTCGTGAAAAACAGGATTTTTCGCCATGGCTATAGCAGCTTGAGAATCACTATAGATTGTTAGTGGTCTGTAATTTTTGCCGATTTCGTCAAACAATCCGAGAAGACAAATCGCCTCTTGTGCTGCTGAAGATAATGCAATATATTCTGAGTTTGCTGTCGATCTCGCAACCACAGATTGCTTCTTTGAGTACCATGATACTACGCCAGATGCTAGACCAAAGAGATAACCAGTAGTAGAATGTCTGTCATCTTCATCACCGGCAAAATCAGCATCACAGTATCCAACCAACTCATTTTCATTTCTTGAAAAATGTAGTCCAAAAGACTGTGAATTTGAGATATCGCAATATGCGCTTGGCCGAAGTAAGATGAATCTCGAGCGGACAAGAATTGAATTTTGATAACATCGATACCGCATGTTGAATATCTGGACGTGTGGCAAGGGATATATAGAGAAGACATCCAATAATTGATTGATATAGGGTTTTATCCACTGGCTTGCTAATTCCATCATCCTTTACGAGCTTCACATTAACATCTAAAGGCGTAGATGCATCTTTGGTCGAACTCAAACCGAATCGATCCAACATCTTGTCGACATAGAACTCTTGAGATAGCCATAATTCGTTAGGTTTCTTGACAACCAATATTCCAAGAATATAATGAAGAGCTCTCATATCAACCATCTTGAAACGATTGGATAACTTGTCTTTAGTCAATAGGAGATCATTTTCATTTTCAGAAATGATAATCAAATCATCCACGTATGTAGCAATAATCGTAATGGGAGAGTTTGTAAAAGATGCATGTATCACTGTTATTCTGTTTAAATCCAAGTTCCAGAAGAAAATTCCGTAATACGTAATGCCAACAGCGTGATGATTGCTTTAAACCATACAGAGCTCGTTGCAATAAGCAGACATAATCCTCTTTTCCGGCTACTTCGTATCCTGGCGGTTGAACCATGTAAATTTCTTCTTCCAATATACCATGAAGAATGCAGTGACAACATCCATTTGATTTTAAATTTTAGTTTTTGTATAGCAACGCAAGTAAATGCACGTATCGAGATAAGCGAACAACAGGACTGAAACTTTTTCGAAATTTACACCATACTTTTGTAAGTACCCTTTTGCCACGAGTCTTGCCTTGAAACGTTCAACTTGACCATTATAACGATACTTTACTCGGAACACCCATCGACATCCAATAGCTGTCTGTCCGGCCGGTAATTTGACTAACTTCCATGTATTCATCTCTTCAAGAGACTGATACTCAGCATCAGTTGCTTTCCTCCATTCAGCTGCTTCAGGACTTGTAAATGCTTCCTCAATATTGTCAGGTTCAGCAATTTGACTGATATTGTACAGTTTATGAGAAGAAGAACATGCCATCTCATCAATTGATTTCATCTGCGCATCTGTGGCCCAATTTCCATATCGTTCAGGAGGCACTGAAGTTCTAGAAGAACGACGTACTGCTTGCTCATCTTGTTGATCAGAATCACAATTAAACTTCTGTTCTGATGCATCTGGATATGCAGGATCAACGAAAGTATGTGCATCCACCACATGAAATGATTTCTCATCGAAAGCAGCATCACGAGAAATTGTCAATGATTTCTGAAGGGGATTCCAAAACCTGTATCCATTAGCATTTGTGGCATATCCGACAAAAATCATTCTTTGAGACTTCTTCATTTTATATCTTTGGTGAGACGGAATGTGAACATATGCTATACAGCCAAATACACGCATATGATTTAAATGTGGCTTTCTCCCGTACCATCGTTCAAATGGAGTCATTTTGTGAATATCTGAAGGCATTCTATTCCTAACATAGGTAGCACACAGCAACGATTCTGCCCAAAATTGAGTAGACAAATTAGCGTGACGTAATTGCGCCAATGCAATCTCCTGCAAAGTTCGATTCATGCGCTCTGACACTCCATTTTGTTGAGGTGAGTATGGACATGTAAGCTCATGTTTGATTCCTCTGGATCTAAGATAAGATCGAAATTGATTTGAAGTATATTCTCCACCATTGTCTGTTCTGAAACGTTTTATCCTTTTACCAGTAAGATTCGTAACTTCAGCTTCAAAGTCTTTGAATTTTTCGAATACCTCCGATTTGTTTCGCAGAAAGAATACGGAACATATTCTGCTGTAGTCATCAATGAAGGTCACAAAATACTTAGCACCTCCAATAGACTCAGTTCTCATCGGACCGCAAACATCACTGTGAATTAAGTCCAAAATTGATGAAGATTGAATTCTTCCAATTTTATGAAAGGAATTTCTCGTTTGCTTGGCTTCCGCACATCCATTACAGAATGATAATTTTATGCTCTTCGGTAAATGAATATCAGCAGCTTGTGTTTTTATACTTTCCAATCTCCTTTGACCACAATGACCAAGACGCTGATGCCACAAATCACTGTCAGTGTCTGTTGATAATCTATATGTATGAAAATCACTTTCAAGGAGATTCAAAAAATACAAGTCACCATGTAAATAACCTGTTGCCATCTTTCGTAAGCTTTGATCGTAAATTGATACGACTTTGTCGTCAAATGTAACCACACATCCTTCTTTAGTTACCGCACGAACCGAAAAGAAATTGTTCTTGACATCAGGAACGTACAGAACATCATGTAACTGATAAGGTATAGTCCTTGAACCATTAATGGAATAATTCAGATTTGCAACACCTTTGCCGAATGCGTAACAAAAGATTATCTGCAGTAGACACACTTTGCTTGTTCTCAAATTTTTCAAAATTTTGAAGAATGCGGTAATCATTTGTAATGTGACTTGTTGCACCAGAATCAACAACCCAAGCCTGTGAATTGCAATTAAATTGAGGTTTTGGAATAATGGTGAATATACCCGTGTCATTATCAAGATGAGAATTTTCCTTCATCAAGGTTGCATTATGCTGTCCATATCCTCTTCCTCTGCGACCTCGAAAATTACCTCGAGAAAAACCACCATTGCGCTTGAAATTCGTGCGAAAATTTGCTTGAGCTTGAGGTGGATTTGTGGGACAATTCCTGTGTAAATGACCCATAAGAGAGCAACCATAACATGGACCAATTCTTGAATTATAAGATGCGGTAGCTTTCAATACGGAAGTAACTTTGTCACTTGCTTCATCAGAAGTTTCCAAGCGTCGATTCTCGAATGCCAGCAAAGATTCCGTAAGAGAACATAATTTAATGTCTTTCTCATCTTTGTCAAACCAAATGTTTGTAAAATAGCCATATTTATCATCCGGTAAGCTGCAGAGCAAAGCACAGCATTTTTGAGTTTCAGGAAATACAATATTAAGCGAAACACACCTCTCAATCAGCTCAGAAAATTCTTTGATATGTGATTCCATCGTACAACCTGGCTTCATTCGAAAACGAAATAACTGACGCTGAAGATCCATTTTATTCGCAGTAGATGCACGTTCAAATTGCTTAGTGAGAGCATCCCAGGCCTTCTTCGGTGAATCAACAGAACTATTTAATATCAAATGCAGGTATTTCTCAGAAACAGTTTGTCCAAAAATAGTCAACACTCGATAATTGTTAGACTGAAATATATCAATCCGCTTTGCATAGTTTTCCTCTGATTCACTTGTATCACGTACTGGAGCTGGATACTCCTTCAAGCACAACTTCCATAACAAACGCGCGCCCAAATAATTCTGTATTTGCAATTTCCAAGTTGTCCAGTTATTTGAATCAAGCTTCTGAATATTTGGTATCTTGTCATCCGCCATATCACAATCTATCGAAGTCACGTACACATCTAATCTCTCTCTTGGCCCATAACCATTGTTAGAACAACCAGCAGTTGCGCATACATGAGTTGTGTTATATTGACAAGCATGACAGAAACTCATAACTAAAATGAAGAATCACATGATGACAATAATGTTCATTTAACGTAAACCCCAAACCACTGAATAACATCTATTGTCAAATGTCATTATTAGTTAATAAGATATGGAATGAACCATAGATATCAACACATGGAAAGGATAGTTGCTGATTTTGATGCAAATGCTATTATCCAAATAATACTGCTGCAAACTTAGTTCATCTTCAAAGGCTATAAACAACATATCGAATTAGAAGAATATTTTGTTTGAAATTGATCAAGAAAGGGTAATTACATCAAAATCTCTGTATTTTCTGGGCCGAGGACTAGATGAATAAATGGCTTTTGGTACGAGTTAATTGGACATTTATCTACGAAGAAACTGTGATTGCCAAAATTACTGTAACGGACCTTCGTCCTAAGAGGCGCTGAATTTATAGCGCCAGTTATATGCATAAAAATATGGTTATTTAAATTGCTATTTCATCTGATGAGAAAAATGTTACCAATCCCATAGGACGGAGCCATCTTGCAATCAACGTTCAAGTATTTAGTTCCTTGAAGTACGATACTCAATGCATTATTGGCGCTCATTTACAACCAAGACAGCAACAATGAATGATAAGATAAATTGAGCCATGAGTGGTACCATGAAACATTAGTTTGCTGTCCAGATGTTACATACTCGCATCTATGAGTCCATGGCTGATTCCACGGAGTTGATGATTCTATATAGGATAATGATATAAAGTTGTAAGAATAAAAATTGTCGGAGTTACTTATTAAGAGATTGGATCCTGTCATGAAAACATGTTCAATGTTGAAGCAAAAGCCAAGCGTGCATTTTTTGTTTTGGTGAATCGGGGTCTCCATCCGATTGCTCAAAGTAAAATTTATAAAAACCAGCTGTCCAACTAAAACCTCTATGCGGCTTGATACTACAGAATATATGCTGATTGCTTCTTGTGTAATAAAATAATTGGCCAAGGCAAATATGGTTTTCATTATCTTTCAAGAGAATGTATTATAGGATCGTAATAAGCGGAATTAATCCAATGCAGGCTGTCATTCCTCCATGCGATTGCACCTTCCAGCACAAGTTCTACATGTACATTTTGAGGTATCAGGATTGATTGAATCGAAATGTCTCCTGCTTTCTTTTCCTGAATTTGATGCTAAACTCATTGAATTACTGTTATAGCGTTTAGCTGTATGTATATACAAAATTTCTTCGTTTTGAATGTAGACAAAACCAAACAAAACAAAGAACTGCGCAGTCTTTCAAACGCAGGTTTTGCTTTCCTACACATGCACACAAGATGATTCGTTGCACTTCTGTTCTTAGCATGTGAACAGGCGATTACGTGACTTTTGTATAGTCCCATTAGACTCATGGATCTGAAAAAAGTATTAACAGATGTGAAAATCTGATGCAATAAACGTTGAATATTTAAACTAAAAGTCTCTTCCCTGAGATCTTCTCAATTCCTATCTATACCTAAAATTGATTTGACATTGTCATTATCTTTCAGTGACTTCTCTGAAGTTTACTGCATTTGAACAAAATATTAGATTCAGAAGACAAAATATTACGACCTGTGAATATAGCCAAATTCCATCCCGAATCTTCTATATTAGGCATGCATGTATTATGTACTATTCACAATATTGGTGACTAGTGCACACTAAGTCATGCGGGTTTATTTCATTATGTCCGAAGAAGAAATACGACAGGAGGCCGATTCACCTCCCATCGGTATGAGCTGAATTTTAATCATAAGCATAAAAAGATTTTTCTCTATTTGTGCATCGCTTTGAAACATAATAAAGACTAAGTATGAAAATGCAAAACTGATTCCCAGTGTGAAAATTTTAAATGACCATCATCTTATCTTCCATGCAAAGCTAATGTCACCTTCGAGTATGTTTATTCTAAAATTTGCATTATTGAACTTTGTAGAGATTGAGGGAGAGGAGACTTGCCCGTTGTATGTCAAACCGACGCAAGACAAAAGTTCCGATTATGAGCTGTCATATACCATCATCATCAGCATTACTTCGGAAACACCATATTAGTCCCGTATCCCAAAATGTTTATCTAATTGTTAATCATTTACACTATTTTTTCAATAAACTAAAGGTCAAAAGTTAAAAGACATTTTTTGGACAGCATGTGATATGAAGGAATACAGTAGTTTACATGCGTGATTAATCGATTGTGAAATCGATTAACGATTATTTGAAAATCCTTATTGCGCCCAGCAATTAGTCAGCGTCGGCATATCCTCACATGGTCAATTAAGGAAAATAAATTTTCGTATGCATCTGAGGTTGGTGGCCTCACATGAATTACCTTTCTGCGAAAACACAGATTTGTGACAAAAAAGCGATGCATTATTTTTTTGGAATCTTTGGAGATTAATCTCGATGGCAAGTGGACGCGGCAAATCTGCTTCAGATCAGTGTGCTACATAAATCTAATTGAATTCACCATTCCATTTCTGTGATAATTCCAATCTTCTATTTGTTGGGCTACCTGCCGACAACAGAAGATGATATGTTATAACGGTAACACGGATACACACACACTTGACTGCATAACATATTTATGAGGCAATCAAAATAACTTAAATTCAATCAATCCGATAATTGATCTTCTAACACTTTCACCATTCAGTGTTCGTATTGAAATCATTAATGAAAAGTTTATTTGAGAGATCGAACCTCATGCAGAGACCTGAGGGAGTCTAATGTACCTCGGAGTTACATTTTCTTCAATTTCACTTTTTCTACTGAGGAGGATACATCAACCGCTCATTTAAAATCATCATTTCTGACAATGAGCCTGCATGTGATAATTCATCGCAATTGAATCAGAAAAATGGTAAATAAGCTAAGGGCTCAGATCTCAGAGGGTGTAGAAATTCCAATGAAAAAAATTACTTTCAGACGAAAAATGATTTTGAAATTCATGCATTTATTATTTACATAATGCGGGCATATGTGAGTAGGGCTAGAAAATCGCAAAAAGTGAGTATTTTGCTTTCGCGCATGACCGGGGGTGACTGGTTGGCAAACATGATCTCTTCAGAATACATCAATGTTCAATATGAAAACCATCATCATATTAATAGTTCAATGCCAAAAATAGACTATTGACAAAGCTTCCATAGCAGCACTGTAGGCCTAATTGATGATTTTGAGATCTCAACAACTGAGTCTACAAGTGCAGCAGTTGTGGCTCCGGTAGGCCTCCATCCGAGAGTGATGGTAAATAATGAGCGAAGAACAAGTTTACGGTCTTTGTAGCACGGAAAAAATCAATTTCAATAAAAATTTAATATCTGAAGCTGTGTTATAGCAGTGAGCATTGTGAAACCCCTTCCTAATACAACCAATATCTTGATATACTGCCAAATGCTGTTGACTTATAAGAGCACCATATCTTTGCATGACTGTATTCACTAAGAAGGCTGAAAGACCCTCGAAAGATTGAATATATCAATTAGCTACAGGTAGATATCATTGCCTTACTTAATATCAACTTTTTCAATGTTTTGATATCGATTAAAGCAGGCAAACTAAGAATACGTTAAAGGTGTCCACTGGATCCCCCTCAGGTCTCAGAGGATGTGGAAAAGGTCAGTTCGTTTGACGGTTAACTAATTTTATTTTTTATTGAAGTATCTTTCTTAAGACGTGACGAGTGTTAAGGGAATGATATCCTCATTTCATCAACAGAAACTAAACAGAACAGATCGAGTTAATGATGAAAACATGCATCCTCTTCACCTAACAAGAATAAAAACAAACCAAACCGTAAGAGAATATCTGTCCCTGCTGTCGTAGATTATTTCTAATTGACACCACATGAAAGGAACTTATCTCCAATTAAAGATAATTCCCCTTGTGCTCCTAATAATGCTACACATGTATCACTTCTGTGCATCACATCGTTTCCGCTGCAAGGAAAACTTACTTTCTGTTTTGAAAACAACAATTCGTCAGAGATCAGAAGATAATCATAATGCAAATAAGCAGATGAGACGTCCGGTTTCCCCACCATACAGATGACACAACTCAAATGCTGAAGGATTATTATTTCATTCATGTATGATATAATAATAATAGTAATAATAATATATGTATTTGAAATCAAATACATAGCCCACAAACATAGCACAGACATGAAATGACATAGATGGAAATACATGTACTGCTAGCATGATTTGTCGTGTATCACATAATTCATGAAAGAAAAGAAAAGGATGTGACCACATATCAAGTCCCATGAAAAGCATTTGAATGACATTCTTGAATTTGGAAATAGAGACGTTTATTGACGTAATTTGACGTTTATATCATCATCAGACAGCATGTTCCAATACTTTGCGATTGATGCAGTGTAGAAGTTATGTCGATAATTGTGTTGGCCGAATTCTGAGTATATACGAAGATGATTACCACGAGTTCGTGAAGCAGTTCTAAAATGAGAAAAGTCATCAGCATTAATGTCAACCAGACCATGAACAATCTTGTACATGAATATTAGTTGATAGCGAATTCTGCGAGCTTTCAAGGATAGGAGATTTAGCTCTTTGAGTCTTTCCCGATATTCAAGATGCCTTAATTTTGAAAACTGTCTAGACATTCGCCTTTGCACACTCTCAACCAGATCGATGTATTTTGATTTATGCGGCTGCCACAGCATACTGCCGTATTCTAGAACAGGACGGAACAGGACGGACATGAACCTTATATAAATTGACCAATGTTTTTACTTCTTGGTGACGGAAACTTCTTGTAATGAGACCAAGTTTTCTACGGGCTTTGTTCACAATATTATAATTACGTGCTCATCGAAAGATAGCTGATTTGTAATGACGATTCCAAGATCTCTATATTGATCGGCTACTGGAACTGTTAACCCAGATAACACCAAAGAGGCATTGACATTTGATCTTCCGAAATGCATTGCACTACATTTATCCACATTCAATTTCATGCTATTTTCGTGATTCCAATTTTCGAGATTCCGTATGTCACGTTGTAGAAGACGAGTAGGATTTGAGTAATCAAAGTTTGTGGCTGACCAGGTATATAAAATCTTTATGTCATCCGCATACTTGACTATTTTTCTGAAATGAATTTTTTCGTCTAAGTCATTTACATACAAAGAAAACAATATCGGACCCAAAACAGAACCTTGTAAAACGCGTGCGTAATACATATGTACGTCGATAACTGAAAATAGCTTTTGTATTGAATATTTAAGGGTGAACAGGTGCACAGTAAGTCGACTGTCTCCATTTCTGCTAGAAAAGTGAAAAATCAAAAAAAAAAAATTTAAAATAAATTATCCAACTACGTTAACCCTATAACTAATCATAAAATCGGATAAACTTTGTCAAGAGTCAAGTGTCAAAAGTAGAGAGGATAAAACTAGTTTGAAACAGTTTTGAACATATTTTCTTCCAGCGAAATCATAAATTTATTGTTTCTTACAGAACACTTAAGACTGCCTAACCTTTTTCCAAAAAGGTTTAGTGAAGTTTTAGTCTCTAGTCTGTTGTAGTTTATAAATTTTCCTGTAAAGCTGTGCTCAGCTATATAGTGTTGAGACATAAGCGCGTCATTACACTAGAATGAAAAAGAACATATTCGGCATGATTGAATGAAACTGAAAATTCTAAACATCTGCAAAATGCGGACTTGACGCGATTTTACGATAATCTACAACCCAAGTACCACGAAAATAGCTGAAAGTATTGCACTTTGCCATAGCACTGACAGAACATTGAATGAACAACGATTCGTATACAAGCTGAGGGGTCTTTCTGTGACCTTCGCTCGATTTTTCCATGTCTGTACATACACCTGAAGATGGTCTGAAATAGACTGAAACCGGTCGTGACACATCGACTTTTCATTTGTGAAAAAAAAAAGTGAAAAAGTTTTAAAAAATGTACGATGTTCATCAAGAAAATGATAAAGAACCTTAGGTGCCTAGTTACTTCAATATGATAGAAAAATGAATGGCTATTTCAGTTTGTTTTATATACATGTATATATATATATATATACAGTGTATATATATATGTAGCATCTTTATGTTGAAATATATGAAAAATCCCTCCCGAAAAGTGAAAGTGAATAGCGTTTTATGCTTGCGGCTCCTTACCTATTCACTGACGACAATCAGAAAATTATTTTCAACAGTACATGTAAGTTACAATCAAATCCTTAATGACATACAAGCGAAGTGCAAATACTGTATATAAACATGCCCATTTATATCATTTTTCGAAACTGCCACGATAAAATTCCAATTGTTTACTCGTGCTTATTACTCACTCCTTTACGAAGTGTTTGAGAGCTTTGCATGATGTAAAAACCTTGTTAATTTTGTCTATTAACAACCTATGAAAATCTGCAAGATGATCGTGAGCACATTTCATTTGAAAAACGACAATGCGAAAAATGGAGCGTACAAATTAGCTCAAGGCTGATGAAATGCATGAAGTTTTTGTTTTGCAGCAGTCAAGGGAGAAGTCAAATCGATTTCAGTCTTCACATTTTATGTTCCAGCAGGGAGTATACATGTACTTCTGCATTTTTATTTGTTTACTAATTCATTGAATATCTGTTAAATAAAAACGGCAACATACTAGTATTACTCTGTGTGGAAGTATGTGTGATTTTTCGAAACTTTCATTGGAATGTAAGCCATGAACAAACATTTTTGAATTTTGATAAAATTCTGTTTCTTGCTTTAATAGCTTTGTTCAAAATGAAAACTTCTATCCACTTTACTGAGTGGATTGTAAGCAGTCTTAATCATCTGTTTGTAGAAGTTTCGATAAAGTTGACAGAAAGCAAATTTTTCTTTACCTTTTCTGCAGAATATCAAATTTAATATTAATGCACTTTGCATTCATTGATTTCCGACATCTTAAAAGTCAGATCAATCATACCTCAACTCTAATATCGATGTCGAAGGCTGAATATGAATCCGAGAGAACGATATTGCTTTCCGATGTAATTATAGTGCCTACAGTCACAATGTAGGGTGCAAATATCAATTCTTTCTGATGTTACCGAATTCGGCAGGCATCAAGAGATTTCTCCTCTATACAATACTTCCGCAAAGGAACAGTTAAAGCTGTTCCGAACTTACATATGAAACTTAGGCAAACGTCTGTCAGAATTATACGATCCAGAGAGAATAGCACCTGGAGAATTCACATTCAGAAATAAATATTCTCGATGCAGTATTGAATAGCTTTTGAGGAGAATTGGCAACGAAATGTAAACCGAAATTCACAAAACCTTTTACTCTTTTGACTTTCAAAGCAATTTTAACCACAAAACTATATTTTTGTGGTCATTTCATATTATTGTCAGTAAATTACTTTGTATATCCAGGGATGATTTATATTTTGGTGATTTGATAAAACTTCGGTTTGTCCTGAAGAAGTGGAAAATTTATCATTTATGGCAATGAATCATTGATACATTGCAAACTTGTGGCTACCGATCCGCTCTTCCATTGTATGCCAAAATGCGTTTTATTGGACACTTTGATGACAAAGGTCTTTAGGTTATATTTAGCACCACATGTACTAAAATTTGCAACGTGCGTACATGTAGCCTGTATCATTCCCTAAAAATAAAACTATTTATTATTGGAAAACTTGCATAAGCTTTAAGCTGCTTTTCATGTCAGTTCATCACCGATTTTGCCTTATCCTTTTCAGTCGCTTATCAGCCGACCGAAATGTAGGCTTATCATTTCCATCAATGAAGAAATGAATTCAAAATTTGAAATGAAAAATGAATTCATGCTTAGGCCTATCAGAATGCAATGAAATGCTTTTCGAAACCTGAAAAAAGTGCAATTGAAATTTGAGAAAAATAGGTGTGATTGTATTATGGCCGTTGGTAGCACAAGTGAAAAATGTTGCTTTGATAAATACTAGGCACTAGCTAACAAAAAACAAGCTATAAAACAAATTAGGCCTGAATGCGCAGAGCAATAATCATTTGTTTTTGTGTTCTTCGGACATCAATGTGTCAATGCATTGATTATAGCTTGTGGTGACTTCTAATTTCAACTGCCCTGAGGAAGCAGCGGGATTCGTCGCGAAAATGCACACGTATTACGAGCCTGGCATGTCTTTTTTAATCATTTAGATAAGCATGGACTAGTGAGGGCTATGTGCTATCATCCCAGAACGTCGTATTTTTAGGAAGTAATAGAAATGTTTATCATAGAGCAAATAAAATGTCTCCCTTATGTTTTGAAATAACAAAGAGATGCTGAAGTAATTAAGAACAATAAGTGGGAAATTCAATGAATTGATTGATCAGGTACGGTAATCTGTTGCAGCTTATCTGTTCAATTATTTCTACAGAATGCACATTTCCCTGCCTTCTCACTTTCGAGATTACAGCGCAATGCAACCTCATTCAACTTAATTAGCATTCGAGAGCTGCCTGTTAATTAGCTGATTTATCTTATCTGCTAGTTGACTAAGTCAGCAATAAGCCTACCTGTTTGTCATCCTGGTCCAGAAACTTGCTAGAAATATGCTATACACTTCTTCATTATGTGTCACAGTTTCTTCACGTGCCCTAACATGCAGGCAAATGTGGATGAAAGAAAAGTTTCAGTAAGATACTTATGATTACATGTATACATGCTTCTTTTACAACAAGCTGCATCAGATGTTCATTATTTAGTACAGATTGTGCTAATGCAATTGACCGCTTAATTAGAACTGGTACTTTAGCAAATTATCATTAGCCATTATCAAGCTTTTTTGTTCACACACAGTTCCGCCCAGATTGTGAATATTTGATATTATTAAATTTGCAATATTCTAGCTGTAACAGATGGCAATTTTGTGACCCTCCGTGTAAATATTTGTGAAATTAACAATGCACTGAGGTATTTTGATAAGGGTCGGTATAAGCACCCATGCATGTAAGCATAAACATGTATTCACACAAAAATAAATGTTGAAATGCATTGAACAAGTACGTGTCGGCATTTGTGTAAAGGGTCACTTGCAAAAATATAGCGCAGTTAGTCTACATCTTAGTGATCGATGTTGAGATGTAATTGATATCTTACATTTATTTCGCCTTGTATATACTAGAATTTCCGGCGTTGGCTTAAACACTTCGGATTGAGAAAAGTTCATCATAACATATTAAAAAAAAGAAGCCACTATTTATTTTTATCAACACCATTTTCCATGCAGCTGATTAATCGAGCACTGAGGGCACAATTCCATATCAGTCTTGATGTATAAGTTGTATTATGATGAATCAGAAAAGTTTGAAATGACTAATAGTAAAATAAGCAACACATTTTTCTTTAATTTGCATCAAATGCATCTTTAACCTGATTTGGTTTTTCTCGTAGTCCCGACGATGTAGGAACACTATGTAACATTTGGATCATGAAAGATAATGTCAACTTATTCTTTCGATAAAATACAGTTTGCTAGAAATCGAATAAATGTATTACTGCATTTCTTCATGTAGGGTATGCTACATTTTAATAATTTATTTTTCGACATTCGAGTGATATGAATTAAGAAGTTCCATCCATAATCTGCACATTGTCTTCATGCATTGATAAAGTAAATAATGCATCGAATACACAATCTACGATAAATGAAAAATAAGATAAGAAGCTGAACTAGAACACGAACGAAAGATTTGCATGTCCGAATCAAATTTCTCTCAGTCTTGACCTCATAATTTTCAATGAAGTGAATGAAATGTTGAGTTTTGTTCAACTGATGCTTTATTTCAACAGACCTTCCTGCCTTCTTCGTTTGCATGATATCCTAGCACATTCTTGATAAATTTAATAGGCATTTGAAACTTAATCAGCTAAATTACCGCCTTTGCAGCTTTAAGCGGTTGTTTAATATTCAGTTTTAACTTGACATGAATTAATAACAACTACTGAATGTTGAAGAATACCCATGAAAAGCAACGATGCAATGAATGAATCGGTTAAAGAAGGGCAAATTTGCGCCAAGATACTATGTATAGTAAAGAATATCTAGGCATGGTTATCCTTGACTAGTATTTTGAAGCAAATTTATCCACCATCAATAACATTGTTGCCATTGGGAGGATGAATGTAAATCATGTTTAATTGGAACAGGAATATCCTTTAAGTCGAAAGAAAGTCTTGACAATTAGTTTGCTTTTCTACGCCGGTCCCAGTGCTACGTTTAAATGTTGAAGAGAGATTACTAGATTAGCGTTTCAACCTTTGTACGATAATTTTCTTTGTTTTCACCACTTGCAACCATGCTTTATAAAGTGAGAATATGCTCCATCTTACAGATGGAGAATGCGGTGATGATCTTAAATAGTGGATAAGTTCTCTTTCATTTTCATGAAACTTTGTTAATTAAAGCTATAAATTTGCCAGATAAATGAAAATAAAGTTGAAATGGAATTTTCTTTGTTATTCGGTGGCTCTGTGGAGCCAGTTGTCCCTTAAAAGAGCCCACTGCACACTCGCTGGTGGTCAGTAAAATTTCGTAGCTTCACCATAAAGTTCAATTACTTGTCAAATCTGGGAAGCCATGCCTTTGCTCAGGCGGTTGTTTGCCGCTTAGTAGAGAGTGAACTGTTATTAAACGCTTGTTTTCCAACATCGGCGCTTGCTGGTGACTGTACGATTAGTGAGCGCTTATGTGGGCGGTTATTACAGCAAATGTGGTGCTTGCATTCTGAGCTTCACTTCTTTGATGGCTAGACTTGAATCATGAATTTTGGAATATGTGCTTCAATAAGCAAGCTCTGAAGCAGCGCTTATTGATTACTAAATCAAAGATAATTGTCAAAAATTATATCACGAAATATTGAGAAAGACATCTTCCATTTGATTAAGGGATCACGTTTCGAATTTCTTTGTAAAGAAAAAGCCATGTGCTGATTGGCACTTTCAGCAGATGGCCCGGTGACTTAGTGGATAGAGGACATTGGTGCACTGCATGTCCTTAATCCTCAGCGTTGGTTGTTCAATTCTACGAACTGTAGATGAGACGTAGTAGATTGGAAACATAGATGCTTGCATATGTGCTTGCTTCATCATATGAGCAGTTGCTTGAGAGTTATTTTCTCCGGAAGTGACGAGGGATTTCTGAAACAATTTGTACTGTTACTCATAAATCGGTCTTGTAATCCGTGGGTGTATCCTATTGCCTAAACTGTTTCATCTAACAGAAACACAGAAATCCAATACCAACCGCATGATAATGAGTATAGTGGTAATTGAACAGAAATGGAAATCTGATACTACGAAATGTAAGATGGCTCTGACAAGGAATGAATTAAACATATTACATCACGACTTCATTCTTGAGAGCTAACGGAGACAGGTCGACCTTTCCCTCCAGGCAAACGTATTCTTGCCTACCGCATTCTGAAGCGACAAATTAAAATTGTTGACGGTCAGTTATCTCCTATTGAGGAACAATAGGTTTCAGAGCGAATAACTGATGACATCGCTTGATTAGACATTGCAGTCTAATGGTTTAGTTAAATCAGCAATTGATTATTCCGTCAATTTGGCAATCTTACACTCGATCTATGATCCGAAGCGTCACTTCCTTTCTACGCCAAAGTATCAATATTGCACGTGATGTAGAAAATTCTATAAATTGAACAACACCTGTAGATAACGGATGGATATTGACGATTTTCAGGCCGTATCGGCGGCAAACCGGTTCAGGCTTTGTCACCTTGATTAATGATACATTGAACTTGCACATAATACAAACCCATACGAATTGATAACTTTCTGAACGATGAAAGGGAACTTTTTGCGCTTAATTAGCAATCAACTTTATAATCAATAGTTATATCACTGGTTCTTCGGGAACATGCTATTTGCATTAATAGTCGTCTCTCGGAAAATTCAAATCTATATCAGTTCCTGTATTCAAATATATCAATGCCATCTTCGCATTCAAAATTTGACAGTTTTCTTGACTGCTAACTGGACGTCGATCCAAATGCTCATCCTGATCCATATGCAAAACTTTCAATGAATAATTATTTGATGGTCTATTGACAAATCTTTGTTTGAAAACAATAACAAGAAGCTACCCTTGTTTTTGTACGACAGATACAGCTCTTGATAACTGCTATGAGACATGCGAGCCATTGAATAGCAACTTGTTGCATTTTGTGCGAAGTAAATTTGTTTCATCAACACGAGGTTGTCCATACCGGTTAGCCGGTTCCATCTCAGATTCACTACCAAGACAAGCAAAAATATCAAAATTTCAATAATTGGATTTTTATTATGATTATGATAGTAATACGGGTCTTGTATGGATGACGATGACAAGTGAATAGATAGAACTAAAACATCAAAGCTTAGTTGGTAGAGCACAGGTCTAGTTAACCTGGGGTCGAAGGTTCGAATCCTGCCAGCCGCAAATCTTCTGCATGGCAATTTGATCTATCGTTTATTTCATTTCATGCTATTGTTAAAAAGATTGCCTTCATTTTATTAATAAAATAAATATCATTATTTATTACTATTAGTGATCGCGAAATCGGTATTTGTACTGTAACGATGTTCTCGACCTGAAATGTTTTCATTGAGACCGACCGCATGCATATTTTGAAATGTGTTTTTTACATGTTGTACATGTATATGTTTCTCTTAATTTTGAAAATAAACATCTATTGACTTACTTATTGAACTATTACCGTTGCCGGTTTTAATGACATCCTCTACTTGTCAGCAATCACAAAAACCAGCTTTATACTGGTACTGCAGTGCTGTTCACGAACTTTTCTTCACTTTTGCATCTATTACTTTACTTTCAACAAGATTTGTTCGGTGAAAAAATATGTCATAGATTGATTGATTTTGCGTCTTCATTTTCAATATAGTCTAATTCTAAGAATCTCTGTCTATATTCTAATTCAGTCTTCGAGACAATTTATGATGGTAGAGGTAAAATTATTTAATTAGGGATTTCACGTATTTTACATCACTCTCGTATGATAATGGAATGCTCGTATTGCTCATAGATTTCATTATAGATTTATTATTTTTCAATGATTCTGCATTACTTACTGATCAACATAAGCATGTTGCTACATGTTAGGAGAGGAAGGCAACACCAGTGTTCATGTGTAAGTAGCAAGCAGCAAAGATAATCGAAATCAGTTGTGTCTACAAACTGCAAGAGTCATCATCGAAGAACTCTATATAAGATGAGAAAATCGCATTGGCTTTATATTTGCTCAAAACGAGCCGAAATTCAAATGCCATCACATCGCACTAAACCGAATGCCGCACATGCACCACTTAAGAGATGGCTTTAAAGCATGCGTTGTCATTCTAAGCATAACACCTGCATAAGTACGCCATGTAAAATATATCCAAAAGGCGAAAAGTCAATCGATGAAAACAAGATGAATTGTACTTTGAAGCTGTAGTACTCGTCTCATTTTCTGGGGATGACGATAGTGACATACAAGTTATATCTGATAAACTACATGCTCCATTATTTATGTTCATTATCTTATATATTTTCCTTGACTTCGGCAATACTTAGGCATATTCCTTTTTCATTGTTTGCAAATTCATGTCTGATGCATGTCCAATTCCATCATTTCCCGCACTCTTTTTTGTCATTCCAAACAGATCTTCAATGCATTCTTGATTGCATTTGTATTCAATCGTTCTTTCTTCAGCTATACTGAGAAAATTTCCAAAGTTTCTCTGACAAGGTGCACTGATGTCCTATTGATGAATTGCTGCATGTGTATTTTATGAGTATGTTATGCATTTTATTTTATGACCATATTATGAGGTAATCCTAGCGTTCCTTTGACCTGATGTCAAATAATTCTGAGATAGTAAATATCGAGTATAAGATATTTACAAATACTACAAAACCTCTAATACACCGCCATGGCGAAAGTAGGGCAAAGAATCATGACTGCAACATGATATGATATACTAGGACCCCACTGTCTTGGTGAGAGAAACGAACGTGGGGAAAAATGGATTGATTGATGCATCCAGAACATTCAAGCAATATGCAATACATGGCTTAGACATCATCCACAATGACTTTCGACTTGTAAAAGCCGAACTTGCTGTATTACAAGTCTGAAAGCACCCGGGAACAGGTTGTAGCAGTGACATGTTCCACTCATTGCCACTGTGAAACTTCGGCTTCGTACGATGATGGTGAGAACTCGATCGTGATGTTGTCAGAACGAAGAATTATTGGTGAACAGCGACCAACATCGAAATAAATAGAGGGAGTTACAAGCACGCTGACGAAAACTATTGCAACTTGTACCACATCTGAACGCAAGTGGCCGATGCGGTGCTTCCGATGAACAGAGAATCGAAACAGCGAAGCAGAGTTTGACGACTGAGGAAATCCTTCAAAAAACGGAACACAGGCGAAAGGTCAAAAGCAACTCAAGAATGCACGAGCGCATAATGAGATAGACAAAGGGCAAAGAAGAGCTGCTTTAACTCTCAATGCAAGAAGATCGAGGAACTTGTCAAAAGCATTACGCGAATCATGTCTGTGTGTATGTGGAAATCAGGATGAAGGGTACTGATATTCGGAAGAACAGAACTATCAATGGATACATAGAAAGCCAATCCGGAGAAGCATCCGTGGAAAGAATTGAAAAACGTGACTGTTAAAAAGATAACATGGAGAACCTGTTTAACGATCATCGAGAGACAAGCATGGGAAGTGTGCGGAACAGTAACAGCATGCTACAAATTACTTCCGTTGACGAAAGGACCGCAATGAAGAGATCCACATACCAAAAGGTCGCAATGCTAGATGGCATGGTCTCCGAAATTATGTCAGCAGCTGGAGAAGAAGATGCCAAGTCGCTTACTTAGCTGTTGAACCAGATCTATGTGGAGGGCAAGATACCGGATGACATGGCGAAATCCATTTTTATACCGTTGCCGATGAAGCCTAGTACGCGTAAATTTGTGAAGATCAGCGACTTATCAATTTAATGAGTCATGTCACAAAATTGATGACGCGAACATGGCTTAATGGAATCCGAGGCAAGTCATCTGCAGAAATATCAAATATTCAGTAAAGATTCATGCCAGACGAGGGCAACACGAATGCCATTTACATCTTAAGACGACGCATCGAATGAGCTATTGAGAAGCAAAGAGAAGTATTTCATCAACTACAGCAAAGTTTTCGACAAAAACGAACATGATATCGAACTGATGCAGTGTCTGTGCTGGAACCAGAAAGCTTCTATTTTGGTGGTAGGCATGAATGAATGAATCAGTGGGAAACCATTGATAAGCTGCGGATAAACAAGGTAGAGGGGAATAGACATCAGTTCCAATTGCAATTGCTTGTTCTAATTCTAGAAATTGAAAATATCAAGCCTTTACCAATCTTGTATCCAACATTACAGGTTGGATCATCAAACATCCTTTGGTTTCATAAGCGTGAAGATCTGTAGGGCAAGTGGCGAATCTGTCTATTAGGATCGTTCATAAATTTTGTCCAATTTAGGAATGTCTCTTGAAGATGCATAATGATGCTTTTTCAATCAATGAGCTTTCTATGAAAATTACGAAACATTGACTTTCTGCGGCTTTTTCACTAATATTTCGTTGCCCATAAAATCGCTGTCTAGAAGCCGGTGTTTTCCTCATGATTTGCAATTTGCTTATATTCTTGCCTCTCCAAAGAAAATTCTAAATACAGACCGATTTTGCTACTCCCAATAACGACAAAAATCTTCGAAAAATTCAACCGGGATTCGATCACATTACCTTTTTTGAAGAGCAGTCCTCATACTTTTGCCAATTCGTGTTCAGATCGAAATATTTTAGTTTATGACTCCTTACTTTGCGTCTGTCGATTATGCAACGTACGTGTATCTCTAGACGGACAGCTAATGCAGCTAAACTGCTCGTTGTAGATTTCTGAAAAGCTTATAAGTCAATAAATGTTCAGTGTTATCTGAAAGCTTAATGATAATTTGACCGCAAAATTGCCTGCATGCAGGCCTTTCTCAATGGGTTTTTCAATTACGTCATTCTCTAACTAATTTGTTTCAATGCACACGAAAGCAAGTCTGAAATAAAAATGCCCTGAATTTTATTTGTTGAAATTTTCAGAGAGATTGGAAAGATGCTATAGAAGCTGCGCCTTTTCAAAATTGACGCACTTTGTTGAAAACTGAATATGTATATGAGTTGTTGAATTTTTCCACACCGCTGTTATTTGGCATATTTATCAAAGAAATATATAATATCTAGAGAAGCCATTATTATTGTGGTCACAGCATTAATTTCTATCATGTATTTTTCTTAAATTTTTCTACTTAAGATATTTCTTGTAAACGTAGCTATTCTTTTGATGATCTTCACAAAAAAGCAAGTAAACACGATGGCAGTGAATATTGCACTACACTTCTACGCACCTTAACTATTGTCCAAGTTCATGTATTTTAACGATTAGGCAATATTTTTTCATTTTTTGTTAGACAAGTTTTTGAATCACATGATGTCTATGTCTATTAGCGAACCGATGAGGTGATTCTCGCATTGAAAATCAATAATAAATGCTACGACGATATGATTAGAGCTACAAATTTCAAAGTATAGCTCTTTTTCTTCTGAACTACAGTCAGTCAAAGAAAGCAAGTGAAAATGACTACATGCAAGTATTTTTATTTTGTGATGGAACTTGAGATTATTTTTTAGTTACCATTGTTCTCATATGACATTTTCTGTCTAAGAATCATTTGAATATGCCAACAATCAATTAACTTAAATGAAATTAGAAATTGTGATTTTAACATAATAAATTTGTATTTTAAATTTAAAAAAAACCTTTTGTCTCTTATCATCTCCTGAATTTATCTGTGCAAAAGGTTTCGAAGGAACTTCCACCTAGAAATCATTAGGGTTCTATACACTGATGAAATAGGAACCATGAGATGTGTACAATTATTGGAGGAAAAAGTGAAATACTTTTTTGAGACTAGCAAGAAGGATGGCCTACATGTAGACATATTTCACATAATGTGTTCTCTAAGCGAAATACGAAATGGAAGCTGCTGTTGTACAATATAATTTGAATTACCACAACAACTATCAAGGCAGATCATTCTCTAGATTCGCACATTGCTGAGAATCTAGTTCACTTCAGTTTAAAAACTGCCATACATCTACAGGCAGACTTTGTGTAGGTTAAGGCAACATGTTAGAAGGTACACTCAATAGATCAACAAACTTGAACTGAGGGAAATGTAAGTCTGCCAATCAACAATTTGAAAGAAAGAATCTTACATTCAAAGTGAAAGGTTTGAAATAACCGATGATGCAAAGTCATAATTCATTTGAGAATGGTCACTGAATTCTACCGGTTGATGAAATACAGCAAAACATGACAAGACCAAAAAGACAACTTGAATTACATAACGCATCGCCGCACACTTAAGAAAATACTTGTATACAATGAGAATACAGCAAGTCCTACGATGACAAGATTCATTTATTAAAAGTTATAGAGATAATGCTATTGTAAATTTGCCACCATTTTCTGAATATTTTTGTAAATGCCTTCTACATTCACAGCACATTCATGGAGCATGCTCGTATTTTGATTATTCGATGCCATCAAAATGACTATCTCAAAATCAGCTCAGTAAATGCTATACGTATTGTTACACTGAGATTCAGTTCTAGTGATATTACTCGTGCATTAGTATTTACATTGACATTCTCATAACAACATGTTTTTTTCGATTATTGATGATATAGTCTCGTAGAAATGAAGCAAATATACATGTACAACAAGAAGTATACGATTCTATGCGTTTTATTAAACAGAACATAGTTGTTATGAAACTCCCGAAGTTCCATCATCAATAATAAATGAATTCATCAAATATTCTGAACCTGTAAGTGAGAGCTACAGGTAGATGATCACACACTTACATGTACATCCATGAAATTTGTCTGCATCATTTAAATATTCATATACCGTGTCAGGATAATCATCCTCACCTAAAAAATGTCAAAAAGCAAAAATTCCATTTTTGTAATATCCAGTACATTTGATTGATATTACAGCATGAAGCATTTTGGTAGAAAATTTTGTTTATGATTAATGAATTATGATATTGTCTCGTCGGCAGATATGTTACATGCACCTTAAGAATCTTCTACAAACATAACACCTGCACTGAAAATATTCACAGTTGTCTCACAACTTGATTTTGAACTTTGCATCATGGCTTTAGATGAAAGCTAAATATCAATTGTTGATATTGACCATATTACTGTTTGCATGAATATCTTTTGCCATGCTGTGCCCAGATTATCTTCTTAATCAAAGAATGCTGCCTATATTATATATATATATATATATATATATATATATATATATATATATATATATTTAGACAAGTAACCTGGCAATTGATAAATTTATCAAATCTCAACAGATGTAACCACCACGAGACATGTTTCGGCCTGTTGGGCCTCATCAGTCGTGGGTAGGTTTGAACCAGCGACGTTGAGATTTGATAAATATATATAGATACATATAGGCATTTTTCTCTTGAACATCAGAATTATGAACTTTTAATTAAACAAATTTTCACAACCAGAATTCCGGTGCGTCGTCAGGTGTGAACAAAATGTGAGTGAGATATATATATTATATATATTAAATATATATATGTAATTATCGGAATTCCACAGAGATCCAAAATCTTCTCGTGAGGAAACTAATGATTCCTACAGATTGTTCATTCGCTCCTTTATGGTCTATCAATACTTCCACCTTAGCCATACCTGGATTTTCATTTAGAATCACCATTCTATCCAGCTCTTACTTTACAGCTAGAATTTTTGCTAGAAATCATCACTTACAAGAATGACCGGCAAGGAAAAAAATGGATCACACATCGACATATTGAGCTCCCCAGTATTGTTCAAAATAACTTCAAAATATTTTGAAATTTGATATTTTGCCTGGGTGAAAATGTGATACAAAAAACTCATGATTTTGCGAAATTTTGAATACTGTTTTCAGTACTGTCATTTTTCAATTTGGTCATATGAAAGAGAAATTTACGTTATACGACATTTGACCACATTTTCATATTAATTGGATAATCTCTGTTTAAATAGTGCTAATTCATAAAAATATTGTTCAATATCTGAAGTAAGAAACTTGCTTAAAGAAGAGATAGAAAAATGCCTACATAGGCACTTGGTCAAAGGTCATTTAATACACATGCACAACATACATAGGCAAAATTATAGTATAAACCACCATCATCTTCTCACTTACTTCCTTGATCAGCTTGGATTTCTTTCTATGTAGTGTTTCCTTGTTAGCGATTTTCTGTCTCACTGATATCAACGCGTCCACTCAAAGGTCCTTTGAAATGTAGGTATATTACAAGTGGCGTTCCTCTAAGCTCTGTTTTAAGCCATCAGATTTTTTCATGGTCTACACAAAATTGACAAACACGCGTGTTGCGGTTTGCTTATGGAGATTGAATTAACCCAATAATTCTTGCTTATTGGAATGTCAGCTATTCCTGATTACTTCCCAATTATTTTTCCTATATTTTCACCAAAATGAAATAATGATTTCAATCTCAGCTATAAAAGCTTCGCAGTTTTGCCTTTTTGTAATGCACATTATTAGCCTCATTCAAAATGTTCTTCTTTTTAACTTTTTGATAAAATTGCGTGTGTAGATACTTTTATGAATAATGTATACGTTGTCTATACATAGAAGGTTTCAATTCAAATTTTTGTGCTATCATGAAAATATCGGCAAAAATATGCTACCTTACTTCTTCCAGTTACAGTCTTGAATTGATTTTCGTTGATTTGATTTTATAGATGCTATTTGCAAATCCTACGAAATGATAATTTAAATGTCCCATCTCGAAATTAATTATCTTATCTTGGTATTGAGCTCATTAGTTATTAAACATTAGAGACACTACAAAGAGACGAATTTGATAATCCACGGCGAAAATGAACGCAAAGTTATTAGACGCATGAGAAACAAGGCAGAAGATACGAAAATCTCATTTAATGCCTGAAGTTTGCCTTTTCTCGACATTAAAGATTAGGACGAAAATGCCATTTGAAAGTCGTATCGAATTATCATTTTCATCACGATTAGGAGAAATCTTTTTATAGAGATGCGTCTATGAATTGAATTAACGAAGCAAAATGCTCAACTTTCTCTCATCACCAGTTGTACTTGTTGAAATAAAGTTGCTAATTAACTTTCAATTTCTGTTTTCCTGAAAATGTCTTGTAAAACAGGTAATGGGATTATATCGAAAACATTGAAGGATTGTAAATAATGAATCTACACTTCAGCAGTAAGTTTCTAATGATCAAGCTTACAAAACTATTTCGAAACTTACTGCAGCGAACACCATATCCGCTTTCTTCTTTAAATCGATTTCTGATTGCACAAGTGCATTCAAAAGTCCAACTTCAATTGAATTCACTTTTACACTCACTTCGTCAAAAACTTATCCGAGGAAAACCAAAAGAATCCTCAAAAACACATGAAAATTTGGTTTTCTGAAAACGAATGAGAAATGATTTTTAAAAAAACCAGATTTACACGTAGTTTTATAATTTTCCATAAATTTATTTTCTTGGTCGCCACTTTTAGGGACGTTCAATTTGATTCCAGAGACTAAGGGTATGTAACCATACTATTGTGACAAGGTTTTCCACCCATTGTCTCTGCCTATTATCTTTTTAAACATATGTAGTCTCTATCTTACATTGTGATTGCGCATTAGTCTTGACACATTCTTGCATAATCCTGCTTTTTTTTATTTCATCATAAGTACATCAATAGTACATCATAAACCCATTACAAGTAATGTCAAGCTTTTTACAGAAGCAAACGAATAAGTCTACAACAAATCTTTCTTAAAAGTTCGGCAAAAGCATTCTCAAACAGAAAATTATCAACGTTCTACAAGCAATATTAACCGTGGTTGCAAGCGCAAACACGTGTGTGATCAACCATTTACAAACCATGTACAAATATCTCAAACGTTTCTCAAAAATTCATTAACTTATCAATTAGCGGGAAAACTTTCATTGATAAGCCAAATCCACGGTTTGAAAAACCAACATGCAGCTCTTGGCTTTTCAAAAATCCAAAGATATAATTATGAAACCATAAAAAACAAGTATAAACCAAAATTTTTTAAGAGTGCATGAAGCAAGAATGTTAGACAGCTTGAACTCTCTTAAGACACGGTGAGCGAGATCGATGACCAGGGTTCCAGAGATATTTCATGATTTCGTCGATAGGTGCAGGTTTGCAATGTATAGGAATAGAAAAGTTGCAAGACAGGAAAGATTTGGAAGACCAAAGAAGACAAATAAAGTCACAGATTGAAAGCTGATCATTGCGCGTTTCAGAGCGTTTCGTGTCTAGCAATAGGCTGGAAATCTGATACTGGTTTCAACTGTTGCGCTAGAACTGCTTCCTCTACGTTTGGCAGAAGCGGAATTTAAGGGTTGTAACTCTTTTTCTTATTCCAACAGTAAAGGGCCACCATCTCATCAGCCAAGATGACAATGCGCGGTCGTACAGAGCACACCAACAGCTCAGCAGATGAGTAAGCCTAACTCCCACGGTCTTTACATCCTTCTGATTTTTCATCGATCGAGTTTGTGTAGGATGAGCATAGTAAAAATGTGAAAGACTCGAATCTACATGTACATTCTCCTTGTAATATCGAAGTACTTTCTGAAAGATTAGTTGAAGAGCAATGGGAATGCACTGAGCAAGAGAGATCGGATGGACTCTATGAACTTGACAGAATTAGCAGAATTTGAGTTTGCATTTAAGGCCTATTGCCAGGAGCTGTCATGCAGATTGTTACACATGTGTGCTACAAAAGTTGATGTTACTTCATTGAAAATAGTGGTTCCCGTAATTTTAAGTGTCAAGACATTTTTGTCATGCAGTAAGACGCTTTAGCCACTTGAACAAGGACCGTCTGTGATTATCAGTGTCTCCTGAAATCATGTCGTTCATGACATGGTGCTTGCATCCATACCTGCACACGGACTAGAAGTGATTTCATAGTAACATGTTCGTCCAAATCTTATGTGAAACTGATTTCCTTTGTATAAGTTAAGTGTAGGCCAATAAAAAAAGATTATCATCGACAACAACTGAAGTCACTTGGAAAATAGGTTGCATCACCAGCCATCAACAAACCTTCTGCTGAAAGGGAATTCCCTGATCCTCTTTACTCTTTATCCCAACCGGCTATTAAAATCCTTCTAATGTGTAGGTTAACCTGATCATGGTTATTCATCTCATATTATTCATCATATATTTCATGCTAGACATAACTCGTGTTGCATGTCTTATTCCTTTGAAGCCCTCAATGTCTTGGCAAAAATGAACCTTTTTTTCACTATCGCTCGCAGCCCTTGCCGTTCCTCTAAAGTAAGGTGCAATCCATGACATCGTGAGGGTCGAAAATATTCGCAACAAATTGCACTCAGGATTGTCCAACATATATAAGTTCCAGCAGTTTCTGACGGAACTCATCCTTATCAGCAGCAGATCAAATAATTCTACAGATCAAGTCCTTGTAGTCAAGTTAATCTCCAGAGAATCTTGCAGCAAGCAGATATTTCACATCTGGAAGACGATGTTTATTCAACTTATTTTAAACGTGTCTTTAACATTGCTTTCTTCACGGAAATGCTCTACTTAAAATCCTGAGAGGAGCACAACTTCAAAGATCGGAAAGATATAGCCAATGATCGTGCACTCATAGCCAAGCTCATACTAGGCTAAAACTGAGTAAAATAGACTAGACAGATTTGGTGACAAAGCGATATTCAGAGAAATGAAGTTTTAAATATTTAGTTTTGCTTTAAAGGTTGTAAATGATCTGCACAGACATTCCATGTGATCATCACTGACGCTATGCTATCAGTCGCAATGTTGTGAGTATGTTATTACCTTATGATTCATTTCATTGAGGTGCTGATTCATTTTTATTGTTTTATCAATGAATATCAAAAATTTCAAACTAGGCATAAAAGCCTACTTACAGACCAGATTCAAAGCTTGCTATGTCAAAGGCAAAATGCTAAAAATTGTGATTTCTGGCTTGCGGCAACACCATTAATGGAGTAATTTGTTGGTGTACGGTTTCTCTGGTATCTAGTACATGCTGCTAAAGGTGCATTTGTATTTTGAGCACTCTGTAGGCTGCAATACACTGTCATAGCGAAATCCGAAATCCAATTTGATTTGAAGTGCATAATTAATGGTCAATAGATACGGGCATGGTCTAGGCCAAATAAATAAATTTCACATTTTTTGCTATATACTTGCATGTACTAGTAGGCCCATGCCTATAAAGCGTTATGACTTTCGAGTCGAGGTCCTATCAAATGTCGGAGCTGTATCAAAATCCAATCTACTGTACGATGGATATAAGTACCTTGGCATACCTCAACACAAAAGTAACATGGAGCATGAAACCAAAGAGAAAGCCAAGAAAAAAGCGAGTTGATGCAGATCTTGAAGTCGTGGATCGATGCAAAGTTCAAAATTGACGTTATAAACATTTACGCAATCCTCGTGATACCTTACACAGGGGGAATCGTGAAGTGGGCTGTCCAAGAAATGAAAGAAGTAAATCGAAAGTCAAGGAAAATTATGTCTAACCCCACTGCCATATTTTTCTCTTTCATTTATTTACTGAAGATACATCAACCGCTCATGCCTATGTAGAATCATCATTTAAAAAAAATACGTGTGATGTTTCATTGCAATTGAATCTGTAGAAGAATGGTAAATAGGCCAGGGACTCAGATCTCAGAGGGTGTAGAAATTCCCATCAAAAAAATACTTTCAGACCAAAACTAATTTTGTGCATGATGGTTCATTTCATAATGAGTGAAATTCATACATTTACTATTTACATCATGCGAGCATATGTGAGCTGTTAGAAAATCGCAAAAAGTGACTATTTTGCTCTCGAGTGACTGGTTGGCAAACATGATCTCTTCAGAATACATCAATGTTAAATATGAAAGCTACCATCATAATACTAGTCCAATGCTAAAAAACAGACTGTTGACAAAGCTTTCATTACAGTAATTGATTAGTTTGAGATCTCAAGAACTGCGTCTACAAGTGCAGCAGTTGTGGCTCCGGTAGGCCTCCATCCAAGAGTGATGGTAAATAATGAGATAAGAACAAGTTTACGGGCTCTGCAGCATGGAATAAATCAATTTCATATATTTTTTCATATATTTCATATATAGTTTGCGCATATCCCGAGTGTATCAAATGTAACAGAACCGCAAAAATTAAGTAGAAAGTTGATTTCAAAAGCGACTATTTAGATGATTAGAATGCATACTTGGAACCATTTACTCTATGCTTGGAACTTCAATACTACTACGATTACCATTCGATAACACTGGTTGACTATATTGATTATGTCTCGACGTCATGGCGGTTGTTCATACCTTCTTGTCCAGTGTGCTAACTCAGAAGCAGTGATTCATGTAAATGACTGTTCTTCACCATCAAATCCATTTATTGAAAGATTTAGGTGAAATTCGGCGAATGACTTTAGACTTGACGAACGTGCTTTTATCATAGAAATTGACAACAATAAAACTCACAGCATTACACACACAGTATACAGTACAGTGTTATACTTCAGATAAACAGTTTATTTCCATGGTTTTTATCATTCAGAGCTATTATGCAACGACCAACTACAAGCGAGTTGAAGAAAGATGGGAAGTGAACTTGTGACTTCTACACCAAGTAAATCAGCAATGTTTAATTTAGAACACAAACTCTAAGAAACTGGAAGTAGGGCCTATTGCAGATGTTCCTGGGGGTCGCCAACAGACAGTTTCTTTACCGGACATTAACGATTTTATAGCAAGTCCAGCAGCTGTATTTTTTCATTTTCCAATTTCATTTGTTCAAAAATCAATCCGCCGAGTATTGACAGAGCTGGACATATCCCGAAGCTCGCTCCATGGCATCTTGCACGACATTGGTCTAACATCATACGGACCTCGTGTTGTATACTTTATAAGAAGATCAGCAATTTCAAAATATATGTGTATTGCATAAGTATTACAACACGTTTAGCAATAATAGTCACGTACCGAAAGCCAGAGCTCATGCACAGCTATCTAGTCATGCATTCAGACCACGGAAAATGGCAGTATAAATCCTGTACGTTAACTCAACAACAACAGCAGACGCACATCGAACACTAATCAGCCAGTCACGCAAAACAATAGCATAAAATCGACAGCAATAAATCCTCTCAACAGCAACCAAGCAATCAAGAAAACAACGAGCAATATACTAGATCAACACATCTCGTCCTCTTCATGCTGTAAATGAGGATGATCCCGATAAACGATTACAGTTTTGCGAAAATTCTGTTCAGTTTCTTCAGGATTCGCCAGACAGCATTTTGTGGAGTAATGACGCATGCTTCAAACTTGATGGAAATGTTAACATACAATTGTGCTTATTGGGACAGTGAGAATATGCATCGCATAATCGAAAAGGAAGTCAATCTTCCTGTAGTCACCGTTTGGGGTTCGATTAGCAGTACTGGCTTACTTGGTGCATGCTTTTTTGAAGAAACTGTTGACAGCAAGCGTTATCTTGATATGCAGAAGACTAAAGTGCCTCCAATTGTTTCTCAGTTACCCAACTTTCCCGACCTTCATTTTCAACAAGATGGAGCACCTGCGCATTGTGCCGAAGATGTTCGATTGTGGCTGGATTAAACATATTCTGTTCGTTAACTTGGACGTCGGGGGTCAACGTTCGTACCAATAAGCCCAAGACAATTGATCAAATGAAGCAAAGCATTCAGTGCAAGTGGAATCAAATTTTGGTAGAAACTTGCCAGGGAGAAAGTCGCAGTGCTATCAAAAGATATCGTGATTGCCTTTGGTTCAAGGTGGATATCTTGAACATTTATAATTATCAAATATACCTTCCAAAATAGTAGATTTTTATATTTAAACTTATGCTTGCGGTTCGGTTACTTTAGGGACACTCTGTATTGACATATTATCCGTGCACGCGAATGAGCACTGAAAACGTGCTCTAAAATTCTAAATTAATACTCTATTAAAACAATGGATTTGTATCACTTATACATTATTCAATAAATTAAATATAAATGCTTGGACATAGATCCATTCATGTGATTAGAACAATACTGAGTGGGCTGAATTTATGAAATCTCTGGGATAATATGTACGCACGTTTCCTGCAAGGGCATTGTGTTGTGAAAATCCAAATAACTTCTATATACCAATCCATGACTTTTCCTATCTAGTAGTACATCATTCAGGTGATGACATGTCGCGATGATTATGCATATTCCCGGTGAAACTTAGTTGATAAAGGCACATTAATATTTAAGTAAGACAAGCGTATTAGAACATTATGGAATGAACTTAAGCAAATCATTAGATCAGCAGATAAACATTTCGTTTGTCCAATATACATGTATAGGCACCTACAATCAACATCAACTGAGTCGTCTGCCATGAATTGCTACATATGTTGAGCTCCGTGAGAAGGAGTATTTTTTCTGATGACAGGTTTCTCTATCATTCTGTGAAATCATCAATGAATCGCGAAATGTAAATGAAGCAATGAATCCTACCAGCCGCACATCTTTTGCGTGACAATTTGATCTATCGTGTTCTTAATTTCACTGTTGTTAATTGCATTCACGACATAGTTTGAGATTCTGGTGGACAATCGATCCCCGCTACTTGGCTCAATGGCGGCGGTCACAATTGTGACAAGTTATTTATTCATTGATTATAATTGCTAGAAAACTGATGTGTGGTGGTGAGGGTTTGATCCTGCCAATTGACACAATCGCATAAGTGGGTCGTAGCTCAGTTGGTCGGAGCACAGGTCTAGTTAACCTTTGTCGGAGGTTCCGAATCCTACCAGCCGCACATCTTTTGCGTGGCAATTTGATCTAGCGTTTATTTAATTTCACTGTTTTTAATTAGCATTTGCGTTTTTTGTCTACGTTGGCATGCGCGTCGCTGATGTTCAAGTATGCGACAAAATTTGATTTTTTTATGTTGTCAGAAAACTTCGCAACTTGATAAGAAGACAGAATATGAAGAATTTCTAGAAAATTAAGACTGAGGCATTATTTAGTGCGCTACATATCACATAATGTTTCTACTTTTAAAGTCTTAATGGCTAAATCTTAGCATTTTTACATTAACTGAGATCAAATTTGTTCTCATGGTTCAAAAATCATTTGCTCTCTGGGCCTAGAAACGACCTGTGTTGAGGAAATGTGTGAATAACCCGGTCGAATGTGGATAGACGTCGTGTTTCGATTGATGCTTGTTGGGCTCAATGGTAAATCTATTATTTTCTTTTTCTTCTTGAGTTGAAGTGACTGATCATACATCAGAGATGTAACCGGTCCGGAATATTCCAGACCGGCACCGGTATACCGGCGTCCGGCAGTGGACCGACGACCGGCATTGGACCGGCGACCGGATCTTTCGATGAATATATAGAGTTAAACATTGTTGACTATAACTTGATACCGCATAAGATTACAAGCGAATAGGCCTATCGTGAGGTCAGTTATGGAGGCTGTAGGCCGAAACCTGATGTGCGAGCCTACTAGGCTATCGGCTCATAGAGTAGACTAAGCATAAGATTGATGTATAGCTGTAGGTAGGCATTAATATAATGTACAGGCCTACGATGCACTATATTTAGGCCTTTATATATAGGCCCATCTTGTACCAGATAGGTCCTTTATAGTAGGCTAGACCTGCCTGTTATATGCTTAGCAGGCCCTAGCTACATGTTAGAATGCTACAATTCCTAGCCTAGGCTAGGAACACTTAATTTGATTTTGTCTAGAGCTAGGTTTATGCAGCAGTTTCGACAAATGCGAAGGTAACACACTCGGCGAGCACAGCATGGCAGCATAAGTGACTAAATGAAAATCAGTTCATAAGGAGTAGGACAAAAATGTCAAGATCGCCAATCACAGGCTGTCTATTGTTTTAGCGTTTGTCGTTGACCTTACCGGTAGCCTTCCTAGCACCGAGAAACAGTCACTGTTACCTGAGAAGATCGCGCGCCTTGCTGGTGAAAGCACGTGATCAAGTCATCAAGCATCGAACGGGAAAGTGCGTACCGGATAGATATCAGAATTGCCTGCACAGAAGTTTTCACGCCTAGAGGAGAGCGCATACCGTATGTAAATGTGCCTTGAAAACGGCTGCTAAAATTAACAATTTACTGATTGACATGATGGATTCAACATGAAGGACACTTCCTCACATCATACCGATGAAATTATGCCGATGTGACCGTCTCTGCCGGTATTGGCCGGTCTGATTTTTCAGACCGGACCGGACCGGCGACCTGCGCCGGTCTACCGGCGACCGGTTACATCTCTGTCATACATGTGCAATTAGTTTTCAGTTCCAGCATCCTGGTGTCCAAATGTAGGATATACTTGTTTACTTTTTGTGAAAGATATTAGGTTTATAGAGAAGACATTTATCTCATATTTCTGACAACAATTTTCAGCAATCTATTCAATTTGAAGAATAGAGTAAGTACGAGTATGTAGTAGATAGAGTGTTAGCATACATTTACAGTGAAAAGTTTTGTCATGAGATTCAGTTTTTTTGCGGAGATTACATTATTGCGGTCCAAAAAAATATTTGACCAATTTTAGAAAGCTAAATTTTTGCAAATTATCCCTGTGCTATATACTAGCGATTTGATGCATCAGACTTTAATATATAAGTAGCATGAAACTAATTAGATATCGAAAAGAATGAAAATATAATTGCAGGTATCTTAATTAAGCGGAGATTAAGCTGATCATTTAGAAAATTCATGAACCCGGTGATAGTGCAAGACTTCATACAAAGGTTTTAGATTTTCTTCTGCTTCTTAACTGAAATTTCAAGTTTGTTAACTTAGCAAATCTAGGTAATATATCATTTATGAAAATATATAATATTTTCTACTAGGCTAAATGGGTCCGCAAAGTTAAGACTTTTGACCAAATTGTTGACTAGCTGACTGCATTCTACGGTGCATAAAAATCACTTTGCAAAATTGAGTTATAAATAGATGGCTAGAATGATGCAGTTAGAATTCAACTAAATTTATGTGGATTGATGCAATTTTCATAGGCATATGATTTTATGATTCACTTAATTGATGTTTCTTTTCTTATCTGAATAATATTGTGGACCCATTTTCATGCACATCTATTAAAGTGAATTATGATCATTAATGATTACGATATTTTGCACTTTCAGTGGCAGATAGCTTGTGACATGATCTGGTTTGAGAAAATGCTCTTATTAATAAGGGTTAGCATTAAACTAGCAGTCAATTCCATAGAAGCTCATTTAATACATTTAATTACATTACTTCTCCAAGTGTGTCATGACACGGAGGATTTGTAAAATACTATTCTTTCTTATGCATTACCATCATGATCAGTCAATTCTGTGTTAATTTCTCGAAAACTGCATTTGCATTAGCGATTTCATTAATGCTGAGTTGCATTGACCGTCGTTTCAGTGCTAGGGTTCCAATGGTCTCAGAAGTAGGAAATTCGTCATATGTTTACAGATAAATTATGAATTTTCCTGCGTCTACTGTCATTTTATTCTGCAAACTGCATTGAGTTGTCATTTCAATCGATTTTGTTGCATGAATGTTGTCTAAGTCCTTTATTCATGAAAACAAAAGGTAAAGATGCAATAAAAGTGATATCATTTTTGAATGCACGAGTATTGTCTGTCATGAATAATTATCACAATCAGTACTTATATCTGTCATGAATGTTTGATCACTTTCTACTCCTCTATAGCTATCTACTCCATCTTTTAGGATGAGTCAAGTCGGGACTGCAGTACAGGCCAGCCTCTCGTGGATTCCTTTTCATGAAAAGAAGACGTTTCCTTCAAGTGCAATTGACGCAGGTGGCTCCACATATATCATCAGAGCACATTACAAAAATCATTTATTAATCGGTCACTTCAAACTATTCCATTCTGTTGCTCTACTGCCATGGAGTGATTCATCAGTACCAGTGTCAGACTGCGAAGTACTTTGTGATACAAATATAGAGGTAGGTAGATTAATTTTGTAGGTCTGTCATCGAAGGCTGTGATTGGATCATTACTTGCGCAAAGTTAGCGCAACACTTTTTTCAATTCTTTTCTTGTCTTAAATAAGAAGTAGTTTGAAATGAAAATGTTTCGCTAACTTCATATCTCAAAGTGTTTCAAGCTTCAAATATATTTAATTATTTCCCCCTTTTGAGGACGAATTATTGCTGTAACATCTGAGCTGATGCACATTACTACCGCATTTTTCAATGCAGAAACGAGTGGATTTTACTTAGGTTTTCACTGATTTTACAAGAAACTATTGGCTTCTAATAGACCCACAGGTCTTGCATCAGTTCAAAATACCGGTAGCACGAATTGGTCTACATACCGTAAATATCCATGTATCCAAATTCGAGTCAATGGAGCATCTTATATTGATGTCTGTTATTCGAAATATGATGTCAGCGATAGAATTTGCCTGGATTGATTAATGTAATAAAATCAAACAGTACGCATGCCATAGAGTAAGCATATTAGGTAGAGTAGCAATTAGACCTAGTTAATAAAATCACCACTGTGTATACAGTTTCGATTATATTAAATGAACTCGAGTTGAGACCCAGTGCCACATAAGACAAATGCAAATTTTTACACTTTCGGAGGAATACACGGATTTAGCCGATCATTAAGCAATATAGAAGGAATAATGGCATTTCACTAATCCTCCGTGTCATATCAACCTTGGAGAGGTATTTTGTTAAATTAGCAATTCGGTGGGTTACTGCTTTAAAGTTCAGCCTTACTAATAGAAGGTATTGTCTTAAGCATGATGAAGCACAATCAAAGACAATGATCATAATTAACTTTACAAGATGTAAATGGGTCCGCAATATTATTCGAATTCAAGAAATGGAACTTAAATTTAGTGTATCGTAATATAGTGCTTATAAAAAATGAATTAAAAACTTGAAATTTCAACCAATCGGCACAACATGATCTCAACTTTTACATAAAGACCTTTTAATGTGGTTCATGAAATTTCCTTTATAGTCAGCTCAATTTCCGCTTAATTAAGATGCCTGCTACTAAATGTTCATTCCTTTTGATATTTATCAAGTTTCATTCTGCTTATATTGTGGTTTCACGTCACTAGTATATAAACACAGGAAAATTTTGCAAAAATTTAGTTTCTTAAAAAGTGACTAATCTTTTGATATTTTCTGCATATGCTTTCTGTATATGCAAAGAGGCATTACTTCCGGCAATGTGTGATGGATAGGCATTTTCTTGCAGTGTGACATCACTTTGTCAGTAGTACTTGAAACTTTGTATGAAGTCATCCACAGGTCTATCACTAATCGGAAAATTGCATATTTAATTGTTACATCCACTTTTACCTCGAAAAATGGGACCTTCGATTGATTTGATATCTGAGATGCATGGGATTAAGAGCAGAATCATCACTTAATATATGGATGTAGCTGTTCAAATCTCAAAGTGAAAAATATTAGAAAGCATGAGAAATAATAACACCCTCAAAGTTTTGAAATTTTCACCAGTGACTCAAAACATCGAATATGGCTCGGAAACTTAATTATTTGATTGATTTGTTGTGAATATTTCCACATACATGCCCGTCTGCTTAATAGCGGCCCAAGCGCTTTTACATGGAGAATGCGTATATGATCTCAAATCGTGTATATTGCATGATGATGCTAGTGGCACAGGCACTAGTGCTGCACTAACTTCATGCGTGCGTTCATCGCTTTCATATTGCATCTAAGATCTGGATAACAATCACAACATAGCTTTTCAAGTTTTCAGATTTGTTTCCTAATTTACCAATGGTTATCAAAAGTTAATTGCAATTAATCTATTCCTGTTTATTTTTTAATTGGTTAGTGCAATTGAATAATTGGAATCCATTTATTTGTTATACTTTCTTGCCAATCACTTACGGATTCGATGCGCCTGCTCCGTTGAAGTTCAAATGCGATCACTTCATCAGGAATTGTGTCAGGCTGTGGTTATGAGAAGTTATCCTCATAGACGAGCTCTACAGCTGATCAAGAAAGCCCTGGCTTTGGATCGACAGAAATTGTCTCGTAATAAATGAAAAGTCGATGGTGTTCAAATCATTTCTTTCATTGTCCCATATCATCCATCAACTTTAGTGAAGTGAGACAAATTTTTAACAAAAATAAGCACTCTCTTACTGATGACAATCAAAAAGTCGAACTCGGGTGGAAACCGACATCAAAGAAGAAGAAGGAATTCAAGAAACTTAGAATCTAGCCAAACCGGAAGCGCTTCACCCTGTGGTCAACGCGGTGTAAAGCATGCAAAATGATTTCTAATCAAATATCAATACAACCACCAGTCATAGGTCTTTATTGTTTTATCATTGCTGCTAGCACCACATGCAGCACTCACTGCCACTGCACGCTCTTCAACTTAAAAATTGCTCTTTTCTATGAGTTGGGGAAACATGGAGGCATCTTAGGAGAGAGTAAGTGGAGATTGTTTTGATATCAGACATAATAATGAAAACAAAGCAGCATTATATCTATTTCATTTTTAAGAACATTGTCTTCAAGAACAAAATGAGCACGTCTCCATGATGGATAAAATCGGACGAAATGAAAGGGAATGAAGGAGAAAATAAACGAAATTCATAAGTCAATTGATGATCGATTATTCTTTTGGTTTAACTATGCAGCACTTTTTACAACAGAAGCCTGTATTCGACCTTAAATCCCCTATCTCTACGACCAGCATGGATGATAATTGATATAAATATTTTATACTATTGCAAATTTGTGCAATTCTGATATCCTATTAAAGTTCTCAATACTTTTGCTATTTGAGTTTTATACATATATATTTTGTATGTCTATCTATTCCTGATGAAGGATAAGAGTGGCTTTTCCAATCGTATCCGAAATCGGTCGAATAAACATTTACAGCACCACAACATCTGCTTGATTTGATTACGACATTCGCAAAGAAAAGACTAATTTATTGATTGGTGTGATCAAATAATTGAATTCATTGATTTCTGCGATCAAATAATTGAATTTATTGATTGCTGTCAGTAAGTCATTGCAATTACACAGTACGTAGCTAGTATGTTGACAGTACAGCTGTCAACTCTGATCGAATAAATGCATTTGATTGATTTTCTTCTTTTCTTGCGATGCTGTCACCAATCCTAGGAAAAACATCGCTTCGTCAGGGAATTCTAGATATGTCACTAAACATATCATTTCACAAACTGACAGTTCCCAGAATTCTAAAGCAGTGGTAGATATACAGGTGTTCACCTTGATTCCGCCGATTACTACTTAAGAATTAAAATCACCATTTATATTTAATTACTTTTAGTATTTGGTAGAATACCTAAGTATTGTTGAATCTAACTATGCATTGACACCGATGACATTACTTGTAATACAACTTCAAAGAAGCTGCTGCCCAAAATGTGCTAATCAGAGGCCATACACAGGTTGCAGCTTTAGAAAAATGAGTGGTAAACCTATTCAATGACTTCAATTGATATGCCTTCTCATAGCGAGCTCTCCAAGCACACTTTCGTCCGAGTAGGTGTCTGCTGTGAAGGTTCGCCGACATGGAAAATGGCTTCATGGCTAATGCAAATATTCTGCACAAAAATTAGGGCGTTGTCGTTTCAGTGTAGCCCAACAGAATTCAAATCTTATAGTTCCTAAATCGTGGTGAACTTCTACGATCGAAATCCACCTTCCAAGACACACCACAATTCCGGGAAACTTGACACAACAGATCACAAAGCTCGTACTCAAATAGCTGATTACCCCTTTCTCTTTTTCTTCCGATCAGACACTCTTCAGGTAGATTGATAGCCTCCATGAGATCTCGGAAGAACAGATAAAGTTTCCAAGAATCGAGATATTTAGTCTTACGTGGTTCAAGCTGGAAGCGATTAGTTTTTGAGCATTTTTAGTAAGCCACTTCACAGTAAAGGAAAAGTCACTACGGTAGCTGTTTCAGCAGTTGTTCTTTGTACTCCATGATAACTGCAGAACGATGGCAAAGCTGACATTAGCTGAATTTTCTCATCACACCAAAGGGGGCATCCCTTGTATACTTATTTTGATCATGCCTAAGAGAGTCAGTGGGATATTTTATAAATTGAAATGGTTGAATAGGTCATGTCCAATTTCAATTTCTATCACCGAGAGAAATTCGAATAATTTGCAGAGAAATAGAATCAATGAGGTTATGCGTTGTTGATAGTTTCCTTAAAATATCTTCACTGAAAATCGCCGAGACCATCTTTAACACCATGTATTTGACTGATGTTAATTGAATGATGTCCCAAAAGTATTGCAATCAATTGATTTCTTCCAACTGCAATTAAGATTAATTGATTGATTAGTCCAATTTAACTGCAATTTAGTTTTGATAAACGCGGAGTACTGACAAAAATATAAGCAAATTGTTTATAAGATATAGAGACCGACCTCATCTCCAGGATTTCTGGCCCGTTTTTCCGTCCGTGTGCGATGAGTGTGCTTCTATACATGCAATAATTATCACGGCAATAGTTAATACAAAACTACATTATAGGCTGATATCAACATGACACTGAAATTTCGTGAGTAGTGCACGATAGAGCCGATATGAATATTGTGATAACCGTGATATCAAAGTTGTAATCACACTGTGATCAGTCTTATGCAAAAAACAGCCATGATTTCACAACGTAGACTTTGCATCGATCATTATGCAGAGTTCTGTCTCGTCATTCTGGCAGCAACTGAAAAGATGTATCAGGATAATGAGATCAACTGTCGTGAATTCTGATGGGTATGTCTTACGGCGACCTCGGGAATTAGACAATCAACTCATAGACAAATTAGTGATTTGTTAAGGTTTGAATGTGCTTCATCGCACGAGCAATGTATCTACATGCACGTTTGGATATTCATTTAGGAGCCACATTGTCTGACACTATGTTATCAGTGTGTGACTGCTTATCTATAGCACACTAATAAGGAATCTAGCACAAAGTAAATTGTAGCCTCGTGTTTTCATTAACATTCTCCATCATACATGTATTTTCCATTATTTTCCCTATACTTTTATGTGACTTTCATCTTAATTGTATACCTTAGCAATTAGTTGATGCTCATTGTTCTCAAGCAAAAATGAGCTCAGATAGTTGTATATTCTTGTTCTCTACAATTGTCAGTGAACACCATGTTTATCAACTTGCTTTTAACGTATTTCGTCGTTAATAGCGTGAGACGAACAAATCATAGATTATTGATAAACAACAATAGTCCCGTAGGCTAATGAAAGTGATCGACATACATTTTGTGCATTTCACAATTTTATGGTAAATCAAATTTAGTTTAATGACCAACGATCAAGGTGATCAATATCATAATTTCATCCGTAAGGTGATCAATAATATAACAACATAATATATAACAATAACATATAACTGTCAATGGAGAGTTTTGTCCATAGATCTTAGCATTGGCTACGGTCTAAAAACCACGTTTTTGGAATGTTTTAAAGCCAAAAAGAAATCATGTTTTTTGTTTTAATTGCTTCAATGGTGTCATTTATCCCAACACATTCTATCCTTTGTTTTCAATTGAGCATATTAATGGCGCCAGAAAGCCTTTATCAAGCCAAGGATAGGCAGCAAGATTACTAGTTCGCTTGTCCTTACATGCGCTCTCACATTGCATAGAACATCAAGGCACCTTTCAACAAGTCTAATCATACTCTTCAATTACAGGCATCTCGTTTATAGTTTAATCATAAAAATCGTTTAAAATCGATGTTTTACAAGCCTGCTTAAAGCCACGTTTATAAAAGACATCTACCAGCCGCACATCTTTTGCATGGCAATTTGATCTATCGTTTATTTAATTTCATTGTTGTTAATGGTCAATTAATAGCAAGTCTTTACAACCATGTTTAAGCACAAAGCTGTGCAACTGGCCTTAATTCATTCGGGGACATGTTTTCACAAATTGTCTTAATACATGAAGATTCTTTTTATGCTTTATTCATTTCATAAAATTTGGCAGTCTGTTAAGACACACGGGATCACACCCGATATTACTTGTTTGCAATGGACAATGTTTGCAATACACAGCAAATTGTGGAATAAGGGTACTGAGTTCTATAGAAATTGACAGTCTCTCTCTCTGACTCATGTCAAAGTCGTTACTTTGGAAATATTTGTTTCTTACTTTATTTTGGAATATCACTCTCCTTGAATAAACCTGTCATTTTTGTGGCAGAAACGTACATGTAATTTGATTTGATCAATGAAGTGATCATATGAGACCTTTCCCGCGGTCAACCACCAGAAAATGACTTGTTAAATGCAGTATTTGTATTTCGCTTATAAAAGGCATTGAGTTTCCATCGGTGTGGATTGTTCAGTGGAAAATTCAATGTACGAGTAGTGGGAAAATGCTTTAAAAGAGAAGTTCGGAAATTTTAACTTCAATTTGAGCAGGACTCAAGAGAATTCGCAAAGTGTTCGTTAGAGTCCTGAATGAGTACTGCAATGAGTGTGAAATACAGCTCCTGACTGTATTAAAAAGTTTCATTCTCAGAGATCGGGTTCGAAATTTGAACTTGCATACACGCGTGCAAAGTGATTGTTCGTATTTGCGTTCTATGTACAAGCCATTGGTAAGTGGATGTGCATAGAAAGCCGGCCACTGACCTATTTGGTCAGTGAAAGAATTTATCTTTGCATACTGTGCCGAAAGGAAAAGAATTCAAGAGATGGGAACAAGGGAACCTACAAACGTATTCAGACTTATTTGCGTTTATCAGTGCAGTATACCCTACCCAAAGTAAATCGGTTATGTGTCCTTAATTACTCGTTAGAGCCTGAATGAATGAGTTGAGTGTGTGAATAAGCTCGCCTGACTGTATTAAAAAGTGTTTTCATCAGGAGATCGGGTTCGAAATTTGAACTTGCATACACGCGTGCAAAGTGATTGTTCGTATTTGCGTTCTATGTACAAGCCATTGGTAAGTGGATGTGCATAGAAAGCCGGCCACTGACCTATTTGGTCAGTGAAAGAATTTATCTTTGCATACTGTGCCGAAAGGAAAAGAATTCAAGAGATGGGAACAAGATCTGACTTAAATCATTGCGGGAACTACAAACGTCTCTGACTTATTTGCCGTTATCAGTGCAGTATACCCTACAGCAAAGAATCGGTAATATGTCCTTTATATATTGAAGGCGGTTCCCAACCGGTTTGTTGCAACGAGTCTCCTGTGGGTTGTTAACAGCTTCAAATGCATGACTTACATGTGGTTGTTCACTGTTCTACATCAAGGCTTATTTTCGCACTGCTCGTGCTAATGGCACGTGTTTCCAAGCTATATATGATTTCAAAGTAAACACACCTCATAAATTAATGAAGCGCGACTATCACCCGTTTGTAACCTAAGACTCCAATGGCTTAATAATACCTTTTAATCCAAAATAATTAAATTGAATATTTTAATGATATTGTGCTAACGTATCTAGAAATACTCTTAAACTAATTCGATGCTTCCAACTTCCTTAACATTGAAAGCTGAGAAAATGCAGCGCTATATCGTTTAGTCGCATAAATATCTTTCATACTTATGCAGAACTCAGACTTCATGTGAACGAATAAAGAAGACACGTCTTGCCGTAAAGCATTCATTTCTGAGTTAGCCTGCGAAGTCACAAAAGAAAGTCAATTTTCTTCTGTCTTTGATGATTGTAATCAAATGATATCGAATATATTACATGTATGGCAAAATCTATTGATATCAATAGATTTGTAAGAGCATAACTAGAGATAATTTTCATCTCCTAATTCAACGCTGAAATTAAAATGCTTCGGGAAAGGGAATGAATTAATCATTCTGATGTGACTTCAAATCATTTTTTATAAGTATATGAGGATCCTAGCTCAGTCGCAGAAAATTCAGAGAAGATGTAAGTGCAACTGCTTCTATTTAAACAGATGAAACAAAGATCTAGGAAGTATATTGCTTTCTTGAAATCCGAGAGCTACATTTTGAACTGATAAATTGCCATCGAATGAATTATGGATAGAAAAAGGCAATAGAGAGAGGAAGATCGTGAGCGATACAGCAGGAAGAGTCCCACACTGACTTAGTCTCCATGACTACAGTCGAAGAAGTTGAACATCAGTGTCTATGAAATGATCATGTCCTGAGGTAAGAGATATAATCTTCGAATATACACGCATTATACAAAAAGGGAAAGTACAGCTATCTTGATGTTTTCACCGACTTTGAATTCAGATAGTTTCAGAGCGGATGAGGTCAAAGCGCTGCAAAGTTCCTTCAATAGATACAGATTTTGAAAAAGTTATAATACAAATTAAATAAGGAATAGAAAATGGATTGCCGTCAATATGTCTTGTGCATAAAACAAAGTCAATGAATATAACATAGGAAGACAATATAACAAAGTAGATACACTGCAAGTTCAGATTTTTGTGTTGTGATCGATTTGTTTTGAGATAGACGCCAATTGTTAGGATGATTACTTATTTACTTTGAATAGTAGCTTGTTAAAGAATAAAGCTCGTAAATGCAAATAGCAAAGATTTTCATCATTGCATTATAGAGTTTTGTAAAATCGTTATTAATACTCAGATCCTCTCTAACTTGAAAAAGGTTCTATTTACAAATTATTCAACAGAAGGGACAATGAACTTGGGGGCAATGAAGACAATTTCTAAAATTAATGACTGCTTTTCAACGCATTATAGGAGAAGAGACAACAGCTCAAGGTGGAACAGTCGATCGTATGATATGCAATCTTGATGAGGCTTGTTGAATTCAATTGTTAGCTAAAGTCTATATAATAGGATGGGAGCTAATGACACTTTCTTCCTAAATTCGCACACATAGGGCTTAATAGCATGGATTTGTAGATCTTGAAACGCAGAATACAAAAATCAAATTCTTAAGTGTCACGGCCAGTCGCTTTCGGTTATAGGCAAGGTTGAAGGATTCCCATTGGAATCCAATAGCAAAATTGAAGAAATATCTATGGATTGTGAAACACTTGGCAATTTTCGTACATTTTCTTTTTCAGAAAATAAACTATTTATCAGAATCCCATGAAATTTGAAACATAATTGAGCTCAGAACATCAACTGCAATATATAAATGTTGAAGTGAGTCACATGATTCAGTATTTGATGTTTGAGAGCCTCTACAAAATGAGTGAAATGGCCAAAATTAAGTCAAAACATGAAATTTACTCATTTTATAGAGGCTCTCAAACATCAAATACTGAATCATGTGACTCACTTCAACATTTATATTGCAGTTGATGTTCTGAGCTCAATTATGTTTCAAATTTCATGGGATTCTGATAAATAGTTTATTTTCTGAAAAAGAAAATGTACGAAAATTGCCAAGTGTTTCACAATCCATAGATATTTCTTCAATTTTGCTATTGGATTCCAATGGGAATCCTTCAACCTTGCCTATAACCGAAAGCGACTGGCCGTGACACTTAAGAATTTGATTTTTGTATTCTGCGTTTCAAGATCTACAAATCCATGCTATTAAGCCCTATGTGTGCGAATTTAGGAAGAAAGTGTCATTAGCTCCCGCACTATAAGACATTGAAGAAACCATCTCCATTTTAATGTCATTTCCCATTACATGGATAGCCTGCTATATATGGGACCTTTTTGTGTCACTAATATTTGCTTCCAATTCTGTCTTCGTTTGTCTGTTCTTTGAAATAATGTATATTATGCGGATAATGTTCATGACTCTACTATGTTAGCGACATCTTTGTATTGTTATTATGATCTTGCGTGAGTATCCATTATGGGACCAGTGTTTGTCCTTTGTGATTTTGAGATTAATTTGCGAGCATCATTTATCATTACTGCTCAAGCACAGATGAATATGTGAATGAATAAAGGGTATTTCGGACAATAGGCGCTTAAATCTTTAATCGCCATTCAAAAGATGTTAGCTTTTATCGCATTCAAACCAAAACGCATTCTTGGAGGTAAGATAACATTACTCAACCAAAAAAATCAATTGATGTGAAAGGATAATCCCAGTATAGCTACAATTAAATCGTCTTCGTGTGTATTGTGAATTAAAACAACCTAATTCAACCCCTGTCAGTCACCAGCAGGTTATGCACGGCGAGGAAGAGGACGGTGGGAGAACAAATAAGCAAAATAAGAATGCCTACTTGTAAAACAAAGAAAATTCTGTACCTTCTTCGCTTTCGAGTGAAGAGGACGATGCATGCGCTAGCTGCTCAGTGGTCTTCTTGAGGTTTCATGGACCAGTTTGCAATGTGTGCTGAGTGACTTCTGAGTGACTTGTCACGACATGAAACACGCGATATTTTGTCTCATTAATTGGCAGTCAATGTTGAGATGAAATAGAGATTTGTTGCCACATCATCGGCATAATTCTGCATATCTCACTGAGCTCTCACAAATTGATGAAAGATTATCGATGAACATGCAAAACAAAAGTGGAACACCCATATCATCTTGTTGATCGCCACTGCGCACATAATTTCATTATGATGTACAGTTTTGCAAACAAACTCGTTGGAACTGCTGGATGAAAAAACTGGAAATACATAAGAAGGCTTCCAAAGGAATCTCTCAGCAAATGTCTTAGCAAAATCAATGAATAGTACACGGACACAACCAGAAGACGAGTCAAGGAACTTTACCGTAGAAGTTTGTGGTGCACAAGAGTTAGAAACGATGTTGCACTTTTACCTAGACTGGGAACGTAAGCGCATATTTTGTCCTGTTCACTTGAGGAATGAAATGGGACAAGATCAATTTTTCAGTGCCTTTTTCTCCAAAATCGTAAATAAAAAAGAGTCAGAGAGATTGGATAGAAGTCAGATGGTTGTGATGAATGCGGACACTTTGATATGGGGTTATACTGACAATTTTAAAGGAATTGGGACAGTCATCTTTTAACGACCAGACAGAACCTCTGACAAATCCGTTGAATTTAGTCTTGCAGGCCACCAAATCCAGTAGACTTATTCTGTAATTTACAAAATTGCTGGCTAACCTCAAAACATGCAACCGCGAGGTTGTTGCTACAAATGTCATGACTGTAGATATAATTCGGATTTTGAAAGTTTTTTAGGGCCAAAGTTAAAGTTCGATACATCCACTGAGAAATCACATGACGAAAGCCTTTTGTGGTGACCAAAGAGTCGGTTGGAATTCCTACTGCTACTCGAATCGTGTATGAAAGTCATAAGTAGTGATGAAAATGCTATATTATCCAATTTAAAATATACTTTTACAGGTATACACGATTTCCACTTCTCAAAATGTTCTTCTCTGATTACTATTCCTTAAATTTCTTTATTTCTATGCATTCAAATCATGAGCATTAATTTGTGCAGAGAGAGCTAAACCACATTCTCAGAGAAGCAGGCTAAAAAACACATTCTCTGCGTCATTAGGTATTTCGTTTTTTTGCCCCGCTTACGCATGGTACAAAGGAAAATGTATTACTCTTATCAATGGATAAATGTTTGTCAGTAAAGGCAGAAAATGTCTACTAAGTTTAATTTCCATCGCTGAATACAACATTCTCTATAACAGCGTTGATTTTAGTGTTATGAGAGGGGCTAAAAATTCCAATCCAAGGCAAACAGGGTTGAAGCGATTCTATACTCACCCATATCTAATTTCTAAACTGCTGCTCTGAATTGTAAGAACATCGATTATGGGTAATTCGTGCATACCTTTCTATCTGGTGGTGTATGCCTGCTTGAGTCAATCCATTGATCTTGGTGCTATAAATCGCAATTCAAAATTTAAATGCACTGCTTTTGATAAAATTTGCCTAGGATTCCGCTATTCATCCACAATGAGAGCGCCATCTTCGTATTTTTTGTGTAATGCGGGTGCTTAGTGGATACATTATTTCATTCACAGAACACACACCTGTGTGCAAAACTGGCCCACATGAAGAAATTCTGTGAGGATCATTTTTATCAGCTGGAAAATGTGTTTGTTCAACTACAACAATTGTTGTAGTTGAACAAACACATTTTATTATATATATCTCGTTGTCATGACGCTTTCATCATCTTTAACAGAAAGTCCGACAAGCCAATTACACCCAGAAATGTCTCATTTCAACGAACTGCGGGAGAAATCTGCCTGAAAAGTGCAATCATAACCGTAAAGATGACAAATGGCATTTTGAGAGATTAAATGAATGTTGTATTTTTGCGTTGAAATGTGTACCAAACTCTGAAGTGCATGGATCTACACAAACAAATGGAATTTTGTGATGCTTGAAGCTCCGTAACTCGCAAGACGACTGGAAGTATAACTTAAGAATTGTCGTTTTACTGATATTGAGTGACAATCTAAAACTAAAAAATAATAAGAAGCTCGCACGCGAATTTAGGAAGAAGACGTCAGTAGCTCTCGGACTAACAGGTGTTGAATCGGAACCTAGGCCTCCAGCTGATAAAACGGATGCCTCTGCGATGTACAAATTTCCGGAAAATCTGGAAAAATTCCAAATAAGAGCAACAAGAGCGAAATCTATCCTATTTCAGACAGTTTCCACGGATAGGATCTCCTCTTGATACTGATTTTCAAGTAGCCTTCATTTTAAGAGGTCTTTCATCTGAATACGATTCTCTACGCCCTGTTTTAGTTGCCAAAGGAGCATTCAGTCTTCGTGAACTTTGCCAAGCCCTACGAACAGAGGAGTAGAGTAAGAACACTGCTTATGATGGAGGTATCTTTATTCAAGCTTCAATTTTGAGTGCTCGTACTCGTAGAAATGTGCATAACAGGGTGCAGGGACAATCAGATTGTCGTATTGATCCGTGTTATGGGCATCTTCATAGTTATTGTCCGACAAATCCGTATAAATACTATGACACCATCAAGCGCAATGAATATATAGTAATTATATTACTACTCATCACAATGCCAATAAAATTGAAGAGCATAATATTACAACTGATGATACCTAATCACATGAACATACTGAAAGTGAATCTGATGTTCCGCTTACTACGTTTTGTGCAAAGTTATCGATCATATCTGATAATTGGATTATTGACTCCGGTGCCACAAAGCATATGTCTTCTCATCACGATTTGATTTTTAATGTAGTGTCTCCGATACCCCGGAATTAGTTTCACTTGGAAATGGCATTTCATGTATTGCTGAAGACATTGGAAAAATAAAACTTTGTGATAACATGCAAATGATAAAACTAATTGTAGTGAAAAAGTCGCAGAACAAGTTTTTGAGTTCCCAGATTACTCTGGTGTGTTGCGAACGCGTCATCTGCAGACCGAATGATCGTATAAATTAACATTGTAAACTTTCTCAGTGTATGCCCTGAGCTAGTGATTCTGGGGCAAATCTTAGGCATATTTTCTAAAGTAATTCATGATGGGTTCCTTATTTTCATTTTGAGCATGCTCTTTCCAATAATGGCAATTCTTTGACTCAACTCGATGATATTGGTATCATAAATATCATCCTAAAATTTGAAATAACTTTGGGTCTTTTAGATGAAATGACACAAGGGCGGTGTCCAGTGCATTTTCAAGAAACAACGTCGCTGAATATTTTATTCTGTCTAGATATTAGTCTATATATACATGTATACATACAGATGTGTGTTTGCAGTGCATGAAATGTGTTCAGAATTCAATTTGTACCTTGTGTTGTGCCTAAGTGACATTATCCAAAACGATGTTTTCCGGGACATGAGAAACATCATACATGAAATATGATCAAGAATCAAAAATCAAGGGATGAAAGCAATATTTGATTTAAACCAACTCGGAACTACAGGTCATCAGCTCAGCATTCCCAATTGCAAAGAATCAGCAACTCAGATGCACATAAATCGTCAACTGAGCTACTGATTCTTAGCCATTAATTAAATAATTCAAATCTCGTTCTCAAAGCTCGAGTTCAAGATGCAAGATGCTAATTCGTGCGACATGAACGGACAAGCAAGAATAAATAAAAATGTGAAATATAAACATATCAGCATTACTTAATGATATTGGTATAAGTAGTACAAATTACAATTTCTCAAAGTTGCCCTAGGTAATGCTCTATATATTATGTAAATGCAGATTTGATGAGTTCATGTGACAACATTGCAATTATGACGTGCAATTTAAATTGTTTCATTCAAATTCAGCAATCAAGTATGAAAATTCAAAAAGGGCCACTGCTCTTATGGATGAATATCAAGATCATTTCACGCGCTGCTACAAATTACATAGAAAAAATAGTCACGAAATTAATAGTGAAAGAAAGATATGCTAGAAATGAGAGTACAAATTCGTCAGGAGGAAGTTTTGCATGGATAAAGATGTGAACAGTGCAGGTAATGATGATGCTGTCGAGTATCCCGTTGACCAGTTGAGTCCGATTCTATAATCAAATTTCTGTTTGCATTATATCAGAGGACTATTGGCTTGTTATTGTCTGATATGTCATTGATCTAACGCTGAAGGAGAAAATGCTGCTTTCATCGGGAATGTCTGAATGTGATTGTACTTTGAATATCATTCATTCACAGCTGTGGATGAAAGAAATAACTTGGCAATCATTGATGCTGAAATGAAGCTGACTGATACATGCAATAATTATCCCTAGAGCTGACGGAAGACATTTGCGCTACTATTCTACAGGGAGAAAGGAAGCAGAATGGGAGTTGAGCAATTTTCAGTGCATTTTAGAAAATCCTCCATCATTAAGTCTAGAGAGAAAAATATTCATATTTTCATCGTTGTTTGCTACCCTATGGCAAATTCACAGTGACTGTAGCGGCATCAGAATTGCGGAATCATGATCACTAGAAAGTATCAAAACTACTAATTGCTATATCTGAAATGAAATGATAAGATTGAGGTTCAAGTCATTGTGAACTCATTTTCGATAATGATATTACGGCATAGGAATAACATTTTAAGGAAGTTTGAATATAAAGATGTAAAATAAAATATCTATCTTAAAGAGGTGATGATGGTGCCTCTAATTCCTCACAATGCGAATCAATTGATTTCTCTATCTTCAGAATAAAAGAAACTTCTTCATCATTCTTCTCGCATCAAGTCACCATTGACTGTTGAGGTTCGTCTTGTTTTCTCTCAGTAGCCACAAAGACAATCAGATATTGACCTTGCAAATCAAAGGGTTGACCTCAACTTTCAAGAGAAGAATAATGTCCAAAGACTAATCAGTGAACTCATGCATGTATTCCAAAAATCAATCAATCATTTTTCTTTCTTTACCTGAACTCAAATGGTTTGGTCATGAATTTAATAATAAAATATGGCGATAATTGTCCATCTATTTTGTTTTATCTGACGATAAATTGAGTTTTTAAAATAAAAAATTAATTATCTGTATCATAAATGAAGACATGCAACAACAGTTACTGTCAGATACTACTAATGATGCACAAGGTAAGGGCCGAAAACAGTGAATTTGCTGAAGAAAAAATTAATTAAATAATGATAATACAGGGTGGCGCACGTAAACCGCCAGATTTTAAACTTTTTCCTCAAATATTCATCCGTTCGTCACGAAATTTCAACTCATACTAGTTTGGAGTATAGGATTTATGATGATTATGCCTGTTGTACTGAGAATTGTCAGAAAATTCTGATTCTATTGACCGAATGACATGTACTCATTTTGTTGACATCGAAAATCTAGATCAAGTTAATTGTCTTAACGGAATCGTATTCTGCACAACGAATTGTGCGCAGTCTTGAAGTGAATATTGTTCAGCTACTTCCATGTCATATAAAATACCATTCGACGATTAAATCACTATCTGAAAAGAATCGAACATAGAAGAATGGATGGATGATTATTCGGTTGCAGAACGAGCAAAATGCGCGACTTGGTACGAATGGCTCAAGAGTCCAGTGGAGGTACAAAGGATCTCACTGGATCAAGCAAGAGTCTATGCACTCGCCACGCACCACCGTCTGGGCGGCAATCATCCAATCAGGTATCTACGGACCGTTCTTTTTCGACACCTCCGTCAACAAGGATCGGTATCTCAAGATGCTACAGGAGGAATTTTGGCCAGCGGTGCAGTCGGGCAGAAGAGGCAGGAGCATCATATTCATGCAGGATGGTGCACCTCCACACTGGGGACTTCCTGTGCGTGAGTGGCTGAACAAGAAGATGCCTAACAGATGGATGGGACGTGGATCTCCTAACATGCCCTGGCCACCGCGTTCACCTGACCTGACGCCTTGCGATTTCTTCTTGTGGGGTTTTGTCTAGTCCAAGGTTTACCATACACGGCCAACATCCATGCAAGACCTGAAGGACCGCATCATACAAGCATTTCAAGAAGTGACAACTGAGATGTGTCGAGAAACTGCTCTGGCCTACCAAAAGCGACTCGAATCCGTCCTCGAGAATGGAGGAGGACACGTTGAAGTTCGATGACTACTAACACTTTTTTCTTATGTTTTTCATTTAATAAATGTTTTCTATGACATTTACCTTAATTCGTTTTGGTCATTATTGATAAAGACGTGGGGGAAATAAAGGGAAAAGTTTATCATTAAATTTTACATGTTAAGATACATTGTTGGTATGTCAATTTTACTACATGTCATTCGGTCAATAGAATGACAATTCTCAGTACAACAGGTATAATCATCATAAATCCTATACTCCAAACTAGTATGAGTCGAAATTTCATGACGATCGGATGAATATTTGAGGAGCAATAAAAGTTTAAAATCCGGCGGTTTACGTGCGCCACCCTGTACTTTATTTTCATTCATTGCTGCATTCATTCATTCACCCAAAGTAAATGATGTAGAGAATGCATGATATATACTCCTCTATTTGAACAGCTATTATGAAATCTAACGCAATCACTTATTTGAACAGTAAAACGCTATTTATGGTGAAAAGATACTCAAAATACAAAATAAATGTCCCCATGGGACAGAGTACATGAAAAAGTGTCGCTGTGATTTCACGGGACTTTCTTTTAAACTGTTATCACGATATCCAACAAAGGGCGAGTTTGAATTTTAAAAGTCTACAATAACAACAGCTCAAAATACAAAATAGATGTCACCATCGACGAAAAGCACACTCGAATTACATTTATGTTCACATTTCTGTGTCATAAAAATTGAAACGTTGGTTTCGAAGGCGATCCTTTTAATTCTTCATCAACAGGAAATATCCTGAGGTATAAAAGGCTTTGCTAATTGTTAAAGTAATCATAAATCTAATGACTTATAATCTTTCGAGATCATTTCAGCAGTCATTTAGAATAACAGCTCATGAAGCAATCGTGCTAATATGAAATCTATAATCGATAAATGCGTCATTGAAAGTCCATGGTTCTTGTCACTGTTATTACTTTTTATTCACGAATTTGTGTGCACTCGTGCATGAAGAACTCCTACCACTGTTTCAGACATATATATGCTGCTCAATTGTATTATCGGCTTAGATCTGTACAACCCAAAATTGTTGAATGTTAAAAGATTATTAGAAAATGTCAGTAGAAATTATGGCTTACTATTTTATCAGGCTTCGTGACATGCCTCTTGCTAGACATGATGAGAACTCTGTATCAATCAATCATCTTAAGTAAGCAGGTAAGTAAGTAAAAAGATTTATTTATAGTACCGGTATATTGATGATAATAATATATTGATATTATTTTGATTCATAAAAAATGCATTTCACCCAAAGTGGATCAATACATTAGTAAATTTCACTTTTACATTACAGAAATGCACTTATAATCTCAATTTCGAAATTTTTGTTTTCATAAAGTCTGTCATTACGGATACATTCATCGAAAATCTTCATGAAATGGAAATATAGTAAAACCGCTGTGTTTGAGAAAATAAGTCAAGCATTGAAGTTGAATAGTACAACATGCGTAAGACAGATAAAGTATGAAATTGACGGGATAGATCCATTTAATGGCACCACAATGTTATCATATCACTGGTTTGATTCCGACTGCAAACATGGCGGGAAAGAAATGTTGAAATGAAAAATGTACTTCTATACCTCATTTTGAAACATTTGTCACTATTTTTCCGTTATTGAAACTGCTGTATTAAATGTACTCCAAGTGATAAGGCAAAACTTTATGATTAATCATCGCATATTCTTTCGTTGTTCGAACAATAAAATTCAATTCAAAATTGATGTGACCAAGATTTTACTATTTATTTTGCATATAGCATCAAAAACAGCAAACAGATGAGTATAGGACCTTCTGCATAACACATGTACGTTTCTATAGTTCTATAGTAATAGTTAAATATTGAGTTTCATCCTTAGTTGAGAAATGAGAATCATCAGAAAGCCTGTTTCACATTTCTCAACATCAACATAACTCCTTCAGCCATACCCCGAGTAATTTTCAGATGTACAATTACCATATTCCGTTAACTTTTCTGCTTGGGTATTTATTAAATGTACACTATCTCACTTCCATCTCTATGTTCATTGGATTTGGCAAATATGAACAAATGTCGCTTGATATTTGTTTCTCGGCTTTATACAAAATGATAGCCTTGTAAGCCGCCTATTTGGAGTTGGAAAAATGCAAGCATGCCCCAGACTAGAGCTACGAATAAATAATTAAAGGAACTTACGATAGCTTTACAATAGTTTGAATGTGGTTTATATAGTATTTAGTTTGAAAGTTGCAATTGTTGCACATGTAGTTTACACTTAATTTACAATAGTTTTGAAGCAGCACTACAACAGATTGCATCACGGGTTATAAACCATGAAGTCAACTGTTGGGCACTGCTGTACATAAATGGGTTAGGAAGAAATGGGTTGGAAGAAGGAAGTGATTGATGAAACTTTTTTCAAGCTTCATGTTAACTATTGCAAACTGTTGTGATGTGCAATTGCAAAACTACAGTTTACTACATGCAAACGTAAACTATACGTAAAATACATGTACATATCCTACTGTTAAACATCTTTTAAATATACGTGATTTTCTAACTTCATGGAAAATGTTATTATATTTAAAAGACATTTAATATCAGGACACATGCTTTATTCTGACATCTTAAAGAGCACTTAATACTGAAATCATTCAACCCTTTACGCACTATTATGTACATGTATACATAATATGCAAGGGATACATACAATTTATAATTTAGTTTACACAACTTGCGCAACAGTTTACACAGTTTGTTTGAGAGAAGATCATCATGGTCATGGCTGATGTCGTTTGTTGACCATTGATTGCCACATTTTTTCGTTGACCATTTGACAAATGATTTTTTCTAAATTTTCCAAGACAGTTAAGGGACATGCCAACATCCTGTAGGACCGAGTAGTCGCTGGACAGCAAAGACTTGTCAGCATTTTATTGCTGACTTTTATCAAGTCGGTCGAAAAGAGCGAGGAGTCTTGCTTCTTAAATGCTCCGCTGTTTCAACTTTCACCTTATCCATGCACTCTCAATCATATAACTGCACTTTTCATTTCAATTATCCAAATTCATGGAGACAACATTTTCAGAATTAACAAAATAAAAATAATATATAATATAATAATAAATAATTAACGGAACCACGTTTTTCATAATTAGCAAAACAATAAAAGCAAATTGAAAGTCGATTTAATGAAATATGAAAATAAAGGTCACTGGCAGTCGTCATATCACAGTATGAAAGTAGTGCCTGAAGATATTCCCTTAATTCAATAAAACATTCAACATGAATGTTGCACATTCTCGACCGTCACACCATCATGGCATAATTGAATCCTGAATTGAGAATTTCAATTCATTATTAGGCACCGTGCATGTGTATTTTCTCGAAATTTTGTAGCAGAAGAATGAATTTAATACCTAGAAAATGACAAGTTTGCATCTCAAGAATTCAGGTATAGAATTGCTCATCCTTGTAATTCAATTTTAACGAAATTTGCATTGTTTCCGGAAAGAAATTTGAATACTTATAATATTTCAATCTGCTAATCCGGTTCGCTGCAAAGCATTGAACAAAATGATAACTCCGTCAATCACCTTGGCATTCACATGAACAGTCTTAAAATGCTATTTCCAGAAGCAATGCTAGATTTGAGCTCTGAATCGAAGAAATTAAAATCATTGAAAAATTCATGGATGAATGCCAACTTGATTTATAGGAACAACTCTGCTCAAACTGTTTCCGTACAAGAGATTTTCAAAAATTTACTTTCATTCAACAGAAATCCAAATTTACAAACACAAGCCCGTGTTTTTTGTCGTCGAAATAGGTTGAAAATTTCACCAATAGGATATCGTCGCTTCCTTAGAATATTTGATTTTTTTGCCTTTATAGTATGATTAACAATTAGACTTAAAATCACGGGATTACTGTCGCTATCGCTGCTTTGAGTTAGGACTAGGATTCATATTGACATTCATGTCAAATAGAATCGAACAATCGAATGTTATGCAAGTTTGCTGAAATAATTATAGTGGTATACGCTCGTATAGTTGACCAAACGACAGGAGATCTGTGACATGTTTATAGCAAAAGCAAAAAGCAAACTCCCTTTTATTTTCAAGTTGATTCGTTATTGAAGCAAAAAGTAATACACTAGGACGGTACTCACCGTCCCCCGCCTTCAACGGTCGATGTAAACTAGGTTTTACATACTTCATATTGTAAAAATTCAATACAAATTTATCCCACAAAACAATTCGGATATGTTGTAAATCTACATGTAAATATGTCAAAGCATCTGTCAAAAAATTCTATCAATGCTGTAAATCGTACCCACAAACCTTTCTGCCAATGATTTTTCATTGTTCTTCTTTACTGAGACCGCTGCATGTGCTTCTGCCTATATTATCAATGAAAAGGAGAAGTCATGCAATTTTGAAAATACTTAGAAGGATTAAACCCAAGCTTGCTAAGTGGGAATTGGAGAGGGACATTGTACTGAGATCCGTTTTACCATTGAACGGTTGTGGTGAAAACATCCGACATCAAAACTAGAAAAATTGTTCTCAATAAATACTGAACACTAGGACACAACAATTTCTTCTACTATGTTTAGTTGCAAATTATGTATTTCCTGATGAGAATTTGCCTTCCCAATAGAGAGCAAGTTGAGCTGCCTTCTTCAATTTCTTCTTAAATCTTCCAAAGGCGATTAATTTCAGGGTTTGCACATTTCCGATTTGCTCAAAATGTCTTTGGTAGCAAAACAATATTTTTTCATCGTAATTGATGGTGTGTAAAGCTTTCCTATTAATAAGACAACATAGTCTGGCAAATTCTGAAGATGACAATCAAGAGATATAATGAATACAGTAAAGGTTTACATTAAATTATCTTGTGATGGTGGTAATTAATTCTACTAAATTTTACCAAATAATCGGAGTGGTTGAAGAAGATCTTTAGATTTAGACCTTTTATTCATTGGCTTGTCGAGCATAAACTGTTCATTCAGCTGTGATACAGCATGTAAAGACTGCATGCAAGAAATCAGACTATTGCTAGCTGTAGCGGAATCGGACAAGCGGAATGCGAAGATGTAATATAACAGCAGTGTAACGACAGTGGAATAAAGAAGTTATTCACCCGGTTATGGTGGTAGGCCTTTAGGGTTGAATAATCATCGCGTTAGGGGATGCTAATCCCATAGAAATCTTGAATATTTTTCTGGGGAATGGGCTGAGCATAAAAGCCCATCAGCAAGGGTCAATTTGAACTCGCAGGAAATTTATGATTGAATCGCTCTCGAATAAAATTTGCCAGTGAAACACTGAAAAGTGTGGTGAAACTCGCTGAGGACCACACTATAATCCGAATGGGTGAAACTGAAATGAATAAACACAGTAATTCAAATTGATTTTCTGCTACATGCATCGCCGAAAGTGACAAGTGTTGTAACAAGTCTTATGAACATCAGCAATGTTGTAATATTGAATTTAACCCCATATAATCGCCTACACAGCAGTTCGTATCACATAGAAAGTGAAGAATATTTAACTCATTAGATGAAAGTGGTGAAAATATTAGTTGAAAACGCTTAAAATTACAATTTAATTTACTATAATTAACGGTACTTCAAATTTGGTTCAGACATGAAAGAAAGAAATTTTGAAAATGTGGATAATGCTAGTTTGTGTAGGTAATTAACTAACAACGGCACATCGCTAGGTAGTCGCTCGTTCAAACCTACCCACGACTGATTAGGCCCAACAGGCCGAAACATGTCTCGTGGTAGCTACATCTGTTGAGATTTAGTGAATCTATCAATTGCCAGGTTACTTGTCGTAATACATATACGTGGTGGTGGAGTCCAAAACCGGACTAACCTATAACCTGTTGATAACGAATACTACTTTGAACTTCAGATAGGTCTTTATAGTCTGAGAAATTTATGTAAGAATATCGTCGAAAGTTTTTTCAGTTTTTTTTTTTTTAAAATAATTTTTATTTTTTATTTTAAATTTCTTCTATTTTCTCTGAATGTGACGAGATCGATTTGTTCTTAATTGTTATTAATTGATTGATTTTGATTGTACTTATATTGACGGATATCTTTGCATATGAATATGCACGTCTTTTGTTAATTGCTTCATGTGTTACGATATCAATCAAAATCGAGACTACGAGAACTGATTGCTATATGGAATTAAGAATTTTTAAAGCGGAAGACAATCTGTGGAGCAGATTTTTTCAACTGTTGGGTCGCCCGCAGGAGATTCCGGAGAGAAATCGAGTCAGTGCAAACTATCTGATTCAGAGGATGAAAACACCTTTAAGCGTCAAAGTAATCGAGAAAGTGCGACTGATCTGGCAGTGTGGCGAAAATCAGCACTGCGCCCCTTTGAATGCTGATACCGAACATCACATCGCCGGTCGTTGATGCTGACGGTCTTTTGATCGATTCGGGGAATCCAATGTCAATATTTTGCGTGTTAAAGGAAGTATGAAATCATAGCGAATTTTATGCAATTGTTATCTGCGATAAGAAGAAAATAAGGAAACGAACGAAACCCCCTCTACTTGCTTGCTTAATGACTCGCAGGAGACAAACACCTGCAGGGAGAACGGAGATGCCTTAACCTTCAAAAGGATTTCAACTATTGAGCCATCCTCTTATTCACCTGACTCCTGACTTCTCCCACTTCTTTCTGTTTAGTTTCCTCAAAAGCATCTTCGTGGACACCATTTTCAATCGCCAGTTCTGAATTAACTGCGTACTGAGTTACTGAGATTTTTGACATCGGGTTTTTTTTCTTTTTTTCATAATTGTATGTGTGAAAGATTGGCAAATTGGCAAAACGTGACGAATGCTAAGGCATACATTGACAAAAAAAAGTTTCTTTGAACAAAACATTTGTTTTTCCGTTTAATTATTATTAATTATTAGTGGATTGCTTATACTGTCAATGTTAATCAATCTAATATTAATTTAAAATCGCTAATCGCTAGAATTTATAAAAATTCTTGAAATTCAGACAAAAATGTTTGAAAATTTTGAAAAAATAGAAAACAGACCGAAAAAATTTCGGCGACCATATTTCTCATGCCTTAAAGACCTAAATTTACATCTGAAGTAGTATTCGTTATCACAGGTTATCTGCAAGTAGGTTAGTCCGGGACATTTTGGATCACACCACGTGTATATATATATATATATATATATATATATATATATATATATATATATATATATTGGTGAACAATGCCCGTAAATTTGATAAATCAAAACGAATTGATTTGTGATGCACTACATGTTTCAGCATGTGCACATGCCATCTTCAGGTGAACAAAAGACTGTTTGACATTTAATCACTTAAATACAAAATCGAGACATACCGGATGATGATCACTTTTCATACAATTCAACATTTATGGCGTCACGTTGTCTGGTCTCTTGCGTCAAGTCAAACAATAAAAGCAGTGAAATACAATAAAACAATGAAACTATTTACAGCTATTTACAGATTCAGGCATAGAGATATGGAGCTTCCCCGTTCATTCATCAGGTGGTCAATATTTGATTTCTTCAACAGGATAGATTCTAGAATTCTTGGATAGTACGTGCTAGAGACAATTTTGAAATTTCCTTTCTGAGGATGATGAATGTGCATACTGATTTCAGTGGGCGTTGGATAGCCCTTCAGATGCTCATTCATTCTCGTCACCAGATGCCGAACTGAACTACCGATGTAGCACTTGTCACAGTGTTCACACATGTATTTTAGTTTTGAGTTCGGACGGCACTTATGTTGAACATCGAGAAGAAAATAGTTTTTGCTAGTTTTTGAATTGTGGACGATTTGAACATTCGGAGTTGATATTATGTCTCTGATCTTTGTATGATTCAATAAATCTCCAATTCAGGGCATTGAAGGGGAAAGCTCCAATTGAGTATGCGCACCAATATGATTGAGAGTTTTTTGAGTGAGAGTCCGGTTCTCATTCTTTGCGAACATCTTTATGTTCGAACTCAATTAAGACATTTTTTGAAAAATATTTTTGAAAAATATTGCTGGATTTTTGATAACGGATTTTGGATGATTCTTCTGACGCTGGAATTTATTTTCAAAGCACGAGTCCAAAAAGAGATCTAATGGCGGCGAAGCGGTTTCGCTTAGGTGAAATACGCCGAATTAGGAGTATAGATAACGGTATGGTTTCTTTCAGCCTGCCAGGCTGAGTATGAGGATGAATTTCCCATGAATCTGAAGATGATAATTCCAATCGGAATGCGGCGGGAAAGCGGGCCTTTTTAAAATTGGCATGCACCAACATTTTTTATTTTCTTTTTATTTTCTTCCGACTACTACAAGTGGATGGGGACCATGGTTCATCATGTCTCGCCCCAAACGATGGCTCTTTCTTTCGCCATGGAAATGAAAAACATGAAAAAGGTTTTCTGTTCAGCCCCTGTCTTTTACAAAAAGAAAGATTGTGGATGATCTTCTGCAATTTTCGAAGCCGACGAATTATTTCATTTTTTTCATTCTTTTTTTAAATGATCTGCATTCTGACATTGATTTTACTCGAAGAGATGAGGTCAAATCAAATCTTGAATTTCTTGACACCATTGTCACCAGAGCTGATGATGATGGTTTCCATACTAGCTGAAAGAAACCAATACCGGTATCTATACTCCTAATTCGGCGTATTCACCTAAGCGATACCGCTTCGCCGCCATGAGATCTCTTTTTGACCGTGCTTTGAAAATAAATTCCAGCGTCAGAAATTATCAAAAATCCGTTTCTATCATCAGCAATATTTTTCAAAAAAATGGCTTCACTGAATATGAAATTACTCGCGTTCGTAAAGATGTTGAGGCAAGACATGAGAACCGGACTCTCACTCAAAATTCAGATCCATTAGAGTGTCGCATACTCAATTGGAGCTTCCCCTTCATTGCTGAAGGTGAGAACAATTTATTGAATCATATCAAAGAGATCAACAAAATTGTTCCTCCGAATGTCAAAATTCGTCCTGTTTTCAAAACTATGAAAACTAGCATGTTCTTCTCGAATAAAGACAAAGTGCCGTCCGAACTCAAATCTAACATTGTCTACAAATACATGTGTGAGCACTGTGACAAGTGCTACATCGGTAGTTCAGTTCGGCATCTGGTGACGAGAATGAATGAGCATCTGAAGGGCTATCCAACGCCCACTGAAATCAGTATGCACATTCATCATCCTCAGAAAGGAAATTTCAAAATTGTCTCTAGCACGTACTATCCAAGAATTCTAGAATCTATCCTGTTGAAGAAATCAAATATTGACCACCTGATGAATGAACGGGGAAGCTCCATATCTCTATGCCTGAATCTGTAAATAGCTGTAAATAGTTTCATTGTTTTATTGTATTTCACTGCTTTTATTGTTTGACTTGACGCAAGAGACCAGACAACGTGACGCCATAAATGTTGAATTGTATGAAAAGTGATCATCATCCGATATGTCTCGATTTTGTATTTAAGTGATTAAATGTCAAACAGTCTTTTGTTCACCTGAAGATGGCATGTGCACATGCTGAAACATGTAGTGCATCACAAATCAATTCGTTTTGATTTATCATATATATATATATATATATATATAAACACAGAAAGACTTAAAAAAGTTGAGATGGTGTGTGGCTTGTCAATGTAACAGGAGATTGAAAGGTATGATAATTGATTGACGTGTGACACAATTTAAGTGGCCTTTTTTTATGATCAACTCTGTACATACTAAATATCAACATCATTCAAAATTTTCATATTCTGAATTTGAACTATTTTGTTTTTAGATATTCGGCATTCAGTATCAATGGTTGCGAAGCTATGGGGGCCAAATTCCATCTCAAGCTTTGATCGGTGGTCATTCTGTAGATCGTGAAGCGTTATATGTTGCACGTAGTCACGTGAACGGTGAACTTGTCTGTGGCTACGTTATTTCCAGTCATGGGTGTGGATACTTCCCATTGGATGATGTGACATGTCGCCAAACAAGCTATGAAGTTCTATGTATGCGTCGACATTAGATAACGCGCGCTGTCGTGAATCTGGTTTCAGATCCACAGCTGTGAAATAGTGCAACAATGTTTCATATGTCTGATGTAGTGTGTCTTAGACAGGTGAATAGTCGAGGTGACCCTCACAATACCGAATATTTACGTCGACAGTATAATGTGAAAAACAAAAACGCGTGGTCAGAAATCGATTTTAAAACAATTGATTGGTCGAAAATAATTAATTGATTGCAATAATTGCAATTAATTGATTGATCTGTACGGCAAATAATATCAGTTGACGGCCACATTTCAATGCATGGTTGAATCCTAATTTGGATTTCAGCAGTAATTGTAGGTCTACGAATTCGGTCGGTATGAGAGGTTCAACGTTTCTTATCGAACCGGTGTAACCAGACGGAGCATACCTACTTACAGCAAAAATCCCTGTAAAAAGTGTTGCAACACTTCAACTGTACAGCTCTTCAGTGTGCTGCATTTGTAAAAAGTCAAGACATATTTTGCACGCTTCTGAAATCTATATCATTCGGAGGTATAGGCCTGCATGCACTGCTCGTAAAGTGAGCTAAATGATTGGACTACTTCTGTTAAGATTTAGAATACGGATATAAAACGTTATAGGACCGAACATTCCACAGTTTATTCTGTGCTGCTACACCTGGTCAGCAATCAGAAAAATCATAATTTCCAAAACATTCTAAGTATGTAGTATAAACATGCAGCATTTACTAATGGCATCCGGAAAAAATAGCACAATGTGTGCATACATGTAGTTAGAAAATACGATTTCTCAATATCGGAAAATTATGCAGCAAAATTAGTCTCTGTTTGATTCGAGTTCTCGACCAACTCAGATGATTTGCATGCAAGAAGATTTCTATGTATGGATAAATATAGGAGATTCATCAGTGCTTGCTACACATGCTATTCCTGGGCAATTGCTCTGACGAAAAATTTATGTCGATGTGAAATTCTACAGAAGCTGATACATATTTAGAATCAAATTGCTTTCTAGAAATAAATTCAAAACCTAGTTTTGTTTTTATAACTCTTCACTGTGCATTTCATAAATAATTTCTCACACATTTGCTAGTTTTGCTCTTAATTTTTGAAAATTTTCGATTTTATTCACAGGATCATTACGACTGCAGGCATCGGAGTTGCTAACCGGTTAAATAACCCAAAACAGAGAGGAGTGTTTGACAAGATCTGAAAGTGATGAAATGGCAGCAATTCTTGCGGGGTCGTCTCATAACAGCGAATCTCAAAACAGCGAAGTCTCATAATAGCGAATCTCAAAATAGCGAAAACATATTGCATAATCTTAAGAAGTCCTCGAGAAATTATGCTTGCTTGATTAGTAGATAACTTGAATGGCCATATCATCACTATCGTTTCACTGTCAAAATATATAGAAGAAGCATATGCTTATTTTTCTATTTCAGTATGGAATCACTATGCAACAGTGATGTTCGAATTACAAATCATTTGGAGGGATGGCATCTGAAACTGAAAGATAATATGGGAAGTGCCCATCCAAATAACTTCAAGATCACGCATACATTCGTTGAGGAGCAGAAAATGTAAAGCATTGAGATGAGTCAACTGGATTTTGGAGCACCAACAAAAAGGAGAAGGATGAAATATGTTGCTTTAAACGAAATACTAGACCGACTGCGCGAACAATAGATTTTAAATGAACTCAGTCGCCAAGCTTATGCCAGGGTTGTCTCGTACATAATGGGTTTTTAGAGAATATATTATATTAACTTATTAACTTATATATTATATTAATTCTCATTTTTTTCATAAGCTTATTTCATATACATTGTACAAGGCATATGTACAGTATACATGGAAATTCATATCCTTGTCAGTGGTATGGATGATGGGTGTTATTTACTAATCCAATTACCTTTAATAAACTATAAAAACATAATTTCTCGATGACTTCTTAAGATTATGCAATACGTTTTCGCTATTTTGAGATTCGCTATTTTGAGATTCGCTATTTTGGGATTCGCTGTTATGAGACTGACCCATTCTTGCTATTAAAATAACCTTTCTTACACGTATCTTAACTGTTGCGTACGTCGCAAGTGCTAGGGGAGTCGAGGACAACTTAATTGAGGATAATCCCAATTGTATCTGACAGCACAGTGAGTAAATCCGAAGTGTCAATAATTATTACGCTGTGTCAAAGTTGTTTTTTGCCTACTTGACTCAACTTACAAGGCAACCTATGGTAATTGTGCCATACGTTAATGTATGTATATTAGGTCCTGACCATCATCGAACAAATGCACAATAAATGAGCAATTAGTGACACTCATGATTCGTCTAAATACCGAGAGGACGTTGATAGAAGTTTGGAAGATGTTACTAGAGTCAATGTTTATTAGTCTGCATATGTAAATCTTATATTAATAACCATTATTTCAAAATTTCTGTAAAATCCTCTGCTTTTCAACACTGGTCTTGATGGTGTGGTGAATAAAACGCTAAAGCAAATTAGAAAGGCAAAATATTATTGTAAAACATTTTGGCTTGCGTTAAGTGGCAAATAACTTGACATAATATATTTCAACTTGCTTTGAGGTTCAACTATCTTTCTAATATTATCGGGAATTTATCGAATTAGATATCTCATTCAGAAACTTAAACATTTCTCGGAACCTCTTACGAAAATTCATATGTAAAAATGCAGCAATTTGAGGTCTCAAAATGCTTTTCCTTTTGCCAAGGTCACTTCGATGTGATAATGTGACAGAAAGAAGCGGGTCACAAGAAAACAAATGTTGAAGTTTTTTGATAAAGGCTATCCAGAAAGTTTGATAATTGAATAGGATGATTGAAAATACAGGAAATAAAAATATTAAACGCATTGTTTGGAAAAAAATTAGAAAAGCAATTTCTATGTCCTTTTATGGCATAGGCAGATATTTCATCACCTTGATTCACTAAAAGTGAATTGATTTCGAAATACTGAGTAAGATCTAGCACTGATGTGAAATCCCGAGATTGATATCTTTAGAGAGAGCTCACTACACAACAGTTTTATTTACATTATTAGTTTCCTGGTAAGCGCTCAATCCAGGTATTAAAACACTCAGGAAAAATTCTTTTCATTTTACCACAACGGCTGCAAACTTCATTAGCTTAGCATACTACAATGAGGCACAGGCCCTTTTCATATTCTCTAATCATGTGATCCTCTTGAGCTTGAGATGCTTCGGATTTTGGAATACCAAACTGCTAGTATAATGCAGGGAGAAAATAGCTGTAATTTTGAATAGAAAACCGTTTTCCTCGGGATCTGGTAGTTGTATACTTTGTCAACCCTAATCCTGTGGTAAAGTCTGTGATCCCGAATCCCATGATCAAGAAATGTCGCGATTTTGCAAATTCGAATCCGGGGTTTTCCCTCTATTAACCCTGAATCTCGTGATCATCAAAAGTCGGGAATTTTTTTGTTTTCTACCTAATACTATGCGTGCCACGATGATCAATTTTCACTTGAAGTGGAATACCTTTCAACCACTTTTACCCGGGCGATTTTTACTTTAAAAACTCGTGAGGAGGACTTCTGAAGCCCTCCCATCAGATTTTGATGTTCCTAGGATTCAATTGATCCCAAGATTCGCCGCCACTCCCAACAAAATTGACGCATGTTCGTTCCAATTGTGGCATCGATTTTCTGACCTATTCGGCCATCAATTGTGAAGTCAATTAAAATTTTAGGTGTTACCATCTGTGATAATTTGTCTTGGGATATCTATCCATTTCAGCAATGTTGCGCTTACAGCTAATCGTCGCCTACACATTTTGCGGGTCATGCGTCCATTTGCATCGAAACAAGCTTGAACGTGTTGTTAGGCGAGCACACAAAATTATTTGCAACCTGACTGAACTTGTAACATAATGCCTAACTTCGTCTCATGCCATGAACGTCTCGTTCTGAAATTTTTGCGTCAATGTGAAAATCCTTCTCATCCGTTGAGCTCACTGTTTCCAGCGCGTTTGCCTAATTCTTGGCACCTTCGCATTCCGCTAGCAGTGCCCGCTCGTAGATCATGCTCATTGTTTCGGTATGCATGCCGCCTTTATAATTCCAAGTTGCAAATATCTCAAAGAATGTCCTGCCTACTGTGGTGCTATTGTATTTTTGTGTGCTTATCATTATCTTATGTGATTTTATGCATATGTGTGTCTACAAAAAAGATTTTGTGATTTCCAATACTTTCAATAAAGGAGATTATTATTATTATTATCTCATTACATGAAACAATAGTTAAAATCTGAATTCCACTTTTTCAAAAAAATGATTTTTTAGAATCTGTTGGAAATTGACAGTAGATGACTCTAGAAAACGACGTTTTGTAATCAATCATCACATGAAACGTCTCATGAAAATGTTGCAAGCATGTTTGATTGCAATGAGATAGTTAAGCGGCGCTAATTATAACTCAAATAGAGATTTTTGAAAATGCATGTAAATTACGTGTTTTCTGCTGTTCTCTTATTTATGCATCGCGGAGAAAAACTACATCCAAAAGAATGATTGTACTAATTATATCGTGAGACATGACAATCTGTCTACTTTGTACTTGGAGTCTGCAATTTGTAGCATGAAATTGACAATATTACTTATACAGCTATCATGAGTAGATTATTACATGGATGTGCAGTTATGTGAATGAATGAGCATGTTATTTATAACTTAATCTTTCTTTTAAATTTTTTAAATTCTTCTTTTAAATAACTTTTAATCTTTTCTTGATTTGGAAAGAAATTGACTAAAGCTCTCGATTTTCAAAAACAATGGTCACGGACAGAATTTGATGTAATTTTAGCTTGCTATCAGAAATACGCAGAAACTGAAAGGCACGAAATTGGAGTGCTAACTTTGCTAGTTTTTCCGCAATATCAAAAAATTGAAAGGGGTTACAGGACCCCCACCCGGATAACATAGGGTAAATTAACTATTGTCAATCCTGATGCTAATGAAACCGACTTTGACCTGATCTCGTATCCCATGATCTCCAAAGTCCAAACGCCGTGATTTAATATTATATCCTTGGGTAACGTCCATCTAATATAGTTGTGACCGACAATACGCGCGTTTAAAGCAGCTAAAATCAACGACACTAGACGATATTTTAGTATTCGACTTTGTCCGTTGACCAACACTGTCAATTGATTCTCAGTGATCCGATTCCTGGACGGTTTACCTGGTCACGAATGGATAACCTTGATTAAAAAACTTGAATGAATATTATTTAGGCATTGTCTTGCATTACTCATCCACTATATTATCTGCCCAAATTGAAATAATCGATCAGGTCAAAAGGTACATGAGTAACGATGTAAAAGCTTATTTAAGCATCACTCAAGTCGTTGACATGATAATCAAGTACATTTCTATGGACAAAAGAAAATGATGATTCAATCAAGCGCTTATGTCAGATGAAATATCAAGTAAATAAGATTGAACGCGTCATTCTATTGAAGGCATATCATTAAATTGTCGTGAGAGAGTAATTAAAGTAAAGAGGAACCTTCAGGATTTATCCTTTCCCTTAGAGTTGGAGTAATTGCTCTTCTTACAACTATACGATTGAAAGGACATATGCGACTCCAAATGTGCTATCCTGATTTGTCCTACATATGCGATTGAGCACGCTGTCCAACAAGATCACACATGACGCAACAATAAGAGCTGATAAGTAGAGTCCGGCTGCCAGAACGAGTTTCTGCACGGATTCACATAATGATGCACATAATATGCCTACTACTAATCTATGCGTCTTCCGACATGTAATCGGATTTCTTTTTGTCACACAAGATCAAAGAAAAACGCATGCAAATCCATTGGCAAGCAGATTGGAGTTTTTGGTAAAAATGATCATTGTCTATATTTTCTCATTAAATGAAAAGTACTCAGTCTAGAGTCATAAAATTTTGTCATGGAAAGCCTTAAGGTCATGAACCCACGTGTTCATGCACCTGTGCCTATGAAGCTAAATACATTTAGATCTAGCAAGCCTTCTAATGTCGGAAAACACGGCACTTTGGCCAGTTATAGTCATGCATCACATTTTCCAATACATGAAATATCTGAAGCATGATAATACCGTATGCAATGATACAAGGTTACCTGAATACTTACGTGTGTGAAGTTGTCGGAACCATACAGCGGCACCATTACTTATCACAGCGAGATTTTATTCCAAACAACTTCTACTTTATCAATTTCAGCCTCCTGATCACGAATCTGGACTCAGACTCCACAAATTCACAGTTTTGTTTGAGAAATTCAAGTTTAAAGATAAAATGGTTCCTCTGGGTGGAATTTCACATACTAGACATTCCATTTCATGACTTTAGACTGATTAGGAAGTTTACTTCCTACTTAATCATAGGAAGCTTAGAAAATCTCATTTTTTCCTTAAGCTTCAACTGCTTCCCATTGGATTTGCATTGAGTTTCCGTTGATCCTGTTATCAACAACAGGAGCCTAGTAGAATTCGGCAGAAGCCATACAGATTCCTTGTAGCTATAAAGTGTACATCATTCTGTGAAAGTCTCATTTTCGGCATCTCTCCCTGTAGATACTCGTGCTGCACCTGTAGATATTTGTGGCCGGAAAATCACTGCATGCGACGATGAAATTGTCAAATGCTCAACATCAATAGGTAAATGATTTTCTGTTTTAAAACCCTGTCAAAGACATGCTTTTTGAGCCTATGCAAAATCCTTTGTTTTCAAGACAGTCATAGAATTTATGATTAAAAGTGCCACATTCGTCAAACGATAGTTGGCAAAGATGAGTCGCAAAATTCCTGAAATCAAAGGCGCTAAGCTATAATTTATCTCATACTATTGTAAATAGTGCATGAATGAAAATAGAAATAAAATATGAAGTTTGAACGGAGCTCCTAAAAGTCAGCCTCTAACACTTGCATGTACACAGTTTCTTATAAAATCGACGAATTGTTTTCTATTTATCTTATATCAATTATGAAAAAATTGCTCTTCCATTGATTTACTATTCAAAGTGTGAAATTACTTATCTTTCAGTAAAGATTATCAATTATATTATCAAGACCAATAGTTAACATTTTCTGCATTTATCAGTAGGTTTGATAATATATCTCCTTTTTTGTTCGCTTGTAACTCCTATATTAAATCCAGTGTTTCTCAACCTCTTTCGCATCGAGGCAGCATTAGAACTGGTTGAATTCACGTGACATGAACCATAGAGGTCGGACATCAATACTATCCAAATTCCCAAGTTTTTGCTGAACAAAATTTCAAAATAGCACCCCCTTTCTTTTCGCCGAAATTTTATGTCTCTTAAATTATACAGACAATTTCATTGATTTGATTAATTTCATCAAGGCCATTATTTAATCATGTTGTAGATATCTAGACGTCCATGGTCTTCATATCTCCTTAGTCAAGAACTTACGAGCTAATATCGCACTGGAAGAACTGTTGGACACACAGAATTAAATATTTTGTTTGTCTGCTTCGCGCGCAGATGAATCTATTTCTGTGGCTAGACAATTCCATGGACTCCAAGATGTTGCAATTAGATAAGATATTGGCATTCCGAATTCATCTTTATTACATGCTTTTCATTTAATAGAACATAAAGCTATTTTTAGGAATACAGCAAGCTTTTCTAAGGTTTTGGTCACCTCCTCGAAAAATGGTAGATTGCGATTTAATTGAAGCCAACTATTATGTGACTGATATTTTTCAATATCCAAAAATATGACTCGTGCGAAATGTTCTTTAAAGCATGTTGATTCAAATTCGGAGAATTGCAGAAAATAGATCGCTGCTTATGGTGGAAAAAGTGGTTGCTTCCAAAAGATATTACAGATGCCATAAACGTTTTAATCTGAACTGATGATATCAGCCTCTTTCTATATTAAATCCAAAAGTACAGAGGACATAATACTTCACGCACAACCTGTGCGCATCATCAGACGAATGAAACAGCTTTCTTTCTGTATTCCAATAGTGCTGGCGATTTTGTCTGTACGACTTTCCACCATGAAGCAGCCGATTGAATGAGTTTCGGATTATGCATCATTCATAGCAGTTGACACTCTAACTCTTACTAACTGATTACTGCATACTTTTATAATGTACTATATTAATCGTCATTCTCAATTGTCAAACACTATCTAAATGATTGGAATCGATTGATTTTCTTCGTTTAGAAGGATGTTCTCAGCGGTTGACTTAGAAATTGACAACAACATTCAGAAATTTGATCGTCACGCGGAGTTATAACTTCATGTTCGTGTCAAATTTCCTGATGTCTAAGATTCAAATATTGCTTGTCTAAAATCTTAGAGGAATAGTCTTTGGAAGAATCAGTCAGCGATGAGTGAGTTTCCTTAAGTTTGTCATTTTGTATCTTTCATGGCGAATGTGACTGTATTTTTCTGCAGAGATACAATCTCGTCGGATGTGTACACTTCTCTGTCTTTTTGCGGTGTTCTTTCTGCTCCGACTTAGCTTTCGGAAACGTCCAATTCCACCGCTAAAAATATTCGTTTATGAAGAACACCATGAAGGTGAGGTTGAATGATTGAGTATATGAGTTTAAAAACAATGTTTTTAAGAGATTCCGAGCTATGCTTATTTGGAATTAGAGCATTAAAGTGTGATCAACTTCTAAGCTGGCCGGCATGGTGCCCGGAACTGTTATTTTTAGCAGAAACGGGCCGAAATGGCTTGAAAACAAATTTGCTTTTCTCGCAAATGAGTGATCACAATTTATTGTCTAATTCAATTCAAGGTATTTAGCCTTGCTACACTGCTGTTATGTAAGGGGGAACGGGATAGTGGTTACAGTGGGCAAAAAATAAGATAAACCTCCACTAAATCCTGCATTTCCCTATGAAAGCAATTCAGTTCAATTTATTCGACTGGATATTGAAAAGCAATTTTTTTCGTACTTTGAGCAACTTTTTTGCTGTGTCTTCGGCTTGAGAGTAACTTTCGTGTTAATTCTCTGTCGCGATTAACAGGTTAGCCAGTGAAATATTTCTAGTTTTTTTCCAAATGGACCAACAGCAGTTAGTCTGTCAGTGCTAGAAACCTATTTTTCTGAACCGAATAGCCGATCCTCTCTTAATGTCCAAATTCACCGGAAGCATCATCCGACATGTCTGATCCGAGTAAAAGACAACCATGCCTAAATTAAACAAATGATAGAAAGCTCGTGATGCATATCCATAGAATACGAACTTTCAACTATGAGTTCGCGTCATTTGGCATCAATTGCATTGAGCAGTATTTTGTGTATTCTGTATTTAACCAAAAATGTCAAATTAGCTTATCTTGATTGTTTTCATGATACACATAGTAATTCATGATTCATAGATTTCATGATGCATCATAGTAACAGAAAGCTAACAACAATAAGTTTTAAACAAATAGTATGCAAAACTATCCTATTGTAGTTCGTATTGCATGGTTTATATACTGCATATTAGCCCCGTGCTATTGGTATATTACATGTATAGTACGGCTACGGAGGCTACTCGAGCTGCATTATGTGGTCGTAATACTTACTAGCTCATCCGCTAAACTATATGTTGTAAACTCCCTTTTTTACTGAGATGTTAAATTGCACAAGATTTGAAAAATCATATATTTGATATAACATAAGACTTGCGATAGGTAGCTTAATTGCAATTATGATATTAATCGCTTCTGTTCTTTTGTCAGGTACAATTAAATATACTGGCATGAGTAATAAATGATCTGTGGTGCAGCAATGTCTGAATTTGATTTCTATGTGAAAAAGTGCCTTAAAAAACAGCAGATACTTATCTGTTTCAGGGCATGCGACAAACTATTCGCCTCGGGATTTTTTTCCTTTGACACTGATTCACTATGAGAGAGGTTGTCATAATTCTGCATGTTTTGAATATTTTGCTGTACACCTTTATTTGAGCGATTGTCGCAACTTTTTTTATACCCGTACGTAGGAGTGCTCACTCGAGGTCCATTTAGCATATCATCTCAGATCCTATCAAATTTTAAAATGAAGATTCACTATGACCGCACTGGTCTCTATATAATGTTAGCCGACTTAAGAAGAAACTGTACGCCATGGCGTTATGGATCCTCAATTTGAATAATAGTAAGCTTGGGCATTTAATGCAATTTTTGCCAGAGCAACGAAAAACAATTTCATAAAATATGCTTCTTTGCATAATACAGCTAAAGAAGCAATTCTACGACATGCAATTGAATTAAAATATAATCTGAAGCAATTCAGAATTTAGTTGAGCAATGCATGGTGCTCAAAATAGAGAGAAGCAATTATTCAGCATTTTTATGTGCTCATGAATTAGGCCTACATGTTCACAGAATTAGGCGGAAGACTAATAGGCTATTAACATAACGTTTGAAAGTCTACAGCAGTTTTTAGAGAATCTTAAGTGAACTTATGAATATTGACTGTAATTCAACTTCTACAGAATGAAAAATCTACAATTTATAACAAGTAACTTCATTAAAACTAATGAACCATGACTTCAAAATTAGCAATCGCTGTGAAGCAAAATAGGTTTTGTGGCATGTATTATCACTGAATTAAATTAACCACTGATCTTTTCTGTTGGTATTCATATTATTCTCGCCGTTCTCTCACTAAACCATCCCGAACAAAAGTTGATTGACGTGATTCACGGAGACTTCTTGATCAATAGCTCGTTGAACACCTTTTCCGCTGAAGTCTTCGCAGATTGCACCCTCTCGTTCTGGTCGCAGAGAATAGATAGGCCTACTGAAGTAAAAGAAAAACAAGTTTAGTGCTTGGAATTATATCGTGGTCTGCTCAGTAACCGCTTAGAGTTGTTCTGCTTACATCAATACTGTCACAAAACATCGATTGGGCAAATAGAAGTAATTTCATGGATCCAGTTATATTTGAATGCCACGGAATGGAAATCGAAATGCAGCTACAAGAGCATCCAGAAAATTATGACAACTCTTCTCATGAGCATGTTGCTTAGGATGTTTTCACAACATTATAGTAATATGATGTACATGCAAAAAGAGATCAAATATTTACGAAGTCAGACTGAACTTAAGTAGCATTTATTCATGTGGAATTTAATGCAAATTATATATACAAGCGAATTACCTTATATATAAACACATTTCTTTCAGAATTTCAACACACAAGTAGGCCAATAACACAATTATTTAGAAATTCCAAAGTGCAGATGCCTTTTAAGGGTTTTCAAAGGCATTAGAAATGCAAATGCAAATAAGCAGGTTTAAAATGCAGTTTTTCAAATATTCAATTTACCATTGAGCTCATCATAAATTTCCAAAAGCGAAGGAAATTCACTTAATAAACAAGATATTTTTCATTTTTGCCGTCGGAGATCGAAAGAAATTTGAAAATCTTTTCATCAATGGTTCTTAATCAACATGGATGTATTGCACTACATTAATACTCTGGACTAATCCCTTGTTCAAAGCTATTTTTTCTGGTAGAAATTCTTCTAGCGAAGTTGAATCAGTCTTATTCAAAGCATGTATAAGTCGACATTCTCACTTTGTGAGCAATGCACATTCGGCAGCATTCGTGAAAGAGGAAGTTTCACCAATTTTGAAAGTAGACTGGTACCATGTAGCACGTTCTATATAAATTAATATTACTGACCAAATGACGGGATATCATGTTCATATTGATAAAGCAAGAAAAAAGTATCCCCCTTTAACAAAGTATCCCGTTTGTTTTATGGTTGAATTTCTAGTACATTAAGTCACTTAGGTCCATCGACCATTAAACATCGACGCCGAAGTATTGTTTGGTTTGTGCTGACTTAATTTGATAGAAATTCGACCAAAAAAACAAGGTGAGTTACTTTTTTCTTGCTCTATTAATATTAATAAATATTGACAAACTCGAATTGTCCGCCTGAATGGTGGCCAAAATTTAAATAAGTCTTCTTGAAAAATCTGAAATTGAAGAGGGTTAATGTTTTACTATGGAGAAATGAAATTTGGTCATTCCAGTCTCCCCTAACATTATCCTCCTGGTGTCATTTCAAATTTTCTTTTTTCCATCCGCTGTTGACACAACAATATGAAATTCCTTCCATATCGAATAATTCCCTGAAATGTTTTCGAAATGCATGTGCAGTACATCATTCTGCTCACGCAAATTGATATTCTCACAATACAATGCACTCGAAAGTACATGTAGTATTTTCCAATAAATATTTTCAAAAGTTAGCAGAAAAGAGTCTAAAATTTTAGATTATCTGGATTAGTCTAGAAATGTGTACTGAAATAATAATAGTAGTATCTTATTGCACATATAGCAAAAAAATTCCCCGGTTAAAACTGCTCGAAACGCCCTTAGTTTTCCACTAAGTTGTACATGTACAGTACTTAAATGAGCCATTAATAAAATGAAATTCCAACCTATAGGTGGCGGTTTCAGCTGCTGCTGATTTTGTAAATTTTCTTTGTTGCACAAATTGACATAAATACTGTGCACATTTCCTCAAAACATCAAAATGCAATTGTTTTTGGTCTAGCTAGTTCAGAAATCTTGGACAATATTGATACTAAAGAAATATGTGCTGCTTATTTTTCATGTGGACATTACCTGTTTTTGAGCAAAAAACATCTTACAAGTTCAAAAATGAACGTTATGAATTCCCTACGCTGTAATTCACAACAACTCGATTTTACAACAACAATAATTTGGTGTTCAAAAGCGTAGCAGGAAGCAATTTACTCTTGAAAATAACAGTTGATATTAGCATCGCTGAAAGTTAGCGTAAAATCAGAGAAAAAATAAACTTGGTAGTGAGATGAAACAGTGCGATATTTTTGCAATATTCTTAGTTTTCGACAAAAATGATGAACTTCACAAATTGCGTGGCAATTTCAAAACTGAGTCGTTTCTCAAAATGCAAGTCTCAGACAAAACACTGCAAATTGCAGTATGATTTTGTCTTAACCCAAGCCCTTCGATAAGCTAAACAATACGTCCATATTGCGTCTGCACACATTTATTGGCAGTCTGGGTTGCTGATGCTGGTTAATGCTCATCTTCTTATCTTCGATGTATGGAAGTGAAAAATCAAAAAAATTTGAATATTTGAAGGAAGTCGGAGAAAAAACATTCTTTAAATATTTTAAACGTAAAAAGAGACTTGACGACTTGAAACTTATTTTCATCCAATAGATGTTGTTGGTTTAAAAGAAAGTTCTGAATGATAAACGGTTCCAGAAATCTTGCAATAGCATGAATGAGTAGGCCTACCTAGTGTGCCCTAGTACGCATGAGTTTAAATCCATTTCAATCCATTTAAATCCATTTTCAATCCACCAAGACGCGCAGCTATTTTCCGTCTGTTAAAATTTATCCACAAATTATCGCAGTGTTAATATATAATTTTTTTCAAAGTAAGGCATCATAATTTGATCGCGTGTGATCTTTTGTAATATTGGTCGATTGATTAGAAATTCTCATATGACATGAAATACTAATTAGAAGGTCAACAGTAATCAAACTTGTAACTTCTTCACAGAAACTTGCTGAGCGACTGCTGAGAGAACTCAATGCCTCGTTATTTTGGCATGATCGAGCAAAAAAGAATGAGACAACTTAGGATTATGTACATGGCACAACCATTCCTGTATGCGTATGTGTTCGCGCATGTGTTCATAGTAATCCATATTCAATTAAATGGAATCTTCACAACGATATAACGGCTGTCAACGAATTTCATAACGTATTAAAAAAAAGTTTCTCCCCAGCACCGTTTAAAACACTTTCAAAATATTTTCTTCACTTTAAAAAAGAATGCTAGGTGTCTCTATGGTGAGAGACGAAGCATCAACGAGACATAGCATTACTGTGAGATGCTTGCAGATTTCTTGAATTTTGACTTTGGCCATTCATTTCATGAATGGTCGAAGGAATCAAGAATCTTGATGTTAAACTTCAATCATTGAATTACTAACAGATGTAATTAAATTCGGTCAACATCGATTGGCCATCTTCAGACAGACTGTTAGTCCGTTAGTCTGTCTAATGATCACTGGGCGGTGAGTGTCCTCATGCGGACAGGAGTTTCGTTCTGAATCATTTGAATCTTATGGGTCTGTTCAAATCTGGACACCTGACAAAGCAATTCCAGAAGAAGGGCAAGCAGAACGTCACACTGAAAAGGAATCTTCTTGCTGGCGAGATGAGAATTCTTATCCGGCTCTATTTAATCTTAAGACTATGTAGTCGTGATGAGCTGCATGTATGACACCGCCACCGATGACTCCGAACTTCTAAACGACGTTGTAATCCAGTGGTATATCAAATTCATAAAACAATTATTTTCATACTTTTCAACCATGAATTTGAATTCATGAAAGAATTTTGAAATGAATGATATTTTATTTTCTGCAGGGCGAGTATAGGAAAAAAGAAGTACAAGAAAATATTGCTCTCAATTTCAAGAGATGTATTATAGAATGTGTTATTCAGATATAATTGTCTAATAATCACATGCTGTATAATATTTGATAGTATAACTTATATTTATGCGAACTGATAGATGCTAGCTATGTTAATATATTCCCGGTGTTATTCGTGTCTTTCGCAAATATGTTTTTTGGTGCATACAATTGGGATACAATTGTACATTCATGCTTTAATTTTATAGGCTAATAAAGCTTGTTAATGTAAGACGCAAGTGACGCACTTTGCAATTGCATCTTTTCTAAATAATATGAAGCTTCTGATATCAACTTTATGCAAAAGAACAGTTCAAATAATGTCCTGCGGTTCGTGATTATTAAGCCCTAGTGACTGTCACGACTATAGGATAGACCAATAGAGTAGGGATTGACCGCGGGTAAAAGTCTCGCGTCATTTATTCCTACTCGGCCTCAGTATTCCTATTTCTACACAATCATGCGCACTTGGCCGAGTCCGACCAAATTCAATGTCCTGTTATGCTAACTTGAAATCAACCTGTTTAGACTGACCGTGAATATTTCCATAAGGCTTTGATTTAATGAAGGTTTTAGTAATTAAATTCGAAACAGAATATAAAAGATGCAACAATGATATGACGTTTCTGCAACATGGGAGCTGAGAATGACTTCAATCATGAACTTGTGACATCTGAGACAAAACGTCCATGTGTATCATTTCTTTCTCAGCACCAACAATATATCATATTTCAAAAAGGTTATTTCTCTCAATTTTCTTTCTGTTCGCATCAGTTATCCCCAGGTGGTTGGAGAACTCAGTAAACAAGGATAGGCAACATCCCCTGCAACTCCTGCATGTCGACGCACACGCAGACTTGGCTCTACCTCGAGTTCATCCCGATATGCCTATCTTCCGACGACCAGTTAATCCTACAGAAATCGCAGCCATGATGCAGAAAAATGATGTTTTCATTGTGGTAAGTTATCTTTTGGAAAGCAAGAATTATGCGACCTTAGACGTAAATTAATATTTCAAAATGTTGTGTGGTCGAACATTTAATTTTTTCGCATAGATAGAAGGAAAACATCAGATGATAATACTGACATTTCACGTGATAATAAAAATACTGTGTTATCGTGACATTTAGATTCAGAATTATCATCATTTAGATTCAAAGTTTCGTCATTGTGCTAAATGTTTGTCTAACCATGAGATGAAGAGGATTATTGAATTATCTTTACAATTTAAGGAGTGTGATTTCAGGGAATTTGCACATATTTTCTGTCAATGTGCTTGCATTTTTCATCACAAAGACATTTATTGTTGGTACCATCAAAACAGGGGCCTTCAAAATTGCAAATTTTTACTTGACTGCCGCTATCAAAAACTGTAACTAATTGATTGACTGATTTGAAACGGAGAAGTTTTTTATTAACTGGTCATAACTTGTAATGGCGTCACCACTCAGCATTGTAGGACAGACCTCTCATCTCAAGTAATCCTATTTTGAAATACCACAAAACATGTATTATTCACAAACTAATTTACACAATACACAATGCTTTAATAGATAACGGCATTTTATGCTCTGTTGTGCACATGTCATCATTCATTCACTTATGGTTCAATAATATCACAAAATTATTTTGTAGGAATTTAACGGCGACGTCTGTAATTGATTGTATCAACATTCACATCCAATTAAGAATATGCATGTAGCTGCGTGTATTTCCTGAAATAAGTCTGCTCATTGTACAAATTGATAATAAGCTATTATGCGACTTGTGCAATATGCATGTTGCCTCATTCTTTAAATTTAAATATCGAAAATCAAAAATTACGAATTACCAAATGGTAATAATAATTAATTGCAATTAATTGGCTGGTATAGTTTCAGAATTGAAATTAACTTATTGTTGCCATCCAACAATTGCAATTAATTGGCTGGTATAGTTTCAGAATTGCAATTAATTTATTGTCGCCATTCAACAATTGTATTTTATTAATTGCTTTCTGCTGCAATCAAAATTAATTGATGGTTTAGCGCAAATTGTTTGCGATCAAATTTTGATTACCCGATTTTCAGCATTCTTACCGAGAGGAACTATAAATTCAATATGCATTGAAATCTTACTTTGATAGAAATATTGTAACGAATGTGAAGATTGCTGTAACGATTACACCATACAGCCATATTCAGGTTAACAGATGTGCGTGCATACTCAAACAAAATGAAGAAATTGTTGTCTAGGATGGTAAAAAGTTTGGGGCGCAGTGCTAGATCCTATTTTTCTTGCTAATTTATTGCTTTATGAATAACTTTTTTGATTGCCTCACATGCATGAGCAAGTTTGTACATGTGGGCAGGCATGGAACGCTGGTAGATCATTGAGAGTACATTGTTGAATACATTTCACAGGTGACGAGGAAGAGGTGAAAGCAGAAGCTAATATTATTTGTTGGATTTAAATCATATTAAGTCAAATTTAAATCGATTTGTTCTAGCTGGGGTTCGGCGAAAGGGTCATTGTTGAGTAGTCGTGAATAAGAAGCCACTACCACAGAAGATTGTAAAATTCCAGAGGTGTAAAGTTTCAGACACGAAAGTCTGACCGCGTCCTCTGAAGACGATGCGAAGGACTCTACCACCAAGCTGTATGATTCTGTAGTGCTAGGCAAGCAGGAGGGCAGGCTACAAACTTGGGGCACCAGTAAAGTGCGGTAGAGGTTTAATGAGCAAAGCGATTGTCCAATCGTTTCCTCGAAAAACGAAACATAGAGCAGCAGTAAAATGAGAGGCGTCAGATGAGAGCATGAGAACTGAAGAAGATGATTTCTGACATCAAGATGCTCGAATAAAGTGAAATCAAAATGCGATTTGAAGCCTTCCGAATGACGTACCCGGCGTGCATGCACCAACACATGTCCAGATATATTCGAATGCTTCAGTATTAATAAGCTACAGCTGACTCTGTACGGCTCTTCAAATATCATTTTTTGTCGAATCGAATTTATAATTTGTATGTGTTATTCCATCAGAAGGTAAAAGGCTAAGTGCCTTTTTTAATTTGTACCACGAGTATAGGCATCCTTTAATCCTATAATTCTCTTCTTGATTAACATTTAAAAAGAAAGAGTATCCTCTACTCGCAGTCTGAGCTATGACCGAACCATTGAGATTCGATCGCAAGCATAATGACACACCATCACATGTCCGGCATGGGCTTATAATGCAATAACACAATCAAATTTTTCATAGAACAGTAGGGTTGTGGATTAAGCTTCCTTTGGATGTATTTCCAACATCTGGTAGTGTTGAAGCATTCAAGGAGCTGTCAATAACCTTCCCCTAAGCTCTTTGAAGGGTTGATAACTTGAAGATATTTGTCTATATTTCTGTTGTGATATCGTGGTTTTAAACAATACCGTATCTCTCGATGTTTCCATCTTTATCTCTACGAGTTATAGTTATTAATTCTTCCCTAGTTATCATTATGCATTTGACATCCTATATCTGTCTATTCACTCTTCTACCACCTTATTTCCACTGCTTTGTTACTAGCCTACTTAGTTATGCAGTTATGCGCCAAATATTATATCTTTTAACTATACTGTTGCGCAAACACATGGTTATTTATTTATATTCCTTTATCATTCTCACTATTTTTTCTCGATTTTCTGCTTCTTTGCCTTTGATCTTCTGCTGATGAACACCTTAGATGCAAGGGCCCATTCTCTTACCTCAAGTTTTGATCTACAAAGATGAAAAAAGATCAAATATTAGACCCATGCTAAATGATCCAAATAATCGAAACAGACCCAGAACTCACGTCATTCAAAATCTCACGTTGTCTTATTGACAAATAAATAATCGGGTAAAAATATCCAGATGCATAATATATATGATATCGAGCGATTCCTTTTTTCTGTAGTTGATCTGGAGAATCTAATTACCATCCTTTTTTAAGTGACAATTACGCACAGATAATAAATGATTACCTTAGAAAAAATGCATTCGTGAAATTTTCAAAAAAATTTCACACAAAAGTTACATAATTATGTCAGCTCTGAAGCATCAAACTTCATAGATCATTTAATATTCTCAAGTAATTTCAGTGATCACGTCACTTGAAATATTTGATTGAAATTGTCGCATTTGACGTTTACGTGATTCATTAACATAAATCACATTTGAAAAAAATCGATGTTTATATGTAAAACATATAGAATTTTCACAGAATTAAGCCTATGAAAAGTCACAAAGTCTCAAGCACATGAAAAGCGTGTCTAAAGCTTACATGAAATTTGAATGAACAATAGGATTAAGGACCTTATATGCATTAAGTTTATTGGTCATTTTTTGTAAATTGATGTGAAGTCCACAATGGAAGTTCTAGATCGCTAATAACAGAAAAATATAGTTGATAATAAGAGTCGTAGACGACAACGAGGCTACATAGTCTATTCACACTAAACAATCAGGCATGCCTATCTAGTAATACAGTGTATCTGCTTAACTGAATAGCAGGTGAGATGTTGATCTCTGTTCCGATGGCCCATGGACTTTGATACGCAAGCAATCTCATCGATTGAAGCTTGAGGCCAACATGCACTTTTCCGAACCATGAACTACTAATCCGAACACATAGCCTACATGTACTGTTTGCATCGCAAGAATTTTCATTACAAGCATGCTCTGTGATAGTAAGTATCCCGAGTTTCAGTAGTGCTGTTAGATGGACAGTTCGCCAAAATTGAGAAGTCACATGCATTTCTAAGATCTTGGATTTTTCTTACGGATTGACCTTATTCAATCCGGTCAGATCCGAATATAGTTTCAGAATCCGAATGTCATGATAGTTAATCCGATCAGTCTTTTGGCACTTTTGAAATCATGTACTCGCATATTGTTAATAGTTTTTTAAAAAAAGTCGCTTTGTCTTTTCAGGCGGCCGCCTTCGCTCTCCTTCTGCGTCATGTAATCTGGCTGTATCCTTCGTGGACAGCTTCGTCAGTCAACAGTGGAACATCACAGTACGGTTTCGGCTTGGCAAGGCAGAATTCCTCTATGTTGAATGTGTGCTCATGTCATTCCTCAAGTCTGTGTGTGATGGAGAATGAAGATGGCGATTTGATTTCTGCACCAGATTGTCAAACCGGTGTGACTCTTCGCCTCGATGCAATCCAAGAAAATGAGACAATTAAACATCTCAATGGTCCATTTATTTTGGACATTGACGAAGATTTTTTTGGTGTTCAGAAACCGATATCCATATTGTACGAAGAAGGATTTACGCATGCGGTTATAAAGCGCATTGAAAATATTCTAATGGAATTTTTTCATGGAGGAAAGGCTGAAAATGAATTTCATGCTGACTGCTGGTTTCAGACCATTCTAAATTGCCAGTTTCGGTCCGGGAAGGATTGTTTGCTAAAGGCGAATGATATATTCTCGATTGGTCCTCGAAATTATATTGTATTTCATCCATTGTGGCAACTGTTGCAAGAAATGACCTCTAAGCAGAGATCCGCATTGTCTACAGTCGGTGTTTGCTTGAACTTTAGCCCTCGAACATTCATGAAGAGCCATGGGTATAACGCGGCTCTGCACCTTGGTCTCTGTCTGGGCGCAGGTGTGACTGATTATGATGTTCACAGACTTTCTAATCATCAGCCGACGAGTCCTAAAGAAATTGATGATCGGATAAAAAAATTAATGGAAAAGTTATCACGTCTACCACGTCCAGATCTCATCACAATCAGTAGGTCTGTTCGCGATGGATACTTGCCAAGACGTATTCACAGAACAACAGAAAAGCGCCTACTTGAAAGACTTCAGAATCTTTATAAAATGTCACCTTCTGATGTCATCTTCGATGATCATCTCTGGCGCCATGCATCTTGCAATATTCAATAGATATTTGTAATCGAAATTGCTATTTGCAAACTCTAAAATTTATTTAACATTTGAGTGAAAGCGAGAATTAGGTCTTATCAGGGAAGTTGATACATTTCGACATTCGGTCTGTGTGGGGGAGATCTTAACGCTAAATTAAATGGCTTTACAATAAGTGCATTTTCCTTGCGGTGTGTCCAATGAAGAAATATGACATCATATAAACAGAAGAATAATATTTGATAATGCTTAAATTATTGATCAGTTAATTGATAAGTTTTATCAATATTATATAACAAATTTATATAACATTCACAAGGTGAGTAAGAAACGTTATTTAAAATTTGTGAAAAATCACTTTGAATTGTTGTTCTGATTTCTTTCTTAGGTTGACTGAATCAATTTCTATGGTTTTATCGTCTGTTGTATAACACATATTTTCACCAAATTGATGCTCTAAGTTCAAAAAATTCAAATTCATATCATCGGACGAATTGTTCATGTGAGTAGTTGAAGTCATTTAGTGCTATGGAAAGCTATGGAAAGGAAGGCGAAACTACGAGTATTACATGGGTAGTTGCATTCAAGAACGTGTCTGAAGCAAGGAGAAGCTCTAAGGATGAATTTCATGAGGAAGCCCCACCTCCTCCCGCCGACACTCCATCGCTGGATGAAGATATTCCTCACGTATGGTATATCAGTAAGTGTGAAGATGGAAGTGGTCGTCCGGTGACAGCTTAGATGACGATATTTTTTCTTCCATCAAACCGATGATTGAAGACGACCCGAACGTTTCTACGCGTCGTATTAGTAGCACATTGGGAGTTTCTCAAAGCAGCGTTGTTATTGCATTCACAAGAATAATTATCATCCCTGTAAGCCGGCCTTCGTCCATATCAAGAACTCTCTAATGACGATCACGACCGACGTCTCGATTTTTTTTTGTTTTTTTTGTCAATGGATGTTTCAACAACATGACCAACATTTTCAATTCCATCATCGAATATTGTCTTCCGAAGAAGCTGTCTTCCATGTGAACGGGACTGTTAATAAGTATAATCTGCACTACTGGAGCAATGAGAACCCTCAAGTTTTCGTCGAAAAGCTTCATGACCGGAGATCCGTCACTGTATGGGCCATGACTGTCGTGCTGAGTTACGACATGTGAGCAAAAAGACGAGCAGAAACCGGTACTGCAATGTTCTGAAGGAACATGCTATTCCTTTCTTGTGGCGAAACGAAAACCAGAACAGATACTATCAACAGGACGGAGCCCCTCCCCACTACAACAACGTATCTCGAACAATCCTCGACGAAAATCTGACGGGTCGTTATATTGGTCGAAGAGGACCCGTTGAATGGCCACTCCGTTCTCCAGACCTTACTGTCTGCGACTTTTTCCTCTGGTGAGTGTTAAGAGACCGTATGCGCTACTGCCAAGAAATACGATGGAACTGACAGCCTAGACAGCCTTTTGATTAAGTCTACGATTTAATCATTCTGTAAATATCAATTAAAAATTGTGTTGCATCAGTTTCACAGTGGTTTCCGTCCATTTCATTTTACGGATGGATATTTTCAGGTTTATTGCAATTTCTCCCCAAAAAAATAAACCATGCATATTGAATTGTCTACGTTTTCTTCCTGCCCCCGCATTTTTTGTCCTTCGTGTCTAGTAGGATTCAAACTGAAAAGGAAGCACTGAGATATCGAGATTTGTGACTTTTAGAAGACTTAGTTTCCTTTTGTCCAATGGGATGCAGATTATAGTTTTTGGTTAAAATTGAATTTTCTGTGTTTTCTCTTATTAAGGGAAACACACCAACTCTGGAGCCATAATTTTTGGCATGGAGTGTCAACAGATCCTTATTCATTCATTTATTCTGGTGACATTCTGCACGATTTCATCCAACACTGGGGCTGCGACTGTGTCGCGAAATGTCTGTCTCTGGTACATGCTTTTAACATTTAACTTTTACGGATAAATCACAGGGAGTATCTTTTATTTCTTGACTTCAACCTACGAGATCATTTCTCATCATGTGCATGTGCATGTATGATGATTCTCATAGGCTATGTATGCGTGAATGTGGTTAAATGCAAATAAAATTGGTCAAATTGTTTGTGCTTCCTGAGATTCGGAGGCTTGCCAAACTTGAATGCGTCCAGCTTCATAGACAGGGATTAGGAAATTACATGAAGACATTACATGCCAAAAATTTTGGCGCTAGTACTTTCCACTCAATATGTGAAAATATGGAAAATCTTATTTTAACACGAAACTTCAATCTGCGTCCCATCTTCTTTTATCCTGTCTGCCATGAAGAAGAGGCGGATAGAATACGGTAGAAGTGCAGACTCGTAGTGGACATAAGGTGTAGATTTTTCTGTGAGAGTCTCACTTTTGGCTTCGTTCCCTGCGAAACTCGTTCTGGCTGTTGGACTTAAGGTGGCGTCCTGGATTAACTGTGGCTCGGATAAAAATTTATTTGCTTCTCTTTCTACGACGGGACATTTAGAGACAGTACCGGATACATTTCTGATCTGCTTTTTCCGATCAGCAATTTAGATTGTGGAAAAAAGAAAGATCACAACGCCCACACTTAAACTTGAAGGTTGAATCTTTTACAACAAGATTAAGGTGCCACTATCAACAGCACTTCAAGGCGAAAGTCACAATTCTGTGCATACTACGTATCACAACAACGCGTAATACGTATTATTTTCAGCGTACGAGTCCACTCTAGCCTTTAATAGTAGGCTACATAGCGTCGTATGTAGAGACGAGCCGTGTCAATAAAATCATCGTGATTATGATTCCAAATATCATACAAATTCCGACATCAATCCGACAATTCCGACAAATCGACATTAGATATCCGACAAGCAAATTGAAAACAACTGTGCGCTGTGAGATGTTGCGCTGCTGTGATAGCACGACACCAAGCGAATGGTGGCTTCTGATGACTTGTGATGTTTTTATTCATGCTATGCACGAGTATAATGTATACTTTATTTTGCTGTGAAAGTTTAATAATAAGGCATGCTATTTCCTGTCAGTAGAACCATTAAAGGATTTGCTGTAATTCTCACTTGTATTTCAATATATAGGCCTAAACATTTTGATAAAGTAATTTACAATGCGTCGTCTTAAGAAGAAATCTACATATACTGCATGTTTCAGTAATCTGATTCTTCGGCACTTATGGGTTATCTCCCTCTCTCCCCCGACCTGGTTTTCAAATTTGTCCAAAATCTGCAAAATGAATCAATCGTCACAAAACTTTAAGTACACGTAGGTAAGGACATTTTCTACTCACATGCCAAAATTCATGTAAATCGAGATAGTACTTTTTGAATTAGGGACGATAACTTGAAGTGTCAGCAGTATCAGGATCTTGATCTGACTTCTCAGTGACCTCATCGTATGAGTGGATTGCACTAGTTGACTAAGTAATTTCGCGACAACTCGTGAAGGGATGATGACCAAGCCACATCCATTGCACCAATATACTCAACTTCAAAGAGGTGCGTTGGGGTAGTGGTCGAGGGAAGATTTCAATTAGCAGTGGATGAGACGAAGAAGGAAAGAGAAAATTCACACACGAGCAACAATAATGCGCCGAACAGATAAAGTAAGATCAAGGTGCTGAGACGCTACACTTTACGTTATCGCCTCTTATTCAAAAAGTACTTGTCCGATTTTCATAAATTTTGGTTTACGGGTAGAAATTATACTTTAAATTGTGGGACGATTGATGCATTTTTGCAGATTTTAGACAATTTTGAAAACGTAGGGGAGATAACCCATAGGTCACAAGTACCGATTTTTCTTTAGACTTAGCAATCTTGACCTGCATCGGTGCCAAAGAGTGCAACTGAATTCACCATCAAGAAACAGCTGATCTCAATTCTGGTCCTATTTATTTAAAAGTGAAAATCAGAGTTCTATGGGTTCCACACTTTTGAGATAATTGTGACACCTTCTCAATCCAACCACCAAAGCTTCAATATAGTCATTTGTTTATTTTTGCTTGCTTCATACACTTCATTTGGTTTCAATTTTAGTCTTCCGAGTATTCGACTTAAAGAGCTGGTTTCAGAATGGTCATTGCTCAGGTCGGTTTCGACCGTTGTCAGATTATCTCTGATTGGTAACTGCAATCTTGGATAATTAAACTTAATGTGCATTTTACTCCGGAAATGTAAAATAATTGTCGAAGAGTAGAAAACTCGCATATGAAATCCGTCAAAAGTCAAAACTCTCATCAATAGACAAGCGATGGATTTCATTTCATTGAATCAATATTATCGTTTATCATAAATACTCAGATCTGAGCCTCACAGAAACATCGATGCTGAGTGAAACTCGATATCTTCAAATAGAAAATAGATGATTTATTTCGGTCTCGATCCTTAAGCCAACAAAATTGAGGTCAAATCCTTGAAACAAGAAGCTCTCCATATTGTTTAAGTAGTAACAGATCACCATCGAGAATGGAGTTTGTCTGCATTTCGATTCGCGGTCCCTTTGACTGTGTTTGCCTATGCGCAAATCCCAGCTGTCCTAAGAGGATTCACTAAAATCGTCAGATGGGATTGCATTTCCTCCCAAGCTACAGACCTAACGAGCATTGGGGAAACCTCGAGTCGTGTCACAAACTTCATCATAGATAGAATATCAGGTAATTTATTAAGTTTTGTGTAGAAACTGCGGATAATCGCAGCTATTTTGATTTGTACTGAATCAATGACTTTTTATTCAGACTTTGCATCCATCTTGAAGAACGCATGACAGCTAGGAAAGAAAAGGAGTTTAACTGTTCTGTTCCAATGATCCCATGTATTCTGAGATAAACAGAGATATAAGAAGCTAACTTGCAGTGGTGTACATCACTGCCATTCTACGGACATCAATTGCTTTGATATTTTACTTGCTAACAGCATTCTGATATTTTTCTCTGGAAATAGTCAAATGCTCCAGTGGTTAAGACACTTCCTTCCCCCCCCCCGTTCAACCTGTTCAACAAAGCCATTGCATGCACTCTTGTCATGTTGTATGTAACTATTCCACAGATCATGCATGCATAATTATGTAGATGCATTGTAGATAGCCATTATGCAGATGACTATTGCAGCATTCTGAGTACATAATCTACGGTAAATATCAAAAATCTGCTATTATTTCTATGGCGACATCCATATTCAAGTGGCATCTACTGTACATATCATGGATAATGAGATTCAAAATCTCTGGTGAACGATAGAATTTTCAAAAATATCAAAATCAAATTCATGTCTCTCATGTCTCTCAAAATCAAAGTCAAATCACTCATGTCTATGTTACAATTGATGTAATTGGGAATCGTTGGATATACACTCATCAGATAACTACCTCTATGGCGGATATGTATATATTATCCCACTGATTTCAGGAGATAAATGTTCAGAATCTACGAGTAACAAAAGCTATGTATTCTCCGAGCCGAAGGCGAGGAGAATACATAGCCTTTGTTACGAGAAGATTTGACATTTATGTCCATGAAATCAGTGGGATAAAACATATTTATTTCACGAGCTATGCTCTATGAAATTTCTAGGAATTTACCATGGAATTCCTATTCATTATAATCGCAAATGTAAAAAATTGCCATATCTCTGTGATTATGATATCTTGAAATGAAATCATTTTGCTATTCCATAAATGTAAACATAGATGTATTCTCGAGTATCTAGGTGGTAACTTTTGTATTTTGTAAATCTCGTATCCAGGTGATAGTACATGTATACTGTAATCCATAGTTTAGTTTGGATATGAAATAATGATTTCTAGGCACTGTATATATTTGAATTTTGTACGGTCGTCATTTTGATATTAGTCAGCATGCAGTCAACAAGCAACAGATTTGTTCCAGTAAATGAAAGCGTTATTAATAGCTTTATTGAAAACAGAATACCACTAAACACCGCAAAGAAAGTTAAATGGGTAATGAAAATATTTAGAGATTGGTTCACTAAGTGGAGATGTAGACTAGATGGTGGATTGAAAGTTTTGAAAGATCTAGATGAGTTTGGTACAAGTGACTTAAACTTTTGCCTTCGTTACTTCTTGTGCGAGGTGAGGAAGGAGAATCATGAAAAGTATCCTCCACAGACACTAAAAGAAATGGTTGCAATGATACAGCACCATTTCAATAACACTTTCCATAAATCATGGTCCATTTTTATGGATAAAGAATTTATGGAGTGTAGGAAAGTGTTAGACGCACAGATGAAGTTATCTGCAAGAGAGGGTTACCTGAAGCCCGCAAGAAGAGCGGCTGTGATAAAGTACGAACACGAAGAAATGCTGTGGCGGAACGGATCATTTGGTTATTCTAACCCAAGACAGTTATTATATACACTCATATCATCTGGGCGTCTATCTTTCCTTACGCGCCGGTCAAGAACATAGGGATCTCAAATACGGTGATAACTCCCAGTTGTTCTTGGAAATCATGAACGGACAAGAAACTTAGCGGTATGTAGAGAGAACATCTAAAAACAACAAGTTTGGCTTGAATTGCAGTCGAATGGAGCCAAAGACCACAGTCATTTACCCAAACAAAGAAAATCCAGACAGATGCATAATCGCCATGTACAAATTATATGTTTCATATCGTAAAAAAATTCAAGGTCTCAATGCTTTTTACTTGACTCCTATGCAGAACCCTAAAGGAGATAAATGGTACAAGCAAAGTCCGTTTGGAATTCACGCCATAGAGAAAGTCACACGTGAACTTATGAAAACAGTAAACAATGAAGACTTGAGTGCATTATCAAACAATGAAAACTCAAAAGAAATCGTTTATTCAAATACCAGCCTACGCCGATCTGCAAAGCAGAGACTGATCAACGCCGGGGTTTCAAAGGAAATTGCCCAAACGAAGACAGGTCGCATCTCTGAGAAGGCTGACAAATGCTATTTCACTGCCGAACACTATAATGAAAGAATGACAGAAATTCTGTACTGCAATGCGAAGCCAAGCGATCAAGGTGAAAGTTCATTGATTCCAAGTAATGTTCATTGGGTTCCAAGTAAGGTAACCCCGATGTTTGAAAATATGGATGCAGTAGTATACGAAACAACCAAGACCTGCGAAAGTGCTCAGGAGTTTCAAGGAACGGTGACTTTTGCTCCTGTTTTCAATAGCTGCTCAAATGTGACAATTAACTTTAAATCCTAACTTTCCTTTGTGTTTCCTGTTCATATTCCCAGGAGCACTATTCTAGCAGAGGACTAGTTCAAAGTGCTATTAAAATCTCAAATTGTATTGTAAAGTGTTAATGATTTATGCGTAACATTATGCATGATAATATTGTTTTTATCTGGGTAGTGTGAAAATTTGGGAATGTAGCTTGTACATGATTGAACTCTATGACTATTCTGAATGGTTATCTCCATGAAATCAGTGGGATAAAACATATTTATTTCGCGATTTAATAGCTATGCAAGTCATTAACTATGGTACAGGATCCTAGTTTTGGGGATAAATGAAATCTACTAAGAATCATTTATTCTACACTGTAGAATAAATGCTCAGAATCTACCGTAGATAAATGACATATCTCCATCTCCAGGGAAGAGTGAAATAAATAGCGAGAATTTTAAGTAGATATCAGGGTAATTCATCGTCAGAGTGGGTTACATAGTACTATGCCTTCTTTCCAATGTTATAAAACATTACTACTTTGACATATCTATTGTCTTTTGGCCGGAGAAATATATAGTGAGAATTTTAAGTAGATATCAGGGTAATTCATCGTCAGATTGGGTTATATGCACAGTAATCTACTGTCTACGAGGAGTTACACGGTAAGAATCTCCGAGCCGAAGGCGAGGAGATTTCTGTGTAACTCCGAGTACTGATATGTTACTGATAGTTACTGATATGTAACCCACGAGAAGATATGAAATATGCCTATGCCCAATCTGAGATCCAATACCATAGATCTATGTTGCGCTCTATAGATCCATTTTTATAAAAAACTTAGATATTTCAATGAAACACAAACTTAACAATATCTTAAATATCATACTGAAGTAGTGAAAACTGTGCCCTACTTGCCAGGGATAGGTACATGGATAGGTACATGTAAAGTTTAGTGTTATCAATAGGTACATGGATAGGTACATGTAAAGTTTAGTGTTATCAATAGGAACATGGATAGGTACATGGATAGGTACATGTATACTTTAGTTATCGATAGGCACACGGATAGGTACATGTATAATTCAGTGTTATCAATAGGAACTTGTATGAGATCTGTTTTACTGGATAGGTACATGTGTTTGGTACACTGTGTTTCGGAACGTCTATGATCGAACTTGTGTGGTTTGGTTCTGAGCACTTGGGTACGTACCGATAGACGTCCGTTGTTTGATTTTGAATGGGTTTGCTCAATTGCGACTATTGTGACAATTATTTTTAATGTAGCACTATTTAGATGTGAAACTTTACTGTGCAGTTATGATTTAGTTGCTCCCCAATAAGAAAACCAATTCCAGAACTATGTTTAAAATGAAAAGACAAGAGATTTACAATGTAAGTTTAATTTAAGCGTGAAAAATAAATGAGGGGTGCAAATCACGTCCCTCAGGCGACTCCATGATCTTCAAGAAGTCATCACACCACTCATGGAATGTCGGATTTTTACTAAAGTCATGGTCACATTCGTGTACCGGACACTTCACCGGTAGTCCATTCCGCCTTTGAAGTGCAGAGACAGTCAAGGTCTTCCATAGGGCCACTTTGCAGCCGCAAGACAGATGCATGGTCATGTCCAACTGACCTCCCATAATGACTTGGCTGTCATTTTGAAAATGAAATAGTGGTTTTGAGGACATGCTTCTTGTTATGGAACGTTGAGGATAAGTACTTAACAGTTTGGAACAATGTCATCCTTTATATAGTTATATATATTCTTTAGGGAAGTTCGGTACCTCTCTGATTGGCTGTTAGGATTTCCTTTGTTTAAAAAGTATATAAGTCCGAGGTTTGTACCAATTCTTATCAAAGGTTCTAATCCTCACGTTTACAAGTTACAATTATTTTAAATCTACAAGTCATAATGGATCGCAAACAGAAAGCCGCAGTTGAGAACGGTACTGCTGATCGTACCACTTCGCCAGTGGAACGTACCAGTACACCTCCCCAATCTCCGATGGAGCGATCGACAACACCAAACGAGGAGCCGGTGGTGTTCACCCAAGCCCCTGCATCGCCCGACTACTCGAGTGATGAGGATAGTGACGTATCAATTGAGACGATGCGTCACATGAATAAGAAGTCCATGCGAACGCCACTTTATGGACGGGTCACGGTCAAAGTCAAGAACGCCCCGAAAAAGTATCACACCAAACGGGTGTTCATGAGGATGGAGCCGAACGAGCGGAACCTCACAACAGCTCTCGAATTTTCGGTCATCGACCTTGACACACCACGTCGCTGTCCCTGTGCGCCCAAGAAGACCAGGATCCATGTGCAAGTGGACTTGAAAAAACTTGTACCCTTTCCTTACCTTGATGACATTTAGTGTGTTTTTTCTTAATCTCTTTATTTAATATTTATTTGTATATATGAACAGACTTGTTTTATCATTTCACAAATCGGTCTTCAATTAAGGTCTGAATGGGAAAGGGGAATAACTATCTACAATTAATGATGTTCAATAACTGAATTGAAACAAAAAAATCAAGTATGAAGACTTCAACTTGAAATAAATAGGAACATATAACTTTTAAAGAAACAGTTATGTTGTTAATTTTAAAATGCTTGTAGCAGTCCAGGATGATATCATACATGTGTCATACACGACACCATAAGAATGAGAATGAAAAGACCTTTAGAATGATATAAGGTATGTACCTATTCGATGGGAAAATCCTAGTTGTATGCAACTGTATGCAAGCAGACAAATGTTAGATTTTTAAATTCACTAAGTTTTTAGCCCATTCTTTAAAGACATGTAGCTCTCTAGTTATATGTCATACATGTGTCATACAATACACCATTAGAATCAGCATGAAAAGAGCATTCGAATGATATATTGTATGTACCCATTTGATGAAAAAATCCTAGTTGTATGCATCTGTATGCAACTTGAAAAATTCCAAGTTTTTTTACAAAAATGACTAAGTTTACAAATTTTCAAAGTTAAAGTTTTACAACTAAAAATGACCATAATATACAAACCTCTACACTTGACCTTGACCTTAGACCTGACCTTGACCTTTGACCTTCATACACTTCATACACTTCATACACGGCGGGGGGGGGGCCTCAAAATTTCTCGGGCGCTTCGCGCCCTCGAAATTTTTCGGATTATAGGGTAAATAAATTTTCTCGTGCGCTTCGCGCACTCGAAAATTTATTTACCCATGGGTTCCGGGTGCCATAGATACTCTTTTTGCTTCCCTAACCCTAACCTTAACCCTAACCCTAACCCTAACCCTAACCCTAACCTTAACCCTAACCTTAACCCTAACCCTAACCCTAACCCTAACCCTAACCCTAACCCTAACCCTAACCTTAACCCTAACCCTAACCCTTAACCCTAACCTAGTATTTTAATTTGATTATTTGAATTTTGGCGCGAAATTCAAATTTTCGAAAAAATCTTTAAATTTGATTATTCGAATTTTGGCGCGAAATTTGAATTTTCGAAATTTAGCGCTTAATTCAAATTTTAATGTTCTATTCAAACCACACGTTTTATAACTTCAAATATGAATCATTATATGACTATTAATAATAACATGTATATCAAATAATACATCAGTCCATCAGTTCATATTACTTTGAATTCACTCTACTGTTTACATGTAGAAATCTTTCAACACATATGATGGCACTTCCATTTCTAAGGTTAAAAATAAACCAGCTGTTCCAATTCTTGTTTGAGTTATCAATTTTGTTTAACCGTACCAATTCCAGGATGTGATGTCATAAGGTCTTTGTTCATAGTTGCTTTGTCAATTTCATATATAAAGAAGTTGCACACAACGAATTTTCACTCATTTTCAAATTATTTAGTGTCCATAACAGACGTCGCTCTTCGTTCCTCCGTTCTCCGGTTCTTATTACAATTCTGAAGTGAGTTTCATTGTCATGTTGTGCTACTTTATAGGATATTCGGGAGTAGGAACATTATTAAGTTTTTATAACCAAATAGCTTTAAATATAGAAGCTTGGGTTTTTAGGATAGGAACACTTTATGTTATATTATTAACCATGTTTTTTTTAATTTTTCATCCTATATTAAGTCACTGAGCGAGAGACATGAATATATCAGTTTAAATGTAAGTGTATTTGAATCAACAAGATTTTCACAGTTTGTTTATAAATAAAAGATACCTAAATAAAGCCTTCATCCATTTTAAATATTCAGTCTGTCATCTGCTAACAGATGTATAAAATTCAAGCTTGTTTAATTAAACAAATTGAGGATTGGTTGAAATTTTCGAAATTTCACTTTCATTTCATTAAATTAATTTCGAAATTAAATAATAGTAAATCAGCTGTTTCCAAATTTCAACTCTTCTTATGAGCTAACCCTTTTCGAATAAATATCTAATTTTCGACTTTCGGTTTCAATTTCAACTTCAAATTTTATTTCTTCTTAAGATTTGTCAAATATTAATCTAGTACTTAATAAAGGTTTGAAGATGGTACATAAATGATTTCTCATTTAAAAAGAGATTAAATTATAATAAAATTTTTTTATCCTCTACAGAAATGGTTCGACAAGAAAGCATCGCACGGCAACGTCTCATCTTCCATTTCTGTGAGACTTGCCAACTGCCCGTTCGACATGCGAACAAAAGCGGGCACAAGGAGTGCACCTTCCGAGAAGACTGCTCCTACATCTACTGCCTTTCCTGTAGGACGTATGAAAGGAGTGATATGAAGGCTAACACCGATTCGGCGAAGGCCTTCATTGTTCGTCATACCCCCTGTGCTCTTGAGAATGGACGGAAAGGGATCAATTTGACTTCTAGTCATGAAAAAAAGAAGTTGCAACGCCTCTTTTCGAAGGACAGGCCGGTGGAAGGTATTTTATCCCAGGTGGACGAACCTCAACAGCCTCCCAAGAAAGCCCCTAAGTCTCGCGCTCCCAAGAAGGCCCCTAAGTCCCGAGAATTTGTCGACGAGACTTTGAGCGATTTTGAGGTAAGTGATGTCAATCCTAGTTTCAACGAATAACTAATCCACTGGGGATAGATAAAATGCTACTTCATTAAGTCAATATAAGCATATGTCGTTTACACATTTCAGGATTTGGTGATGCCCCCACCGAAGAAGACAAAGGTGTTGGTGCAGAAAAAACTCATCGTTAAAGATGTGAGAATCTATTTACTTGGGTTATTATTCATATGCATAATTAAATCAATGTTGTCAAAACATTTCAGACTGAACCACCTCAAGCGATGACAGTCGGGTTTGAAGATGGAAACGTGGTGGAAAACTTGCGAAAGGTAACAAATTAATTTGCTTAATAGTTTCTAAGACGAAATCAAATATGAATCTCTTTTTTAGCTGTTTCCAAGTGTCCAATCAATCCCCGCATGCCCGAAGCTGCCTCGAGGGAATTCCCCAGGAGACAAAAAAGTCGCTTCTAGCCCCGTAAGTGTGATTGCTGTGGTCTACGCTCAGATAACAGACAACAACAACAACAACACCTTGAAAACCTGTCTATGTCTATCTCTTTATATAAACATATTGTCACATTTTTCCGCTGCAGGCTGTGCGATCTCTATCCCTTAAAAAGCACAGGAGCTTTTTAAGTACGCCAGCGACAACCACGTCCATTGAGGACAATGAGGAGAGGCCCTACTCCATACGCGAATCATCCTCATCCGAGGATTCTGCAACATCATCCTCATCCGACGATTCACCAACTTCGTCATCTGATGATGACAATGAATCTGTTACTAATGTAAGTATGAAGCTTGGTTAACTGCTTCAGTGTAGAATTTTCTATTAAAACATTTTGAAACTTACTTTGTTGACAATTATCCTAATAAACAATTGTTTCCTTTGTTTACAGGAGTCCGTCATGTGTGCCTCACAGGAAGAGGTGTCCTTCAGCCACATCCGGGCATCCCCCAGCTGGAGCGTCCGCCTGCCGCTGTCCCCGATGATGACGCTTGCTCCTCCATCCCCTGTGCGTCCTCTATCGCCCGCAGTTCCTTCTTGTCCGGCACCTCCGATCCCACCCCCTCCAACGCCCGCAGCTCCTTCCTCTCCGTCACCTCCGATCCCAGCCGCAGCTCCTTCCTCCGCGACACCTCCTATCCCCACCGCAGCTCCTGCTACAGTTCCCAAGGCCCCTCTCCCAGTGCGAGAGTATGATGTCGACCTCGATGCAACGACGGATGAAGACATTTACTCCAAACTACGCCGTTGCCAAGAGCGTCTGAGGGAGTCCGAGGCTCGTGAGGCTCAGCTAATGGAGGACAACAGAGGTTTGGTTGAGTCATTACAAAATATAACTCAATCAAACCTCCTGTTGGCCTCGCAAGTGACCAACATTCAGAGGCACGACAAAGAAACATTGGTGCACATCGAGTGCAGAGACAATGCCATTAGAAAGGTGCGTCTAACGAGGATGGACGACATGGGTGGCTGCAGTGAAAACTGCAGCCACTTGAAGTTGTACCACAATGGTATTGTGAAGTGTGTCAAACTTTGACTTTTTTTCTTTGAAAATTAATTACTGAAAATTTTATGTGTTTTCTCTTTACAACAGATCGGAACATACGTTATTGGCTGGTGATGACGCTGACGTCATTAGATGGTAGATGTATATAAGGGCTTGCTAATTTCAATCCTCATCAATAATCATGGTTGTCTGTACCAAGTGTGGAAAAGTGTTCACTCTCATAGGCAATTTGCAACGACATGAAAAATTTTGTAAGTTAGGAAAAACATATCAATGTAGCAAGTGTCCATATAAGACGAATAGGATGGATAATCTTAAGAGGCATAAACTTGTATGCAATAATAAACCGAATGATAGCATAATAGAGTCAAATTCAAATAATCAAAATAGATCTACTTCTAAGCCAACAACCAGCGCTTCAACTAACATACAAAACTTTATGCAATACTGCTCTCGGTGTGGCAAAACGTATAACTCTATAAGTAGATTTCGACAGCATATGAATGTACATAACACAAATAGTGAGATGAATATGCATAATAACTATGGAACTGTTAGTCTCAGTGAAAGCGCACTCAATGGCCATGCACGTGTGTATGATATCACGCCAACAACACCTACTGTGGACATAACATCATTCTTAGAAAGCATGCGTTCCATGTTAGGGAATTTAGTGTCTGACTTACTAAGGAGCTATCAATTGCGAGGTCGTCTGATTGCACAAATTCGTTATGTCCGTTCTAATCCTCAAGAAGAAGAAACTTTTCTCGCACACTTTACCTCATCATCCTCAAACTATATTTATGACTATGATGCTTGGTTTCAGGATCATCTAAATAGTCTAATAAATCATATTGAAGCCTTCACAAAAAAGGGTAGCAATTGGATTATAGATGATGTACAAAATATAGAGTTCAATGTAATAACAAGTCCAATACTGTCAGGTGGACAATCATTTCCTCTACCAAAGAAGTTAAAAAACTCTAAAGCTGTCATTAATGTTAATTCAAATGCAAATGATTGCTTCCTATATGCAGTTTTATCAATATTGCATTATAATGAAGTACCTTATTCAAGGAATGAAGTAAAATCATATAGTGAGTGGACATCTGAGTTAAATATGGAAGGCATTTCCACACCAGTATCAATCAAAGATATTCCAAAATTTGAGAAAAATAATGATATTAAAATTAACATTCACTTTTATGAAAATGGACTCAAAGGTGTTCGTTACAATAGTAACTTTACTGGTAGGCAAACGGTTAATATTTTGCTAATTCTAAACAATGGAGCAGCACACTATTGTGGAATTCCAAAGCTGTCAAGATTGTATAGGAGAACTTTAAAAAGACATAAATACTTCTGCGAAAGATGCACTCAGTCATTCACATATAAGACAACACTAGAACGACATTTCCAGTTTTGCATTCGAGGAAAAGCACAAATAGAAAAAATGCCGACAGATCTAAAAGTACTAACAAGTAGCATGGAATATCAACTAAGTCCTCCTTTAGTAATTTATGCAGATATAGAGTGCTACATTGATAATAAAATACATAAACCTGCGGCTATTGGAGCTTATCATGTCTGGCATAATGCCCTTCAATCAAAATTTGAAAACAAGTATTACCTCTTTGAGGGAGAAAATTGCATTATTAGTTTCTTGCACCACTTAGAAACTGTAGCCCAAGACTTATATGACAACCAATGTGCAACAACTAGGCAGCCAATGTCACTGTCAGCGGATGAAAAAGCACGCCACGAGAATGCAGAATGTTGCAACAAATGTAAATCAAAATTCAGCGATGAAGTCATAAAAGTTCGTGATCATGATCATATCACCGGACGATATAGGCAAACATTATGTAGGAAATGCAATCTCCGGTTAAGACTTAACAGACGGGAGCTCCCCATATTTTTCCACAATTTTAAAAATTATGATAGCCACATCGTTTGCTATAAAGCGATTGGAAGAATGAAGTCTTGGAAATTAGATGTTGTAGCAGCAACTGCTGAAAAATATATAACTTTATCCGCCAGTGTCCCTGTAAATGAATACAAAGGGAAGACAGTATACTTTAAACTAAAATTCTTAGACTCATATCAATTTCTAAGTGCATCCTTGAGTGAATTAGCCAAGGGCTTGCAAACGTATGAGCATGTAGAGACATTAAGGGTAGAATTTCCACAATTAAGTGATAATGTTTTATATCAGAAGGGAGTGTTTCCATATTCATACTTCAAAAACTTAAACACGTTGACGGAAGACTGTCTACCACCACAATTTGAATTCTATAATGATCTTACTCGTGAGCACTGTTCCGATAGTGAATATGAACACGCTAACAAGGCGTGGATTGAATTTAATTGTAGCACATTTGGTGATTACATGCTGGCATATCTGAAGTTAGATGTTTTATTGTTGGCAGACATATTTGAAGTGTTTAGAGCATTGAGTCAACGTGAGGATGAAGTCGACCCTGTACATTTTGTCAGTCTCCCACATCTTAGCTTTACCTCAGCACTAAATTTCTCTTCCAATGATCCCCCACACTACATACAAGATGAAAATATGTACAATCTATTTGAACGAGGAATTAGAGGGGGTATGACTTTCACCAACATTCACCGAGCGCGTGCACGCATTGAAGAATTAGGAAATAATATACATGAAAGTCGACATTTGACCTACTTAGATGTTAATAACCTTTACGGTTCTTCACTCAGTAGGAATCTACCCCACTCAAATTTCAAATGGTTGAATGAAAGTGAATTAGATAATTTTTTAAATGAAGAAAATGTTCAAAATATAGATGATGATGGTGAAATCGGCTACATTTTTGATTTAGATTTAGAGTATCCTGCAGCCATTCATGATGACACTGCCGATTTCCCATTAGCTCCAGAAATGCAGATGATTGAAAAGAGAATGTTTTCACACTATATGAAAAATCTATATGAAAAAGTAAGACCAAATACACATTTTTCTTCTATCAAGAAACTTCTGCTCCATCAATTTGATAGGGAAAATTATGTAGTCCACTATTCAATTTTAAAATTTTACTTGAGCATGGGCATGAGAATCAAGAAGATTCATAGTGGCATAAAATTCACACAAAAGCCTTGGTTAAAAACATACATTGATATGAACTCTCAAAAGAGGGCTCAATCAAACACTGACTTCGAAAAGTCATTCTACAAATTGAAAAATAATTCTTTATATGGTAAAACAATGGAAAATGTAAGGAGAAGGAAAAAATTTAAACTAGTCAACAATGAGAAACAACTACTGAAATTGTCAAATCATCCTCTCTATGTTCAACACAAAATATTTGATGAAGATCTGGTTGGTATGGAAATGTACAAACCTTCAATAGTTTTAAATAAATTAATATATGTTGGTCAAGCAGTACTTGACTATAGTAAGTTGGAAATGTATCAATTATATTACAATGATCTAAAAGGATGTCCACTGATAAATAGAACGCGACTTTGTGGAGGTGATACCGATAGTTTCTTCCTATGTTTATACACATCACCATCTGTCCGTCTGGAAGATATACTTCTATACTTCGGTGAAAAGTTTGACTCTTCAAACTATGACAGTCATCACCGACTATACTCAACTACAAACAAAGCTAGATTAGGTTGTTTTAAGGATGAGTGTGCTGGAAAGTTGCTTGAGGAAATGATCCTACTAAAACCGAAAATGTATTCCATGAAATATCTAGACTCTACCAATCATAGCATCAAACGTGCAAAAGGAATTCAGAGAGCAGCAGTTAAAAAATTGAAACATGATGACTATAGGAGTGTCTATTATAGTGAGAATGATACAACTGAAGATATGACAATTATAAATTCAAAAAATCACATAGTTAGCACAAAATCATTTAGGAAGCGAGGTCTTTCACTTTGGGAGGATAAGCGCTGTTGGCTGGATAAAAATTTATCATTACCATATGGACACTATAGCCTAGGTCTTCCCCCACCGTCGAAGAGAAGGAGATGCCTTCCTGTCACAGGTGATGTAGAATAAGTCTAAATAAAAACAATATAATATTCCACTTGTAATAGATCTTGCGATTGCTGCATCTTCCGACATGTAGCAACACTTACTAATACATAAGTAGTCTTACTAAAATTGAAATTTCTACATCTTTCCGATATGTAGAAATGATTACTAATAAATAGGTAGTCCTAATGTGAATGAATATGTGAAGAATTTGTACTCAACATCATTCCGATATGTTGAGCTAATAAAATAGCAAACTTTAGGCAAACATTAAACTTAAATTTGGGACATAGCTTTCGGAACATGCCTCATTACATTAGAACATGGAAACTTAGTGACGTTCAAAACGTTCACATAACAAATTCTAACAGAATAGCATTTCGTCATTCAATAGCAAATAGTGATCGAAAACATCGTGGCGTTTGCATTAGTATTGACTCATTGCCTTCACTGAAAGACTTTGCGGATCTCATTGACAACCATAAGACTCGGATCAAGATTCCTCTCGATGACAAGGTATGGATAAAGTGTGATTCATCAGTCAAACTATACGTCTGTTCACCAAAACGTGAAGATGTTGAATATCGATTTTTTCGTTTCAGTGACGTCACATGGGAAACCTTTACAAGGGAGATACTACCACAGATAACGTCATTCATTAAAGATGGAGGACATCAAACGGTTGGAAGTTGTAAATCGGATGTTAACTACAAAAGCAAAGTCAAAACTCAATCTACAAGAGATCGAGAGGAATATACCCAACCGAAAACAATGGTTACTGATAAAACGCAAATTGAAGCCGACAACGAGCTTACATCTTGGAAGACCCTCAATGTTAACATGGAGGATTCAGAGGAAGGATAGATCTCTCACTATCCTATTCTTTCCAAATGGAACAATCCAATGTATTGGAAGGGTCATGGAGGGTGATCTCTCATATTTACACTTAACTTTGGAACATTTACTTGGTGATTCATTATCTGATTGGAAAGTGAAGACAATGACCGTGTTATGTGAATTACATTATCACTATGATTTCCGTAAAGTTACATCATCACATAATCTAACTTATGAAGTGGAGTTATTTCCAGCAGCTCAATTGACTAACTGGCATCCATATCATGTTCATGTGTTCCATAATGGAAAGATTGTGATAACCGGCATTAAAGACATAAGTGATGTGCCTCCCATCATATGTGATTTGAAAAAATGTTTCATGAAAACCAAATTGTAGATTTTGTATATATGTGGATAGATAATGAAATGTGAACATGTTTTTTGTATATATGTGAATAGATAATGAAATATGAGCATGTTTTTGTTTTCCTTATAAACCCTTGTTTTGGAAAAAAAGAGAGCAAGTTAATGATACAACATAAAACTTTATTTCAAAACTGTTTCAACATATTTAGTAAGAATTACATCATTTTTATCACAGTTTTTTGAAAATAGTTCTAAAGCACTTTTACAGTTATTTTTCAATGGTCTCTCGTTGACAAAATAGAGTACATAGCCACCGCACATTAGAGATGTATTACTTTGAAGTGGGAACGATGTCACTTTCCTAACAGTCCAGGAAAACCTGTTCATCCATAATGCGATATCATGTAAACGAGGTTGATTAAGAGAGTCAAAATATTCGGCAACTTTATAACGATTGATGTATACAGCAATCCAATGTTTTCCGGGAAGATTGTTGGTATCCGTATTGATGATAAGCGAACAAGGATAGAAAGGAATTGAATCAGGTAAATTATCTCTAGAAAAGACATTGAGAAATATTGTCTTGGAGTAGGGATGAGCTTTCCTCATTTTCCTCAAGATTTCTATGTTGCTTAAGTTACTCATCTCTGATAGCTGACAGTCACGTCTCTCATTCTTGTTATCTCAACTTTGCTATCATAGATAGCATAAATGAGACAAGTAATTGTTTTCTTCAAAGGTGACTCAAATGATACCTCCAGTCGTAGATTTCCAGGCTTTGTAACTCCTACGCTTTCACCACCTAGATCTGCATCTGCTGTGAGGTTGTACATAATGAAGAAGTAGCCATTCTTGTACATATCCATTGTAATTCCATTTGAATCGTCTGTATTAAACATGTTGAGGGCGGTGAAAATAGAACCATATTCACGTGCGAATTTACCATCTTTGAAATTAGGCTCATATGCTTTGCAAGATACAAATTTCCCATCCTGATAGAGTGCTAGTTTGCTAACATTAAAGTGTTGGAAATTGAATGGATTCTTTTCAAAAGCACCAATGAATGCCTCATTTTCCACAAATGTGATATACACCGCCTTTGGCATTGCAGTGGGAAAAAGATTTGGGTAGGCATGTGAGGATGATCCAGCACCAATTGTGAAGTTTGTCAACACACTGTGATTAACTGGATATATTGCATTGTTTTTCCTCAATCCTGTCGCATGCTCGTTGATGACTGACGGGTTCATTGTTACTCGCCTTACATTGAGCACGGCATTACTTATGTTGACTTGATAGTTTGTAGCTCCAAAAGCCATTAACGCGAACTCAGGATTTGCACGAATAAATTTTATTTGCATTTTAACCTGCGATAGCAGATATCTAGATTGACGAAGGAAATCAAGATAGACGGGTCCTTTCAAGTATAATTCCTTTGAATCCGCTGTTAAATCCATTCGTCTTTTCAACCCTGTATTTGAGACATCATCAAATTTCCCTTGCTGATCATCATACCACCCAGAAACTTGCAAGTGTGACTGTTTAGCTTGCTTTTGAAATTGAGTCATTGTATGTATATATGCTCCATATGGATATGCTCGATCCCCTCCTTCAATCTGTTTGTCATTCAATATTAGATACACATCTGAGAACAGACTGGCAATAGGAAGATTTGCTAACCCCACTTTATCCTTGGATGAATCGATATTTGTACCATCAGTCTTCTTAATTTGTATACACAACTCTAAATCAATGGATTGACAGTCAATATAATCTTGAGGATTGGCAGGTATATCAAACTGAATAGGCTGCTGGTTACCATCGATATTTGTTGTGGGGACTATGTCTACAATTGTTGAGGAGATGATGTCTGTCTGATGAGGGGGAGAATCGAAGAAACACAAAGCCGAATTGATACTCTGCATCGTATTAGCTCTACAAATATGTTGTCTTCCTTCGTTTTGACTTGTTTCTAGTAGCTGTGGAATTTCGTTTGCGCTTTCTTGTTTTCACTCGACGTCTAGATTTAGAACGTGCTGCTCTAGTCGGCTTTTTACTTTTCCTGCGTCTTTGCTTAGTAACTCGGCCTGATCCAACTTGTCTTGACTTCCTACGCTTCTTCCGAACTGTACGTCTCGTCTTTGTTAAATCATCTAATGCGTCTATGGCAGATTGCTGCGCGCGCATTTTCATAGATTCACCGATATCCTCACCTTGAAGCGCATCAGCTGCAACATTTGCACCAAAATCTAAAGCCCTGCTTCCAACACGCTTCATGATTGGTACGCCATACTTTTTGAGTGTTGGAAGAACCATACGTCTTAGTGCACCAAATATGCCTCCTCCAACTTGTCGTCTACCTCCAACAAACACGGGATAACCGCTCTGATATGATGGTCTACTGTAAATGCCTGTCATTATGACTATTGAATAACTATGGAAGTCACAATAGCGTAAAGCCTTATTCTCGTGACCTAATATGTAGGGTCAAAACAGTAACACCACCACAGAACGGTACTACTTCTCCTGCATCATCATGAATTGATATGTCAATTCTATTGATGAAATTTCGGCTGATTGGTAGATACATTGTGTTAAAAAATTCTCGATTGATTAGTTGCTTCCTTACGGATGAGAGAGGAAATGTGCGCAGAAGTGGGGCCTCAATGTCGCCAACCCTTGTATATTCAATAATGTTACAATAGACGTATAAGTTACTTATATCACGCTCTAGTGATGGGGCTGTATCGCCTATTGATGTACCTTCATAAATAGTTGATTTTGAGAATCCCAATGTGGTCGTTAACACGCTATCCAGCTTGATAAGAGAGTTCTTCCCTACCTTTAGAATCATGCGTTTCTTATGTGGGTCATAAGAAAAGTGATATTCATCTGCATCAAGGTAATCTACACCAAACTCATTTAACTTTGTACACAATTCAGATGGCGTTTTCAAGCTTTCAATGTTCAAATTAACTCTTTTTACAAGTTCACTGGAAGTAGACAATTCATCACCCGATATGTCTTCGCTGTATACGTGGATATCCCATGAAGCATTTGTTGATGCTTTGAGTTTAGAAGAGGACAATTGAACCTTGAATGTATCATTTAATTCTGTCAACCAAGGTGCGCTTTCAAGGCCCTTAAACATCCCAATCATTTCAGATCCAAATTCAATAACAGCGGACTCAGACTTTTCCAATGGTGTCTTTTTAGTAAAAACAATAAATTCTGCCTCCGTTTCAACAGTAAATAAAGTTACTTTCTCTTTCTTATATTCACAAGTCATTAACGTTTCTGGCACTGATCCTTGAAACTTTCTTGCAAAGTCTTCAACACTTCTAATGACCTCAAATTTATTTTTTACTCGGATGCTCCTTTTTTGTAATGCATACAATGGCACAATTCTACATTTAAAATCAGTGACTTTCCTCTCCGAATTCCACCCACGTCCATTGTACCAATACCTTGATGAGAAAGTTGTTCTGGAATACCCAAAAGTATGACTCAAATCCTTACCTAATACAAGAAGAACATGCTTCCCTTCCTTCATCAATTTTGTTGACCCCTTTATGACTGGTTTGTAGAATTTATTCAAAGTCAGCTTGAAGAGATCATTTATTCGTTCAAACATTCTACCGATTTCCTTTTCTGTATCTTGCAAGCTCATTGTGGGAACCTTAGAATCAAAAGTTGACGTTGCAAATGCCTTTTGAATTTTAATCATGTTTTGAACAGATGGTAAAGATGTTGAAAAAGGATGTAAAGTTAGATGATGAAAAGCCCATGTACCATGTAGACTATTTTGAAATATGCGAAAGCAATCATCCTTCTCTCGCACTTCTTTATGTAATTCAAAATAGTTGTTCTTTAGCAAACTGATATCGTTGTAATAAGTAATTTCAGTTAGAGCAACTTCATGGGGTCCATGCAGAGTAATTGGATTAGCGAATTCAACAGAGTATAGAGATGGTTTGTTACTTGGGAATATCTTGGGGTTGCTATTGCTTGGAAGAATGATATTGAAGTTAGTAGACATGTTAAAGTCATATATGGAAGAAGTCACATGCTATATTAGCTTAAAAGTTACGAGTGTCTCCCATCTCCACATTTTGTAGATCCTGGTGCGTTATCCAGCTATTGAATGAATCAGGATATCCTTTCCATTTAACTAGATATTTCCTTTGATTGCCATGACCTTTCCTCCTAATTATTTTATCAATCATATACACCTCTTCACTTCTGTCTACTACTTGCAATTCATAAGAGTAAAATTTTCCTTCAATTGGATTGCCATGGTAATCTATTAATTTATACATGGTGGGCCTAAATTTTGTATTTACTTCATCCACAAAAAACTCTTCTTCAGTCCAATTAGGTAGATACCCCTTCTCAAATGTAGACTTGACCTTTGAAATCCGAACTCTATCACCAACATTAATTTTCTTTTCATTGGAAATGTTTTTCGCTTTCTTATCATACAATCGAAGCCATACATCCATCGCATTATCTGGGGTAACATCAACTGGTTTCATCTTAATGATTCGATGGTAGCTTTCATTGTAATTCTTAACAAATTTCTGCAGCTCACCTACCCAAACATGTGTATTTTTTGCAGTGAAATAGCGCCATATTTTTGTCTTCAGTGTGCGATTGAACCTCTCAACCATGGCAGCTTTATAAGCACTTTTGACACTAAACAATTCCACATTATGACTTTTAAGGAGACTTCGAACATGAGAGTTTTCGAATTCCTTCCCTTGATCGGTCTGTATTCTTTGCGGAACACGCCCCTCATCGAAAATGCTCTGAAAAGCCGCTTCAACTTCTGGTCCTCGTTTAGATTTCAGCGCACGTGCCCAAGCATAGCGAGATAAAATATCTATTACGGTTAAGATGTATTTATAGCCATCATTGTACTGTGATATCTGTTGCATGTCAGCCAAGTCCGCTTGCCATTGACTATCTATATTGTTAACAACATATTTTCTTGTTGGAAACCGCTTTCTCGCATTTTTGTGAAGAGTGTAAGTCGGTTGACTCCTCAACCACTTCTTGACTTTCTCTATTCCCACACCTGCTGCACGGGCTAGAACCTCCGGACGACTGAAACTTGCGGGATGATTTAAGTCGTAATAAATCTTTCTGAGTTTCACTGCTGTACTCATCGTCTTTGTTCTGATTTGCACGCGTATTACTCGCACAGCAACTGCTAACACAATTGATATCAACCTCTATGCCCTCTTCTGCTTTACCTTCGAGCGCAGATTTCAAACAGCAGCAAAATTTTTGTAACGACATGATATGAGAGAGGCTTAATTCATATTTGCTTAATATTTACTATACTCCTTCGCAACACGCATTGAGCGCCTAGTAGCTCTTTTTGGTTGCAGATCGTCGGGATCTGCAAGCTCTCGCTTGACCGCCATCGTGGGTGTTTTACTCTTTGATCCATCTTGTAAGTGACCCCTATCCAATTCATTCACAGTCGGTCCTCCAATAATATTGTGAGGTACATTTTGATCAGATAAAATTTTCTGAAAATATGTCCACCCTTGTGGTGCACCTAGTTTTCGCCTTACATCTCTGACAGCATATTGCAGAAGGTCATCTATGTGACTATTTCTAATAACATCACCAGTTGTTTCATCTATTATCTCCCCTCTCTCATTGAACTTCACATGTGGATCAATGAAGTCAAATAATCGCTCAGCGCGCACACGATATGGTCGAGGTGTTGACAAGGTTATAAATCGTCGCAACTTGTCACGAATCTGTCGCCTCTCGTCAATGTTTTCAGCTGCTAACTGCATTCGTCGATAGGGATCCTTAATCTTCTGAATTTCCATATCCTTTTGTGTTAGTTCCTTAAGTTGATTCGTAATAGGTTGATCTATATTTTTGACTTCCTGTGCACTTTGTAATGTAGTCAATTGTACATACTCCTCTTGAGGAATGACTACCATCTTTGAATACGACATGTTTGAAAATAATAAGGCAACAAAGTACATTGCTTAAAACTAACTGTGAACCGAGAAAACTGTCATTGGTTCAGCGGAATTAGGTATGATATTTGTTCGAAATCGAAGTCGTTCCGGACATTCCTGGGTTAGATCAATAAATAGATAACCATGTGGTTTCTTTGTTACATCTTCATATATTTTTGAAAGTACTTTAGGTTGTTGAGGTAATATCTGTCTACTGAGATGATGTATCTGACTGCTATCTCTTGGATTTTTAAATATTGCCAAATAATGTGTATTCAAACTTCTAGTTCTTTGCTCTTTCCCTCCATCGAAGATGTTTTGGGTGATGTAGATAATAAAAGCTTCCCTATGATGTGCAGTTTGAATGAACATTTCAGTTACATCCTTTGAAGATTTGCTTTCTCGTAATAGATCATCTAATACTAGTAAGTCACCTGCTTTGATATCCTCAGTTGATGGCAACCCTTGCTTCACCTCATAACCTTTCTGGCGAAGTGCAGAATGTAGTTGTGGTTGAAATATTCCATAATACCATTTGACTCTCTTAATTTCCTTGTTAAACATTTCATTTCTATATTGTAGCAATTCAGTTACAAATGTAGTTTTACCGGACTGACTTGGTCCAGCGACACACATTGTGCGATCAGTGAATAGACGAAAATCTGTCATCTTATAATTCCATTAACATTAAACTCATCATCCCACTAATTTTGCTTAGAACAACAAAACAGACACATGTTCCAGATCAAGTTTATTTACATTCAGAATAGAAACTTTCAAGTTACATTTACAAATTAAAACATTTACAAATTAAAACATTTGTGTTTCCTCATCACAATTAGGATTATAAAAAGTTTTCAAGTCAGCGTCTTGGCGCTTCAACTTCAATTTAGGATTCCCATCTTTAGATTTCCGCCCTCGCTTTTTGCTCTCTTCCTTCCCATCACTTGAAGCAGTCTTATCAATGTTAATTAAACATTTATCAATTGGTAGTGGTTCATAGACTAGTTGAAGAACCTTCATTTGCAAAGATGCGACTTTACCAGTCGAGCCATGTGAGCCAATATAAAGTCCGGTAACGTGCACTAAGCCCATATAGCGGCCCCGTTTGAGATCCTCACATTCCATCGCGTTTGTAAAGAGATCGAATGCTTGAAAATGATCCGATAGTTTTAAAAACAGTGTATCGAATTCCGGCAATTCCTTATAACCAACTCCTTCCTCTAATGCCTTTCTCCAATGAGTGGGAGCACTTTCAGGCAGCTCAACACATTCTTTCGCGAAAGAGTCAATAGTTTTAAGAATCACCTGTTGCCATTTTGGAAAAGTCACTCGCATTTGTCTCATATTGCTATACCCTGATGTAGACATACCATTACTGTGGAAGAATGGAACTTGAAGATAAAAGCCATCATCACCATAATTCAAGGTTTGAAAGTAGAACGTATTTCCAATCCCTTGCACCTTTCGTGTCGGACGAAGCTTCAAGAGATCTTGCTCAAAAGCGTCACCTTCCTCTCTGATTGTATACATTTTCTGAGTCATGTTTCAACAAGTACTAATTCGGAGCTTTCAACCAGCGCAAATGAATTGTCACTTGAAAGTGGTAAAATATCATTAAAGCGTCTTCCTTATATACACCTATATATGACTCATCAATCAAAGTGATGACGTGTCACTTTATCATTCGCTAACCTTATATTAACATTGCAGCAGTTGCTGCAATCCTTCCAAGCGGACTATTGATTACACCATTAATACTGTTTCCAATATCATTTAACATACTTAGAAACCCACCACCACCGCGCTGAATTAAGTTTCGCCTTTTCTTATCACTACTCCTTGGATTTGAAAACTTTTTAATGCTATTCAAAGAGCCAGCATTCAACAGAGGCTTGTAAATAGGTAGACATTTGTGTATTGCAAAAGCTAAATCACGAATGAAATCATCACTTGAATTTTGAATCAATTTACACTTCTTCTTATTATCATGTATCCTGTTTAACTTTCGCAACGCCTTTTTAAACTGACTTGAAGGTTTGAAAGACCGTTTCGATTGACGAGAAGATGCCTTCCGTTTTACAGACATTTTTATTCTAATATGGAAATAGATAATACAATTACAATTTTTGCTTAGTACTTACAACATTATATACAAAAGTTTACAAGCATTCACACAGAGTTTGTTGCTGGTACTTATAAAATTACATAAAACACTTAACAAGTTGTAGAGGGAAACTGATATACACTCACATCGGCTAGAGTCTGATTTGTAGCAGTTATGAGCTGCTCAATGTCTTTCATTAGATGTTTTGAAATTGGACAGCACATACAGCAGGGCTTTGAATGGAAAGTCTTTAAAATATTGGCATAGTATGCCCGCAAACTGATTACCTCAGAATGTCCTTGAGCAGCCACATTGATGCTTACTGATGGCGGTCCACTGAACAAGTCCAGTTTGCATTTGTCACCCTTCTCGTCATAGTAGCTGGAGGTGATAATGTCATGGAGACATGTGTTGAGTTTCCGTTGGATACTGGTGCACCAACAGCGAGAGTATTCCGGTACAATCTCCGTTTGAGATAGTGGGCGAAATACTTCGTTGAGCCAGAATCTTGCAACTCGTGTAAGAGCGTTGTTCACGACTCTCATCAACATTCTCTGCACCACAACGTCCTCTCCGCAGCGGAAATACTTCACTATTTCCTCCATCAGATCCACCAAATCCGCTTTATAGCCAGTTATATTCACGGCAGAATAAAATATATTGCCCGTGAAGAGTTGACTTCGGTAAATTATTGAAATGGGAATGTTGGTAGTGAACGACATGCTGATTGACATTGTATTAGCCTCAAATTATGCTTGAAATAGAACGGTACAATGTCCTCCTTATATAGAAAAGTCAAACAAAGACACAATAGTGACCAATCACAGACCTGCATGATGACTCATCATGTACGATATACAGTGACTGTTGAAGATATTTCTTCATCGCAAAGGGGACAAGATGAAGTTTCAAAGGGTACATAACATGTAGAACACATAACGCTATGACAACATGGCAAAAAGAGAAGGGATCGTTCCTGTTTAAAACATTTAACGCAGTTCCGTTCACATAATAATTTAAATGTCTCTTGTTCTAATTTCCTTCTGAAGTCACTTTTATTGGGAGAACTTTTTATTAAAACACTGTCAGATGTCTCCTTCTTTCCATATCGTTCCAATTTGATCCTCCTAATTTCACTATCATTGCAGTGTAGCATGGAGAAATCCTCTATCCACCTACGATCCAAATTGTGATTCATAGCATGCTCATCTAGATCCATTAGTCGATCAACTAAATCACCAGCGTTGATATTTTCACTGAGATTTGTTACAGTTTCTATGGCTTTGAACGAATATCCAAGGTCTCTTGCGACAACCCACGACGTTGGGATACTAGTCATCATTATGTATGCCATCAAAAACTATCTCATATTTATAGCATAGTTTGTCTACGTAAAAGGAAAATCAATGTGTCATCTTGATTACAATGGTTGCAATAGTCACAATAGTCGCAATTGAGCAAACCCATTCAAAATCAAACAACGGACGTCTATCGGTACGTACCCAAGTGCTCAGAACCAAACCACACAAGTTCGATCATAGACGTTCCGAAACACAGTGTACCAAACACATGTACCTATCCAGTAAAACAGATCTCATACAAGTTCCTATTGATAACACTGAATTATACATGTACCTATCCGTGTGCCTATCGATAACTAAAGTATACATGTACCTATCCATGTACCTATCCATGTTCCTATTGATAACACTAAACTTTACATGTACCTATCCATGTACCTATTGATAACACTAAACTTTACATGTACCTATCCATGTACCTATCCCTGGCAAGTAGGGCACAGTTTTCACTACTTACTGATTTCAGCGGAGAAATACTTGAATTTGAATTCAGCGGAGAAATACTTGATTTTGGATTGTGCGGAGAAATACAAATGGAAGTATATTATCATGGAAATCTAAGAATTCCACAAGATAGGTCAAATATAGTCTATTCTTTTATGAAATAGGAGAGGAAGAGCACGGTCATCAACTATGCAGTAGTGGACTTTAATGATGAGCTGTTTAACTTTGACATTGAGGAAAGGCAGTAGAAAAAGGCTATGATCAAATAAGAAAGGAATTGAAAGAATTCCAGAATCAATACTAAGACGACAGAAAAGTCGCGCTTTACTTCAACTGATTCAAGCGAAGGCATGAATAATGGAAAGTGGCTCGTGACTACCAGAGTAAGGTATCAAGAGCACTGAATGAGGTTTGTCTATCAAAAGATGGAGATGAACTATCTGTTTGACTGCTTCTTCCTAGAGCTCAAGAAACAAAATGGCGATCTGTATCCACTTCCTACATGGAAATCTTTTATGTTTTCTATAACAATATTATCTTAACTAAACGAAAGGACGATGACCGAAGGGTTCCATCTTAAATTGACGACCACCTCAACAGCACAAAGTAAGTCTTCATCACATTTATTCTTGCCATTTCAATATCTAAATTCTAAACTACTGAATGGATTAAAATGAACACGAATTCTATTTGCTCTAATTTATTTACCTACTCATGCTAGAATTTTTTAACCTGCAAATAGTTCATTTTTTGTGACATTTAGAAATTTATATCTAGGCCTACATAACAAAACACATGCAAAGTCGCATGATAGCTGGAATGTATTTATGATTCAATGAAATCATTGGCTAACGAGCAATAGTGTTTAGTGTATGAGTATCAACTAAAGAAAATGAAATCAGTCATGTAAATATATAAAGTATGCATGTATATTTTGTATATGCTGCCCACACAGAGAAAATTGCCTCTTTGTATTTATGTTTCTATAATAGTCCATAAGTATTTTTCATTCAACACCAAAGGCTTGAGCTATTAAGTATATGGTGCAAATCATTTAAGCAATATAAACTGGTAACGGAACGTAATCCATCTTTTATTTATTTGCTTATTATTTCATTCCAAAATACAAATGGTAGGATCAATGGCATCAGATTATGATAGCAAATACCGTAATATACGCACGTATTTCTTGACTTTACTTCAATACTACAAAACACCATAAATTTCTTAACAATTCTAATTGTTCTAATTCTTATAATTCTGTTTTAATTCCAGTTCCCCTTCGAATGATGGATCAATTGTGGTTGCATCACACAGTTGCTATCAAATGCAAATTTTCAATGCCGTGGACATACTACAACAAGCAACAATTTTTCTAAGCAATGAGATCCAAGAGACGTGATGCAGATGACATAGTACTATGCCTTCTTTCCAATGTTATAAAACAGTACTACCTTGACATATCTATTGTCTTTTGGCCGGAGAAATATATAGTGAGAATTTTAAGTAGATATCAGGGTAATTCATCGTCAGAGTGGGTTACATGCATTGTTACTGAACTAAAAATCTGTGACATCAAAAATCCAAGAATTTGAGTACACATGCAGATATATACTGAGATTTCTAAAATATCTTTCACATGCATCGATACAGATATCAACATTACGAGATGCATTGTGCCTTCTATTTTTCACATTATACCACAGCTAAATTGCGAGCAAGAGATAAGATATTGATAAGACGCGATAATGACTCAGCCTAACAAGAATAAACATGCTAATTGAAGATCTAACCAATTCATGCGATCAATGTCCTAAGAGAAACATCTTGATCTTGATGTCTAGTAGTTAATATTATGTAATACATGATGATTAATCATTGAGGAATTGACAAGGCAATCGGACATATCGCTTTTAAATTCGGTTCGTCTCTGATGATTCATCAGAATGATAATTAATTGATTATCTCGGACTGAAGGATTAATAAAGCATAAATATCAAAAAGAAATTTGACACATGCATTTTTGGTATACGCATTCTTGAGGTCACGTTGATGATAATGAATGACACGAGTGAAATTCGACAGACGAAAATGCTTCCCTAAAAAGTAAATGATCTTGTGATGTCCATGTTGAGCGCAATTCAGGGAAAATGTCATGGAAAACAATTATTCTGATATTGAAAAAAATTATCAAGGCATTGAAAATTAACGGAATGATTTATGCGCATATTCTTCTACATGTTTTGGATCTCAATAGGGACAGTCAAAGAATCATGCAAGAGCTTAGCAATTCATGAAAGACGTTGCGCAGAAGTTATCGATAAAGTGAAATCATGACAAACAAAAAGACTTTCAATTATGACAATTCAATTGGACAAATGCAGTGCATTCCACACTGACAATATGATTTCATGAGTGACCTCCGGTAACCCTATTGTGCCCTACTGTAGCAAGTACTCTATTGCCACACAGTGCATATTGTCTCTTTGAGACAAACATCGGCTGCTTTGCTCATCACTGGACTTTCCAACTATTAGAAACTGATTATGATCATGAGCGAAATTGATCATTTTAGAAATGTCATAAATATTAAATTTTCTATATTTTTTTAAAGAGAAGCTTTCATGTAACTAGTTCAGCAATCTTATCTGCTTCTTTTAAATGCTCAGTCCGATGTCTGCTGTTGATGGGATTTGAGGATTTTCGACTTCTTTAAGATATTGCTTGATATAGCAATGATAATTGTTTTTGTTGTACAGGTTTTGGACTTCACCAGTGACATGTAAAACAACTAACGTGAACTAGTGATTTCAATAGTGACAGCGGATTTCATTAGTGACAGGGACTTCAAATGAAGACATCGAGAATTCAATTGATGACATAGATATTTTCATTGAGAAATGGGTCACATCAAGAGTGACATCTGCTAATTCATCAAAGATCTTGCGAAAACAGTAGTGACAGCAACATTTGAATTGGTTAATTGACATTCAAATGCAAATTTGTAGCAAATGCCAATTAGGAATCCTACCACTCAATTCAGCATTGTCAATACAGAATTAAACATACGATCTATTTTGAATGAAGTCTATTTTTTTTGCTTGAAAGGTAGCCACAAGAAAGCGCCTTTGCAGTGCATACAGCATCCCCAGCTGATATCCCAACAATTCATGTATTACAGAATTGATGAACCTGACTAATTAAAATGCAGCGCAATAGAAGAACACCTTGCTATCCCCATGTCTATATATTATTTCTTATAGGCTTACATGCACTTTTACTGATGAGTTGTTGCATCTTGCAGTTGCTGCATAGATGGAATATAGGTGGTTGTTTTCTGAAATGAGTTGGAGCAATGCAGGGCCGTTATTTCGCTCAAATTTTGGGAGGCAATCTGTAAAAGTGTCGCTTGCTTTTGTTGCGCAGTTTGCTGCTGCAGTTGGTAGCGAACTTCTGCCATTTGCCTTTTGACAGCGGCTTTCCAAACACTGAAACTGTTCTCCGCGATGTTTAAGAAAGGACTATAAGCAGGTAGGTACTTGTGATGATGTGCTTGTGGAAGCCGAGCATCATGAACTCGCAGATGGCAAGGAGCGTTGTCAAAAATGAAGGTAACCGGATCGTCCACACCCGCAGAAACACTACGTAGCAGCTTCAAGCCATTCATTGAATCTTGTTGAAGTGGTGCCGCCTTGGAAAAACTCATGGTCAGCTCATGGTCCAGTCAGCTGGAATCGCCGGATGATTCCCCAGGCTGTTGTTCTGCCGATACCAAGAAGTGTAGCTGTTTGAACATAGTCATCACCATTTGTGAAGGCCTCAATTATCCGACGCTTGTCTTGTTCTGCAATTCGACTTCTTGACATTGTGGTAGCTCAGCATTTGTAGGTTACAGAACGAGTGATTGATCGAGGCCGCAGGCCGAGATCAATCGAGAGTTCTGTAACACAATTGTTGAACGCTGTCATTTGTGGAACAATTTGCAACTGATATGCAAACGTGTGTAATTCATTGCAAGTAATTAAATGTACATGTACAGTACATGTGTACACTGGTGTACATTCAAAACTATTCTGGAAAATAAGTAGACTTACATTAAATACAATGCGCCATCCCCCGCCATGTCTCTATTCCATGGTTTTGGAGGAATACTTATATTTATAGTATACTCAGTGACAAAAAGAATGAAACAAGTCCTGATATGAATACTTATGACTTAAACTTGGTTGTACTGTACGTTTGTTTGTTGTTTGTAAAAGGAGAACTCGAATGCTTTACTCAAAGACATTTAATTTGATACTCATGATTTTATCAACTTAAATTAGAAACGGGTGTGACCACCGCGAGCATCCAAACAGGCATCGATGAGCACAGTCGATGGATGAATGCCAGGTCTAAGAGATTCCACTACTCGATCAGTCTGTCGGCCAACATCTTCAAAAACACTGGTGGGTGGTTGTACCTCTCCTTCACTCTGCGACCAAGTTCATCCCAGCAGTGCTCGATGGGGGAGAGGTCGGGAGAACGTGAGGGCCATTCCAAGGTTGGGATTCCACTGCTTGCTATCCTGTTAGAAACCACCAAAGCGCGATGGGGCCTTGCGTTGTCATCCTGAAAAATGAATTGATTCGATGTCACTGCTGGAACCACGACCGGTGTCACGATCTCGTCGGCATATCGCTGTCCTGTCAATGTTCCTTTCACTACGATTGCTGGTGTTTTTCCATTGTGCCAGATACCGGCCCAAACCATGACACTACCGCCGCCGTATCGGTCGTGTTCTTTGACGCAACATGGAGCAAATCGTTCACTTGGCAAGCGATGAACACGGATCCGACCATCGTTGAAATCGAGAGTAAACCTCGATTCATCAGTCCAGAGCACACGTTCCCACTGACTGTCACTCCACGACTGATGACCTTGACACCACTTCACTCGTCTCCTTCGATGTTCCAGGCTCAGCGGAATTCTCACAGCGGGTCGTCGAGGCTGTATACCAGCTTCTCGCAATCTTCGATATGCAGTTCGAACGCTACAGGCAACGTTCCCAGCAACCTTTCAGTACACAATTAGCGTCGGGACGGACACGGATCTGTTTCTTTTAGCAGCTAAAACTAAGCGTGCATCTGTCCGCTTGGATGATACTCTTGGTCTTCCTAATCCTTTCTTCTTTTCCACATTTCCTTCTGCTTTTCGACGACACCACCACCTCCATACAACGACCCTTGAAATTTTCAATTCTTTCGCAACAGTTGTAGAACTTCGACCACAACGCATCATCCCAATTGCCATTCCTCTGGTAAAGTTATCGTTCACCATTTCATTTCTGTTCAATTTCTAGCTGTTACTGTAATCAATATCAAATTTTGAAATTTGATGGTCCTATATCATTTCCCTTATCATATGGAGTTCAATGGTGATACATAGAAAGCGAGATATCATCTCAAACCATAGAAAAAATGAAACGAACTTCCATTCAAGTCAATGATAGTTGGTTTCATTATTTATGTCAGTGAGTATATGAAGTTTTAGAATATTTATAGTATGAAGTTACTATAATTGCGTACCGGTATTTTACATCTGTTCAATGAGAAAAACAATATGTTCAGCAAGAACTGATATATTTTACAAGTCAATAATTTCATAATCAAAATTAAAGCCAGTCATTTCATCGTTGCTAAGTCGAAAACACTTCGAGGTCGGGAGCAGGAGATTCTAGCAAACCACTTAGATGCCTCTCATGCTCATTGCTCTTGCGTTTGTATGAGCGAACCGCCGTGCTTCTATGTCCAGTGCGAGACAATCAGTTGCTCGTCCACGTTGCAAATAACTGAGTCGCACACGTAACTTTTCCCTGAATGCGCCGTTAATTAACCAGTTAGGCCAACCATTTGAGCTGCTTCTGGAAAAAGCTTGCGGATGCTGTTGACACCAACTGGGGCTCTGGAAAACCTGGTTTGAGTCTCCGTTATGTTCTGCAAAGGTCTTCTATGAAAAGCTCCGTTGTGAACGTTGCTTTTCCTCAAACTGGTGATGTAGGTCTCAATTATCTTGTGTAGACGGAACGAGGATTGTCACTTGAGTCATTGTTTGATAGTCTTGGGTTGTACCTTTCGATCGCGAATTCCACCGCTAAACACATTGTCATTTCGCCCTTGAAATTGTACGAATTTTCCTTGTGCATCCTCGCCAAAAACAAATCTGTCACAGCTTCGACTCTGCATCCACGGACACTGGTTCAGCAGTCTTACGGCTGGCACCGAGCCCTCTAGCCGTTAGGTCCTTCATCCTTCCATCCAAGCACGCCAGGAAGTCAGTATAGTTGACGTTGTCCTTGTCCATGATTCGCATTTCCTGGTTCTGCTGCTTCAAACAACGTGCCAATCAACAGACTATGTTATAGTGTATTTGAGGGATATTCGGAGCAATCCTTTTTCTTATTTCAAAAATGAAATGTTTCAGGGCGTTGGCAACGACATGATCTGTAGTTGACATGAGATCTTCATACGTGGGTACCCTCTTATTTGACTGGACATTTCGCCATTCGGCCCAATTCTGGTACAACGTGACACACCAATTGTTGTTATAAACGGTATTTCTGGAGACCGTGGAACTAACGACATCGTCGATTTCTTGCGTTGACAAAATAACAAACCGCGAACTCATAACGTCAGTGACCATGTGTACAACAAACACGTAACGAAGCGTTTGAAAAGATTGCATTTTATTTAGTTTCACCAAGATTTCTATTCAATGAGTTGATTACCACAGTCGATCTGACATGTGAATGGCCAGCATTTGCAAGCGATTTGCCATAGAAATAAACTGTTTATCTGAAGTTCGCTAGAATGGAAATTGAGTGAAAATGCGTGCGATTTATGTGCCGTTATTGTGCATTGCATGAAGCTTAATTTCCATTCTAGAGGTTTTATTGTTGTCAATTTCTATGCGATTTGCAGATTCTTGATTTGCTGAAATACGAGTAGTTTCTGTAAGCGATATGCAGATCATAGAAATTGACAACAATAAAACCTCTAGAACGGAGGTTAAGCTTCATACAATACACAATAGTGGCACATAAATCGCACGCATCTACAATCTATTTCTATGATAGAGATAGAACCTGTAGGCAAGAAATTGACGGCGTGTCTGCATATGCAATGCTAGTGTTCAACAATCGATAACAATGCATCCATCTGGCTTATATTTCTATTGAATAATCCTAATGCCACTCATGAACATGCTTCATTTCTACAAAACACCACAATGTCCGAGTTGAAAGCCTTTTGTCACTCATGAAATCAGATTGTCGATAACCAACGCATTATGTCTCTATTGAAATCAGATTGTCACTGATGATTTCTAGGCAGTTCTTCTTGAATTCCAAAACCTGTAACTGGCAATGTGTGGAATTTCCTATCAATGAGACAACATCGTCAGCTAAAATTGTAAAATGAAGAAAAAGAGAGATGATGAAATTAAAAAAATTAAATAAATGATGAATTTGTTCGTCTTGTTAATACTACTAGTCCTACATTGTCCCGCTGTCTAAATAGTCGCAATAAGAATAAAAAACACGACAACTGCGACCTTTGTAATTGTTTACGTGAAAAAATAAATTGTAATAGCAATAATGTTGTTTATCAGTTTAAATGTCGCACCTGCAATTCCACGATCTGTAAAGTAAGGTATCAAGAACATAGGCAGAGCATAATGAATATGGACAGTAAGAGTGCATTGAGTGTGTATCTTCGTGATTCTACTGCTGTTAACATTGATGATTTCGATGTAAAACATCCTTCAGTGAGCTCCAAGTACGGTTGACACTGCTTTGATAGAAGCTCACATGATTCAAGACAGATGTCCATGAATTAATCGTCGTCATGAGCTTGTCGGCTTGTAGGATTTTTGTATAGATTTAGCGCAATCTAGATTTTTATTCAGCTTTTACATGTCGAAGTAGCATGTCATATGCGCCTGTTTAAACTGTGTGAAGAAGGATCTGGACCCGAAACGTTGAGAGAAATCTCGCATTTCCTTTATAAAAGTCAAGGTTGTGCAGAAATTCAAGGGAGTGTTTTTCTCGAATATATTTCACCATAATGATAAAATTAAAGCGCGTATGTATATTCTCATAGCAGTAATGGAACTCATCATAGTCGCAGTGCTTGTTCATCCGTAAATTTGGATCGCTAATCAATTCGCTTTTCGATCATATCATGGTCAATGAGCTGCCGTGGGAATCCCATGGGAATGATTGTTATTTTCTGTGAGAATGAGACTGGAATTTCCACCCCATCAGCAAACTTGTCACATATGAACTGTTTGTTGCATGACTTTTTATAATACTCGGACATACCGTATATCGCTAAGATGTCTCTCGAAATCAAGCAAAACCTCCTTATCTTGTCGCATCAATCACACGCCAACTCATAGTTTTAGATGTATTCTTTACGAAGTTGTCAAAATTTGTTTTTCAAGCAAAAGCAAAGCTGTATATGTTAATCAACAAGATAGTTTGCATATAATGAAATGATGTGAACAATGCCAAGAGAAATATGAAACTGTACATATTGATGAGTGAATTTCATCTCGTATATTCCTTGCTCCTAACCTCTGTTTAAGAAAATCTAAGGAAATGAGAATGCAGTTAAAAGCAAAACAAAAGTTTGGATTTGTCAATAAATCAGCCTCAAACCTGATCAATATCAAAGTCAACTTTTTATACTAGCTCATCACATTGAAACGAACAAAATATTCCCTTTGGAGATAGCTTATTACCTCGATATCATCTCTTTTTCGAGAAAGATAGTGGAGAAAGGACTATATTTCAACAAAAGATTGGAACTGAACACAAAGAGGAAAACATTATATTTAGTCAAAGAGTGATACAACAGAACATCAGCTTCAAAAGTTTTTCTATACAAACACTAAAAGGCGCTAAATTGTAATAAAGGTGAGAACTGAGGATGCAAAGCAAGCAAGCATCATGTGATAGAACAGCACAATATAATGTGATGTAAATTCTCTACAGGGTGAGTCAAAATTAGCCGTGAATGATAATAACAACTTTATTATTTGAAAAATCTGTGTAGGGCCTATATACATAAAATAATTTTTCAACTAGCAAATAATTATAACAATCTTTAGCCTTCAAATAAACTACCATTGGCTGACAAGCACTTTTGCAACAGTTTCGGGAAATCTCTGAAAGTCTTGGAACATTTTGAGAGGAATTGCCGTCATTTCCATTTGGATTCTATTTGTCAGTTCTATCACAGAAGGGAAGATCACATTCTGAAGATGATATACTCGACTTCGAAGATAGGACCAGAACCAGTAGTCACATGTCGTGAGGTCAGGTGACCGTGCCGGCCACTCAATAAAGCCTCGCCTACCGATCCACTGTTGGGGCATTTCTTGATCCAAAATTTGGCGGGCGTTCACACAGTAATGATTGCTAGCCCCATCCTGTTGGTAAATCATCTGCTTGTTTCTTTTGAAATAAGGAACAACTTTTTCACAGAGAATTTCACAATATCTTTCCCCATTGATTGTGCGAGTGTCAATGTTTGTGTCAATAATTCCATTGAAGGAAATACAGGCCCAAACGGTAACTGAGGGTGTTTGCCCTGGATCTCTGAATCTGATGTGAGGATTATCCGTCGACCAGAAGTGAACATTATGTTTATTAACTTGTCCGTTCAGATGAAACACACATTCGTCTGAAAAAGTCAGCTTTCTCAGAAACGATCGATCATTGGTGAACCTGTTTTGCATTACTTCGCAAACCTGGCGCCTTCGGCCGTCATCTCCATCGACAAGCTCCTGGCAATACAGTGGCTTATAAGGATGAAATTCATTCTTCTTTAGTATTCTACAGACGTTGGACTGAGACAATTCTAGTTTTTCAGAGAGAGACGACGAATGGATGTTGTCGGATCTCTCTGAACTGCACCCAAAACTCGCTCTTCGTTTCCTGGCTTTCTGCGGACTTTGGTCTTCCTTGACCTGGTTTCTGATGCACAAGAGAACCTGTTTCTAACAGTTTGTTTTTCCAATCAATCAGGGTTTGTCGAGGTAGTGCTTCTTTGTTCAATTCAATGCGAAATCGTCGCCTACAGCCCTCTACAGAACGGTTGCCTGTTGCAGCAATTACCCAAGAGGTAATCAGAGCTCGCTCTTTAATGGTGTATTCCATCTCTTATCACACTACATTAGAAATGAAAAATTGCTAGACAGATTGACTTACTTTCAATACGAATCGATCACGCAGTCATGGGAATGATGATTCATCTCTGTTTACAACTGTTGGTGATGCAAAACTTGCTAAGCATGAAAGAAAACCTTTGTTTTTTGTTCACGGCTAATTTTGACTCACCCTGTATAAGGGCATACATCTTTTGTTCATAAAATTCAATGTTACTTTTGCTGCTATGGGACACAACAGCCAAGATTGTAGAAGATGTAGAGTCTTTTACTGAATAGAGACGGAGGATGATGTGTACTCCTGCTTCACAGTGGTGTATGCTAAGCAAAACTCTTGATCTTCCCAACCCAGTTACTTTCGATTACTTTTTGTGGCAAGATTAGAGCAGTGATTCTCAAGGTTGGCGATTTGCCCCTTGGGGGCGATAAAACGATTCTGGTGGGCGAAAATACTTGGGGGCGATGACAAAAATTGACACTTGGAAATACTCAAAATTACTTAGATTCATGCGAGTAGTGAACACATTCGCATACTACATTTCATGCCAATAACTTTGCATCGATTCATGATTGTTTTGTAGTTTTCTATCATATAATTAGCTCTGTAGTACTTCGAAGTTTGAAACAGGGATGCGGAGTCGGAGTCCTATCATTTTTCCTGGAGTCGGAGTCCGGACTCCGGCCTACAACTAGACCGAAATATATTGCAAACAAATTATTTATTCTCGTGCATAGCTGTCACTGTCTTGATGTCAACTTTCTCCATCAAACAAAAGTATAGAGACACTTCTGCAAGCAAAAGCTTGCAATGGTTGAGGGAATGAACCGTGATAGTAAAATAAGGATTGTCTTTCCACTCGATGATTTAGTAGAGAAGACAAGCCTTCCTAGCCTCGATCACACCTACGCGCCAAAGGTCACATCAGAGACAAAAATGAAATACTAGTTTGTTTGAGAACATTACCTATTACCCTCACGTTAATCGTGCATGTGATGGTTCCTCTAAAGCGCATATTAAAATCGAAAGTGTACTCATATTTTTTGGAGAAGCATGGGGGATTTTGCTGCCTAGTAGAGACTGGAGAAAAACCGTGTGAAGCACTCATCAAGAAGATGGGAGGAGCCGAGGCGAATGCATTCAACTGAAAGCGACATTTGATCAACTTTCATCGTAAATGATTGATAATTGATACAGCAATAATCACTAAATATAGGTTCAGGTAAGCCTATGATCTATGACCAGTTTGTTTTTCAAAAACTAGGCTTTATAAACTTGCCACCCGGAGTCGGAATTGGAGTCCTATCAAAATGATAGGACTCCGCATCCCTGGTTTGAAAAAGATATAAATTATGTTGGCAAAATAGAGATGCTAGAGATGGTAAAGAATGCGTGCAATTATGATTTGTGAAGTGAATCTTTTTTTTAATGAATGCATGGGGGAGGGGGGAAAAGGGACCAATGCACCAGAGGTGTAACCCAGCAGAATTAAATTGAAAGAAAAAAATAGATACTAGACGAAAGAAATCTGGGGATGACTATGTAACTAAGTAGCAATCTAAGTATTAACTAATCTAGTAAACATGGATAACTAAGTCAAAAAGTCGAATATTAGATTGTCAGAAACAAGACTACCTTTATTACCTGTGCTGAATAAAAATCTAGCATGTCTTCGACTTGTGACAGTTAAAGCAAAGATGACTATTCGAATGTATGTTTTTAAAAATTATTCACCAAACATTTAAAAAGAAAGACTGCAGGCCTACATGTCATACATATGTCAATTGTATTGACAAAATGATTTCTGCGCTAAATATTGAGTTACATCTGGTCAAAATGAAAATTCATAAAATCAATGGTATACGAACTGCGTTGTATTTTCCATCAAACGTACTGCTATGTATAATATGATCAGCGAGTGGGCGATTATTAAATTTGATATAAAAAGTGGGCAATGAGGAAAAAAGCTTGAGAAACACTGGATTAGAGCCACTTATGTCCGGCGTGAAATTAAGCACTGTGCCATGGATCTTGTTATCAATAGGTGCACTAGAAGTACATGCTGATCCAGAGTTGGATGGGTAACATAATTAGGCTAAGTTCGCCTGGCTCTCGCCGTCCCGCCTTGACGAGGTCAGTATTTGTATAATTTCAAGTCTTTTGTTCTGACATTTTCATTTTAGAGTCGTGATATTTCTAAATCATTCATCGTTTAAATGTCTTGAAAAAGTATTTTTCAATTAGGACCAATTCAATGTATTCACATTCACTTTATTACTAATTGATTTATCTGTGATTGGAAAAGATTTGAAAAATGAAGTGTATGATGATTATATTTCAATATGATTTTAAAGTGGATATGAGAGAAGAAGTACTTCGTGATGATGATTTAACCATTTGCTTATAAAACTGAAACTATCGAAGCTATGGGATGAATAGCTGACAGTTGATAAAAAATGTACACTTGGGAATTGTAAAAGATGGAGCTCGTCACGATACCTACCACGGAAGATTAATATCAAATGTACATGCAATGAAGCCATTCTGGTTTAATATGCCGATTTGAGAATACTCTGAAGTCATGTCTCAAATTTTCTGTCGAATGCAGTAACATAATTCGTTTACTGAAATCTATAACAAAAAGTCGTAAATTAGTGTGGTAGTTAAAGAAATCGATGGCGACATAAAGAGCGTTTGTGTGAACTTTGTAATTATTCAAATGTGGAGACCTACATCATTTGCTCATATAATTGTCGACAGAAAAAATGCGCATTCTTAAGTCATTGGTTTGTTAAGATTGCATTCATCATTTTCATCAAATATTCTGACGACTATCAAAACAAACAGATTATTGATCAATATTTAAATAACGTCTGACATCACTTCCACTAATTGAGTGATTATACGACATTTCCATAGATATGAAAGTTGTGATAAATTATTTGAGATAGAATGATTTATCATTATTATTGAGTGGATGTTAGTTTTTTGTAGTGGTTGTTTTTATGGTGATGGCAAATATTCCATGTTAATGAGTGTGAAATTAGGGCTTCTGAATGCATCAGTTGATTTCCTTTCGAGATTCCCGCTTTTAGACTTCATGGAAAGAAACGCTTATCTTGAAACCTGAAGGCTATGCATCATTCTAAACCTGTAGACAAAAATAAAGTTTCGACAATTATAGAGAGATGGCAAGAAATCGAGAGGTGTACTATGAGATCGAGTCTCGTGTCGGTGCAAACCGTCAGTAATTAAACACAGTATGTTCTCCGATATTCTGCAATTATTTCTTTACCACTAAAATATCATGGAAAGAAATAACAATCCCCTATGGGTAATGCTTATTTACGTTATCTTTTATGCGAGAATCTGGACGCCACCACATTTTCTATTTACGTAAATGAATAAATTAGCGAAAAGCATGAAACAACAGGAAATAAGCTCGATTATTCAACCATTCTTATTTACAAAATGATTTCCTGATGAGCTGATGTAGTCAATCTCAATATTACAACCGACTATCAGATGGCTATCAAACGGTAAATTTTAAGAACAACAAATATTCATATAATTGCACCGATTTGATCATTGGCTCTCGACTCATCCAAAACTAGAGACTACTTACCATATACTCGTACAGCAGACTTCGTAAAGAATGAACGTGTGTGTGTGTGTGTGTGCGTGTGCGTGTGCGGGTTTATCTGTGTTCAGTGACTCCAAAAGAATTTAGCTTGCGACCCCTACTTTTTGAACTGTGGGCGACTACCTTCACCCTCTTAATTTTTATTTGAATCTAATTATTTTCGGATATTGCATCATTCCATATAGTAGGTATATTAGGTAGAGTGGTAACTCCGCATTTATTAAATCCCCAATGTGTATACACTTTCGATTTTACTAAATGAACTCAAGGGAGATACAGGTAGTATTGTCAGCAAATGCGAGATATGCAAATTTTTGCAGTTCTGAAGAAATTACCACGGAATTGAATGATCATGATTGCAGTGCAGAAGGAATGATGGTATTTTGCAGATTCTCAGTGTCATGACAGCCTTGGAGAGGTAATGCTTGTTAAATTAGCAAGTCAATGGGTTCCCATTACTTTCATGCTCAGCCTCAGGAGTATTTTCTTGAGCCTGATCATATCACAGGCAACCTGCCACTGGCACAGCAAAATCTCATAATCAAGGACAATGATTTCATTTAACTTTGAAAGATGTAAATGGGTCCACATCACTATTCAGATTCAAGAAATGAAACATGAATTTAGTGAATCATAAAATCATGCCGGTGAAAATAGAATTAAAAACTTGAAATTTCAGCCAAGAAAGCACGAATAATATCGCGACTTTTTCATGAAGACTTCCATTATAAAACGGATCATGAAATTCCCTTGATAATCAGCTTGATTTCCGCTTGGTTAGGATGCTTATTTGTAAATATTCATTGCTTTTGATATACAACTTGTTTCATACTACTTATTTAGGAGAGTCATCTCGGTAGCATATAAATTGGCAAATTTTGACTTTTTTCAAAAGTGCTCAAATAATTTTTTGGACCACGGGAACGTAATCTCCACAAAAAACTGAATCTTTTGATACAAAATTTTTACTGTATACACATACTTTTTTGAGTCGACACTGTACCTACATATCCCTACTCTATGCATCATTCCTTTTCAAATTGCTTCAAAGCACGACGTAGATCAAAACTGCGAAGATTCGGGAACGGAAGAAACACAAAATTAAGCAAATGTCCTAATGGAAATTCCTAGAAGAAAATAGTTTGTTAAAAGTGCAGGATTATAAGCAAAATTAATCATAGAGCCTTTAGATCCTATTGCCTACCAAGAAAAAGATACATAGCCTAATAAAAGTGGTCAGAATGAATTACTTTTGGATCGATTATTCAAAGCATTTCTAATTATTAGTAGAATTTAACAAAAATATTCGAAGGATTCTTGATGTACCAATTTTGATGATCAGTACTTATATATCTTCTCTATTTGCTTCTCGTCGACAAAAGGCCGAAGTACTTCCTCATAAATTGCCAAGACTTAAAGTTTCTGAATCTGCATTAATGTTACCCAGTTCATTTCCCGGACTCAGTATTTTGATTTTGCTCGTGGCACTCCAGCCTTATAGTTGCTATCAACCTGTTTGAAAGAATCTGATAATGAAATCCGTCGGTCTTTGGAAGAAGTCACCCAGATCCAGCATAGTGACAACGTCATGGTCACAGTCTCGCTTGCGAGCGTCAGTTTTGGAGGTTAGAGTCTAAGGTCTCTTTCTGACCATGCAACTGCGTTCATTGCACCTTGGGTCATCGCATCTTCTACAATCACACATTCATCTGAATGCTTCGTCCATTTTCCATCAGAAACCTAAGCAGCTTTTAGAAGCAGTTGAAATCTTTAGTCAAAATTTTACTAGCTTTTTCAATGCCTATACCTACAGTCCATCAAGCTGGTCATCTCGCTACATCATCAAAAAATGCATTCTGTTGGTAAAGAGGTATTCCTGCCTATGGTCTTGATCGAGCTACCCCTGAAATCATCAAAATGCAAATGCTACTGAAATGGTGGCTTGAACTTCCTCCCTCCCAGAAGCAATTATGTTCTACTTACCCGAATTGTCATAATGATCCTAGTGTTGTTCGCGGTCGGTCACAACGAGTTGAGAGACTACCTCTTTAGATGCTGCCAGCTGGCTAATTTGGCATCTCAGCTACAAAAAGAGAGGTGACTTGTGGCATGACCAGAAGCGTATGGCCGGTCGACATTCTCTTGCCCTCACAGCACCATGTGCGGAATCCTCCGCTTAATTCTAACTCATAAGAGTCAGCGACAGTCACTGAAGTCACTGCGCTCGATTTTCCTGTGGAAGAAGAGAAGTGAGAACTATATGTTGAGGTGTGTTGAACTGGAAAGGCACTGCAAGATGTTGGCAATCTCCGTTTACGGTACTTGGGGCTCAATCATTGTTCCAACGAATGATTCCCGCATTTCATTTCAAACTGTGTCCTCACGTGATGGGTTAGACAGAGGCATTCACGGAAGATTGAATCTATGTTTACAGCGTGCCAACGCCCGTGCTATGTCAGTTCTCATGGTGGGTCAAGAACTTTGCAATTCTACACTCCCATCCAAATCCAAATTTCTATCCATTTTCTTTCACTTTATTTGTCTTTCATTGATTCATTCAGAGTATTCTTTTGCAAATGAGTTGCAGGCATTTTTGCATTTCTGTGTAATGTATACATTATTTCCAATGCAAAACAATTCAATAAGCTAGAATTTGAAAATTCACAACAATTGACCACTAATACTTCGAATCGCTCTTCAAAAAAAAAAAGAAAGACAGATGCTCCATGGATACCGCATCTGAATTTCTTGATCTAGTGATTCACAGATTAATCAAGCTGTATTGAAATATGGATACATTAAATTACGGAAATTACACACGTGCATGTATTTAACAAGAGAAGATTAATTGCAGCTCATCAATGTTAAACCACTCTATTTGATCCACTAAATAAACATGCAGGCCATAATGCAGGCTTAAATGAACATGCACATCATTAACATCAATATGAATAAAACCTCACCTTATAGGTCAACATTAATAACAAATCTTAACTCTGAAATTGGCACGATCCAAAATTACAAATGAATTGAGTATCGTAGCAACCACCAGGTACAAGTTGTTAGGAATCTCCGGCCGGCCATTCTAATCAGGATCATGTCGACATCCATTCTAGAATTACTTATTTAGTGAGTTATAATAGAATTGCAACATTGTAGTAGTATGGTAACATATTTTTTGTCGCACAAACATTCCGAACCGTTTCTTGAAAATTATCCTTCAAATTGCTATTCAAAGCGGCTGACAGAACCAACAGTTTTGTAACCGTACTCGGAAAAACCGTTGCAAAGCATGAAGAAAATTGATTAATTTTCGTTGTTTGCCGGTTTGTAGGAAATAATGTTTAAAGACACAGCTATTCGGTAGTACATGAATAAGTTCAGGTAATAAGTCAGTCAATTCATTACTGAATTCAGGGCTGTTTTTGCTTGAGGATTCTGATTGTAGCTTAAGTTTGGTTCTTCGTTATGAGCACTACGAAGTCTTCATAGTTAGCTTGACGGCAGTGAGGGCACGTCGATGTTGATTAAAACCTCAATCCATAGACAATTATTTACTTATAGTTCAAGTTTTAAGCCGTACTCGATCTCAAATGGAGTTTCCAGAATCGCATACTAGCATAAATGAATTTTGTAAGAATCATGTGTTCGCTAGACTATCATCGCAAAATTATTCCTTATCTTGAATGAGTTATTATGCTGCTCAATCCTTTCCATACGCGTACAAAATATATTATCGAAGTACGAACATTTGTCTAATTACCTGATAGAGGGTCAATTTGGATAGAAATTGATGAAAATCAGCGTCTTTGCGCTTTATTGGGAACTCTTTGCTCATTTGGAGCATCGTTAAGCCTACCGCATGCTACATAGAAATCGAGAAATCGAAAGATGTCCAACGGTCTAAGTTGAGCAGCTGTCAGTCTTCATCAGTGTAGGTTGCAGAGACTCCGGCTTAGTTGCTCCGGTTTTCACTACTTTTTCTGACTGCCGCCCGCCGGCCCTGCCTCGGCCGGTTCCAACCGTGAAGCACATGTTATGAAAGTCAGAGATTATCATTTGAACATTTTCAATTATTGTGACAAATAATTTGCATGCACATTTGCACAATTCTCTATTCTTGTAGAAGTCTCAAAACTTAGTACACCTAACAAAGTTGTACTATACAACAAAAGGCTTCTAATTGGTGCTGTTAAAAGCAAGCCATAGGTCGTCATGAGCAAAAATTTCTCTTATAACTTTGAGAACGCAAAGACGGCTTACACAGAGTGCGGCTAAGTAATCAAAATGAGAATTCCACTCCAAATCATATGACAAAAAGATGCCTAGAATGTTGACTTCGTTCACAATCATGAAAGGATAACGTCAGGATCACCTCTACGTTCTTCTTATTGTTAAAATGTCTGGAATGTCGCAACTGTGATTGACCTTGTGATTAACTATTACTGCGTTTTCAATTTACAAATTACAAATTACATTGACTTAATGTGCTTGCATGACCTTAGTATAGTTTGTAGTTAGCATCATATCTGGGATGGTGGATTTTTTATTTAGGACTGTAGATGAATCTTTAAACAAAACACTGCATAGTAGGCCTATATTTGTCATAAACGACCAGACTTTGAAGTGCCCGCTCGTTAAGACAGCCAATTCCAATTCATGTGTAGTACTCCAACGGAACGAGAATTTGACCTATTTGTAAAATAAAGGATTTGTGCGACGTGTCTCAAATTAGAATTTGTGCTATTCGTTTTGAGTCGTTCGAATAGTCGCACTCAGCCCTGCTATGAATGCTTTGTGATAATTTGGGAGCACTCATATGTTGTACTTGCAAAAATGGCTGATATTTGCTGTCAAACATGACTCAGTCCTGTGAGTTTTATACTTTTCTAATTTCCTGATCTAGTGATTCATTTATATTGACTTTTGAAGGAACGGATGACGTTATGTCTACAGATTTGATTGCCATACGAATGTTTAATTTTGTTCCATGAGGATTGAGATTATGTCTTGCGAGGGTATCAGAATTTGCTTAAAAGGGTTCTAAAATTTACATTTGCTGTTATTGTGTAGTTTCAATTCCTCTCTATCTATGGTTTTGTTTCAGCTTGACAAAGAACCTCTCACTTACTGCTCTTAAATCATTCATAAGTGGTAATGGGATTGCGAGTGATTGGGACTCTCTTAAACAAACTTTTCTGTCATTCTGTCATCTAACTTGTCAACATGTGGCTTTCATGCAATTTCCTTCAGTCAACCATGATATCATAAGAAACGCCTTAGACATACTCTTCCATTTTCTCTGGCGCTTGTAATTTAAACAAATCGATTCCATTTTCTCATTTCAAATCACTTAAAACAGTCTCCTGAACTTCATCTTTAAATTAAGAACGCTTATCTATTTTCTCAAAATGTTTCTGAGAGAGTATGCTAATATTCTGTAATACACACCAATCTCCTATATAAGGCATAAATGTACTTCATATTCCGATGGAACGCTAGTTAGTTTTGATTTTTATCATATTGTGACTGCTCAGAAGATATTTGAATGTTTGACAAATGTCACTTATCCTTAGACAAATCCTAGTCTGGCAGAGATATCTTTCGTAATGATCGATGTCTTATGTCATGTTCTATTTCAATCCTCACACAGAATAAATGGACAGTGGAAATTTTGAAATTTAAAATTTATGCATTTACTAGATGGTGTTTCTTTATATCTATGGTGTCTATGGGTCCAAAAGTACCCACATTTGCATCCGAGGGTGAAACCTGAATGTTTATATGGACTGGAGGTAGATTAAAATTAGAATCACTCTCTTATATCCTGAATTTAAGTTTCTTGCTCTGTAGGTATAGGATGACATTACAGCATCAATCTCGAACTATTTCTTTACTATGTCATTTTAAAATAAATATCTTGAAGGTTGAAAAAATAAGTTGAAAAATAAGTTTTGATGAAGGCATTAAGCAAGCAATTTTCAGTAAATTTGTCCTTCGGAATATCCATTTGTGATAAATTCACCCTTCGCGATTACTTTAGCACCAAAAACTTTAAAACTAACTCTATGCCACTTCTTGATTCAAAAGTTTCATTTTATAAATAATCTAATAACTGATCTATAGAGGTAATTTAGATGAGCCTGCAACGCTTGAGAAGTTTGACGGATAATTTGACAAATTTAGCATCCCAATTGTAGGATGGATGTCGATTCCAAAGCTTTCTACAAACTATTCTGTGTTTAACAAGGACAGATGACATAAAATTCAGGGATGAATATCCCGCACTCCGTGTCATAGATTGACGTTTCACATGCATATTAAGACGGAAGCAATATGGAAAAGAACCGAAGAACATCGGTATCGTTGCAGATGAGACTCATCTAGAGCAGCCAACATGGTTTGATGGGTTAAGGCACCTGAGTGGCTTGATAGCCCAAGATGGACGCAGTGAAGCGGAAGGTAATAGAAGAAAACAAGCAGGAGTAGGAGCTTTATGGAGAGTTGCGAAGTATTGGAGGACTAGAAATGGCAAATAAATCAGAGGGAAAACTTTTGAGGTGTGCGTAATACAAGCCATCACATGCGGACTCAAAACTGACGCTCACCGAAGAACACCAAGATAGGTTGCAAGGAAGGGGGAGTGAACAGAGCAAAGAGATTATCAAAGAGACTAGCATGGGTAGGACGCTTTGCAAGGATGAGTAAGCTAGATTAGTCCAAAGTTTGGATCAAAACCCAAGTCCAAGTTTCAATAAATGGGCAGAATCAAGTAAACGAAGTGCAGTTTTTGTATTTTGTGCTGACATAAAGATTCTTCTATAGGCCAAAATTCCTATCAGGCCCGTGAGAAGTACGGTATTAGTGGGAAACGATTTTTTATTGCAATAATTATAGTGGCATATTGCAATATAAGGCTTTCCTTTAATTAAGCCTGTATTGATATACTGACCAATTGAAGATCTTTAATTCAACTATGATTGAAATACATATTGCTCATAACAAAGTAATTGTTTTCATTTTATCATTGAGAACTGTAAACAGTCTCAATAAATACTACAGCTGCCTGTGAGTGCATGGTTAAGCATATTTAGAATGCGAAATTGGAATGAATTCATTTTTCGATAAATGTCGGCTGTCGCACAGAGTTTAGGGGTGCGAAGATATAAAATACATAAAATACATGTAAGCTTACAGCAAATACTATATGCACGAACTTCTAATGCCCGGTATTGTCAAACCTGAAATGAAATAGATAATAATCAAAGTGCTTCATTTTTGAAATATTCTGTATGTTGAGTGAAATTTTATGCTCTTTTCATGTACCATAGTTCTCCCAAGATTCAAATCAAGATATTAATTTTAATAAGTTGATTTGTACATATGCACCATTAATGGAAGACCCAAGTTTTTATATAGAAAACTCAAGTGCTGTATCCCTAACACAAGACCCCAGGTCCATCCTTGGAGTAAGGAGAGATTGCGAACGCGAGTGGAACAAAATAAAATGGCGAGTGAGCATCCTATCATGGAAAGTGGAAGACCAAGAATCTGTTTGAGCGACTGCGTTCGAGCAGGCCTACTGAAAGCGGATGAGAAGTGGAGGAGATGGAGAACAAGTGCAGAACAGAGACTAGTGGAGAAATACAGTGAACGTTGTGGTCGACGTTTGGAGTGTGTCACTTACATAGACTTGTTTTACTTTTGATGACGTTTTATAATAAGTGTGACATTTGAAGTGGCTGTATCTTGCATTTTAGTCATGACATTCTTCGACATCAGTTCCCCCCCCCGAACCTCTGTTTCAGGGATCATAGGGTGTGTACACAAACACGTGTGTTCAATATATCAGGAAATAATTTGCATGAGAAAATAATTCACCCGGTGATAGCAAGGAAACGTGGTGCGCGAGGAAGTTTTATGACAATACAATTTTTCTCCTGTTTTGAGGCGACAACTAAAATATCCGAAAATAAGTCCTTTGTTTTCCACTAAGCTGGTCATGTATAAATTGAAAGATAATAATTGCCACAGATACTTTTTGTACTGATCATAGATATCTTTCTAAGTTTCCGAATTTTTTACAGAATTGAATTGACTGCTTTAGTTTACAAATGAACCAACATTGAGATAACAATCATATGATAGGGAGTTTCCACTAGTGTCGAATGTATTTACGAAATCAGCTTGAAAAGGTGGAAAAGAAGTCAATTATTATGTTATTTGACTTGAACTACTTGAATTCAATGTCTTATGTTTGGTTTGTCAGTCAGCAATTGATGTTATCAATAGTTGGCTTCAGAATAACACCGAAAATTTAGTCAACTATTCATAGGAATGAGGACATGATTGACAGGTGATAGGGTCATTCTTATAACAGCGCGACAACGAACAGGCGCATTTGGAAAGCAAATATTTGTTCTGAATTTGGCATTACCATAACTTTCAGCAGAATAACTTAGCAACTGCATGGGATGTAAGTCATTTACCCTACCATTGTGCTTGAATGAATTATAGAACTAATTTTTGTTGAAGCAGTCAAGCACTTCGGTGACAGTTGCGTTAAATTCCTTATTGCTGATTTTTAAATTTGATTCCAAGACTGAAAATTACCCTTGTCTAGTAAAACAGTAATAAGATGAATGTAATATACTCATTGACATAATTAATGAAACAAACTATCATTGGCTTGAATTGAAGTTTGTTTCATTTTTTTCTCAGGTATGATGCAATATCTCGCTTTCTATGTATTACCAATCAACACATTAGAGAATGGAGAAAGATCTATGGTGGTCAAATTTCAAATTTTGATATCGATACAACTGTCACAATTGCTTTTACAAATTGAACATAAACGTGAACTGAAATCCAGCTTTTGTAAAATAAAATGGCACACGATCAGTTTACCAGAGGTATGGCTATTGGAATGATTCGTTGTGGTAGAAGTTGTGCGAGTGTTGCCGAAGAGCTGCAACTATCCAGAGTCGCTGTTTGGAGGTGGTGGTGTCGATGGAAAGTAGAAGGAGGTGTTAAAAAGAAGAAGGGATCTGGTCGACCAAGAAAGTCTGCAGGAAGGACAGACGCACGTCTAGTTTTAGCTGCAAAGAGGAATAGATTTGTGTCAGTCCCAAAGCTAGTCGTTCACTGGAAGAGTGCCTCAAATATAGACTGTAGCGTTCGAACGGCTTACCGAAGATTGCGAGAAGCTGGAATTCAATCGCGACGACCAGATGTCCTAATTCCATTGAATTTTGAGCACCTCAGAAAACGAGTTACCTGGTGTGATGCCCATCGCTCATGGAATGACCATCACTGGCAGAAAGTCTTGTGGACCGATGAATCGAGATTCACTCTGGATTTCAATGACGGTCGTGTCAGAGTGCATCGTCTTCCAGGTGAACGCTTTGCCCCATGCTGTATTAAAGAACACGACAGATATGGTGGTGGAAGTGTTATGCTGTGGGGTGGCATTTGGCATGGCGGACGAACGACAGCAGTCATCATCAAAGGCACGTTGACTGGAGAGAGGTATCTCAATGAAATTGTGCTTCATGTTGTTGCCCCAGTGGTCAGGGCGGAGGATCTCGTCTTCCAAGACGACAACGCAAGACCACATCGCTCCTCGGCTGTCATTGCCACTGTTAGGAGATTGGACATTCAAACCCTTGACTGGCCTGCACGCTCACCTGACTTATCATCCATTAAACAAGTCTGGAACGAGATTGGCTGGCGAGTGAGAGACCGCTATTCACTTCCACCAGTGTCCCTGAAGATTCTCTCTGAAAGACTGACAGAGCAGTGGCTTCTCCTTGAAACATCCTTCATTCAGAAACTTTGTGAATCCATGCCATCTCGGATTACTGAATGTATTGGAGCTAGAGGGGGCACACGCGCTATTAAAGTTGAATCTGCTACATGCGTTGTTTTTCTGTGCTAGCGACTTGGTGGAGATTGTGACTAAATTATCAAGGTATCATACATGCATACATGTATATACCAGTCAAAAAGAAAGAAGTTAAAGAAGTAAATGTTTCAAAAATTTTGTCAATGAGTAGATGATAAGCAAGCGACTTAAAAATTGTGGAGCCTCTTAACTATGTTTTTGAAAATCATCAGAGGTAGCTATCCACGCTTCAACAAATTATCTTGAACTCATTATAAGCTTCATTTAGAATTCTATAGCAGTGCTTGATATCATAATTATCACGTCGTCTTGCGTCTCTGTTTCTGTCATGCTGGTGGCATCCTGCATATCTCAAATGTAGACGGCACGAAGACCAAGGCGGCCAGTAATGGTTGTCTCATACTACTTTCATTTAATAACTGCAAATGAATATTACCTGCGATGGCGTGACGAACACAGAGTAGGACCTGTTAGCATATAGGCCTGAAAATATGACGATTACAATTGTCTCTCAAAATCTGTCAGATATGGACCGTTTTGTGTAATCACATCATATATTTTCATGCTAAATTCCATAATTAAGATCCTACAAACTAGAGATAGAAGCAATGATCGCTACCTAATTTGAAAATATCAGAATGAGGTATTCCCTCGTTGACCGATTTTTTTGAGTTCTGAATTAAATCGATTAATGATCAACTTATTTGACACATCTTGGCCACTGGAATGCGTGAAGTGTTTCAGATTTCTCCTTGCCGATTAACTAGCTTCAGTGTTTTATTCATATCTTCAAATCAAATAAATGCTCCAAAATTGCATGCTACAATGCAATTGTTCAATCTTATCTTAGTGTTGCTGCAATGTCGCTTGTAATTCCACTTTGATGGTGATCTTTGTCGCATGTTTGTCTTGATGCTAATAAATGAAACAAATGAATAATCACACATTCAGACGCGTGTAAGTCTGTCGATATGAAAGAAGGAAAATACAAACAATAAATTTTATCGACTAATCAAAGGAAGTTCAAATGTCTGATTAAGTTCCCATCATAGGCCCAGAATAATATAGGGAGAATGATACTTTTTATCAGCAAATGTGCGCGAAGACAGTGAATGATATTAAAACGTAGTCTTTAGATAAACATAAAGGGGCACATTCATATTTAATTTGTGTGACATTTTGAAGTTCATAAAGAATTTGTTGACTTATTCTGACATGGCTTTTCAATACACAGTTTATCCAAACTTTGGAGTAGGCTGGCTTACTTCTTTCTTATCAACTGATAGACGAGTTGCAAGAATGACAGCAGCAAATTTAATGTACCAACACAGGACTACAGCTAAGAAGACACTTCATGGGTAGGAATAAATGAAGCAGGCCTCTTCACCTAATGCAAGCCTACATATAGATACATTCATAATTTAGGAAAATACGCGATTGCATTTAAATTTAAATGTACTGGAAGGTTTCGGTCAACTTGATATCAACGAATAGTAATGATGAAAGAAGAGCAGAATATTCAGAGATGCTGCGAGAGAAGGAAGAGTGAATACAGATGCCTTTTTGAAACAACAAGGTTTCCACGAATCTGGAAATAAGAACAACTATGCAGGATACCAGTGGACGTAAGATAGCAACGTGCAGATGATTTGATGCATCAAAAATTCATACATTGATGTTTCAATGGAAAGCTTACGGCACTAACCGATTGATCTCATTCGAAGACTTGGTCAGGCTTGCCGGAAAAGTGAAATTGAGCATTTATCACGTGTATGTCACATGTCAGCAGGGTTTCGAAGCCTTGGTAGAGAGTCGGAGCCGAAGCCGGAGCCGTAATAGCTGGACCACGGCCCCAAAACCTTTCATGTCAGACGATAAATTATAATTCACATAGAAATCAATGTTCCAATCACATATCCTACACACGACGTCCACGGATGTCTGCATTTGGTATGGTTTGCTTGAATTGAAGGATTTTTAATTTAGAGACGATGCACAGCCAATGATTCGAATGCCACATTCCATAGTATTTGTCGTGCAATTCTGTTAATTAAGGGGTAATCTTTCTATATGAAATAATAGAACTCAATAATCTCGGACTGTCCGCAACAACTGTGGGCTATCTTTAATCCTCGTCTTTCGGAATAATTAAAGTAGCTGTCAGCACCCTAAAATTCCTTGACGACATTTGCACATCATCATCGACATGCATCTGCTCCAGAGACTTTTGGATTTGTAAATTTCGGTACTTCATTGCTAAGGCGGTCAGCTCTTAGTTCGGAATGCATGGATGACATCAGTCGTTGATGTGCTTGCACGACGCTCCTCGATCGTGCTATTATTCATATATCAAGAAAAAAATCTGAAAAGGGATTGCTTGAATATGCAAAATGTACAAGGCTGCTAATAGATTTCTATCTAGCCTTTCAAAACTTCTTCTAGACATAGTGTGTGACTATTAGAAATTCATGTTTCCACCATTTCTCAGCCTGTCCTATCAAATTCAATCCAATGTATATGATAACAAGATTTACTTATTATTTTTGAAAGACAAGCTGATGTCATCATATGGAACCCGTCATGGAATCCCGACCCCTTGTCAAACTGTTTATATAATAAACGGCAAGAATGAACTTGAGACATTTCAACAAGTATAAGATGAGAGGAATTTCAAAAATTGTGGTCATGGGACCCAGGCTATGCGTCAATACTTTCTACAATATCGCTGTTAATTTTTCTCTAATGAATCCTAGAACTACTAGAGATTTGATAATTATGATGCACGCATATGCGCCTCTTTCTGCCTGTTTCTGGTCGAAAAGAATTACGGTACTTTTGTTCAATAAACCGAAGTCATAAAACCTTTTAGAGTGGGGCATTGAGGTATAACCTATATAGTACCTAGGTAGAGTGGATCGATTCAAAAAAGTGTCTGCATACAGACATTTTTTATATCAAAAGATTCAGATTCAGAAAACGTTCCTATGGTCTAAGCAAATATTTAATCACTTTTTAAGAAGTAATTTTTACAAATTATTCCTGTGTCTACTCTGACTGGAGCCACGATATATAAGTAGAGTAAAACTTATTGAATATCAAAAGGAATGAACATTTACTAACAGGCATCTTAATTAAGCGGAAATTGAGCTCATCATCAAGAAAATTTCCTGAACCACATTATAAGCTTAATACAAGTCTTCATGAAAAAGTTGAGATCTTTTATTGTGATTCTTGGCTGAAATTTCAAGTTTTTAATTCAATTTTCATTGGCATGATTTAGGCCTAATGATTCACTAAATTCATGTTTCATTTCTTGAATCTGAATAGTAAACCTATCAAATCTGGACCCATTAAATTTTTCAAAGTTAATTATTTTATTGGTCTTTCATTATGATATTTTGCTCTTTCAGTGGCAGCTTTCTTATTAATAAGTCTGAGCATTGAAGCAAACACACCGAATTGCTAATTTAGCAAACATCACCTCTACAAGGAATTGTCATGACACGGAGTACTTGTGAAATACTTTTAGTTCTTCTGCATTGTTATCATGATCAGTCGATTCCGTGGCAATTTCTCCAACAGTGTAAAAATTTGCATCTCACGTATGTAGCATTTGGTCTCAACTCGAGTTCATTTAATAAAATCGAAACTGCATACACATTGCTGATTTGAATAATAATGAGTTGCTACTCCACCTAGTCCCCTACTTACTCTAAGGAGTAGGGCCTACAGTCACGCGCTCCCATCTCAATTATTTCCTCATTATTTGTAGCGTGGCGTAGGTACACTAGGTGATGCCACGCGTAATTCGCGGGTAAACTACGCGTGATTGCACATGACCTTTAACATCCGTGCGGTTACGCGTGACATTTACTGCAACATCTGTCAAATGTCCTACTATATAGAATTTGAGTCTCATGTGCCTGTATGTATCAGAGGCTAAATAATGTGATTGCATGGACCTAAATTTCATACTCATGGCAGACAGAACAGGCACATAAGCGATTCATCTGTGGTTCAAGCGGCAACGCGGACGACCGTAGACGACGTGTAAACTATAAACGCTCGTCCGCTTGTATTCATAAATATTCCCGCATGTTCTGACAGCATCAGATATCGCGTGATTACTGACTCTTAGTGCACCGCGAATGTACACCCGTAGAAGTATATAAACCGCCCTCAACCACGCATGTTTGGGGCACTCCGTATTACGCGTGAATTACTCGTGGTAATGTCACCTGGTGTGTTTCGGAAAATCGTTTACCGGGAATTGTTTGGCTACTCTCTTCTTGGGAATGTTGGGATTCCTGAGAATTATGACAAATTAGCCTTTTTGCAAAAAAGAGTAATCAAAATTTAATGATAACTTGAAACTTCATAAGCACTCACGCGCAGTAGGCGTGCACTACGTGTATGTTGAGCATCTTGATTCTTGACTTTGAATAATTTCTTCAAAAGACTTGTTCTCGTTCATAATTTATTGGCGAGCTTTCGGATGATAACTTCACCCGTCCTCAGGCAAGTACAAGTTATCATCCGAAAGCTCGCCAATAAATCAAGAACGAGAACAATAGTCTTTTGAAGAAACTATTTAAAGTCAATTCTTGGTTCTCAGAGAAGAGAAGAAGATTATGGATGATCTTGATTCTTATTGTGCAAACGTAAGTCCAAGTACGTTGCAGAACTGTGCCTGCCCAGTGGTCATATCAAGGACCTGTCCGTAGCCAAATAGATTTTCAGAGCTCATTAATAAATGTAGCCTATATTTACAAAATATAGACCCACTACCCGGTGAAAAAAACTGTCGGGATCTGTCGGTAAATTGTCGGGCCGACAATTTACCGACAGTTTTTTTCACCGGGTAGGGCCTGCATCTCGCTTTGACACACGCCTATTTAAGAATTAGAACATGTTGCGTCTGGAAGGCAATGCGCAACCATTGAATCAGGTCTGTTTCCTACTGTTCTCAATTTTACTTTTTTAATGCAATGTTTCCACGTTCATTCCATGGATTCCACAAAATGAAATCAGATGGCGAAATGAAAATTTAAGTGCAAAGACACAATTTTTTCCTCTGCATTTCATGACGTTAAGTATTTTCTCATTTCCAGCTCCAGTTCTTAATCAGAAATACTTCATAGTCTCATCAAAATTCATAGATCATTGCGAACTGCAATACCAACTGAATCAAGGTGTTAGGCCTTACTATTTGAAACAATTCCATGAATTTCGATGAGACCTCAGATCGGTTGACTTATTATGCTTTAGGTTTCTGCCGACAGCTGGCATGCACGAACACGAGATACAATTCATCTATTGGATTAACACTTTTGAGAAGGACTGTTTATTATCTCATCGTAAGCGATTCGACAGCCAGGGTACAAAATAATTCATTTTCGGCAATTTCTGTCTTTTCAAATTCGTTTTCTTTGAAAATTTGTATACATGGTCAACTTTTCACACTGAATCCGAAAATTCTAGTGGCGACCACACCAAATGAATATTATTACAAGTTTTGTATTTGTACGATATAACCAGCTCTGACCGATAATTTTGTGGTCTCGGTCAGTCGATGGACATTTTCTGCAGTTTTACGAGATTTTGAAAATAATAATCATTGTCTTTTCAAACAAAATTTTGCATGCATGATTACATTATGGTTCTTGATGATTCTGTGAGCTTTTACGAGATCCGGATAAAAAATGTGGTTTCAGCAACAACTTTAAATTTTGAGAACAAAATCAAAAGTCTGGTCGAAAGAACATGTCATTTTTTTAAAAATTCACAATTGCTCAATTGTTGATACACAGTTGATTTTTTTCCTTTTGATGCAACAACTAGACTCACAAATGATGTATTTTGTCGTAAAAGGAAAGTTAAAACATCAAGTTGCGAAATGTGCACCGGTCAGAAGACAATTTTTGCAGGACAAAGGCTAATTGAAAAAATATCCCAAATCAGCATCAATGTAATCATGAATTATACTCGGGTTAAAACTACGGTTAATGCGCTTTCACATGAGATATAAATCTATAGGTATAATTTAAGTAGATCACAACAAATTTTCTTCCCGAATATAGGGCATCTATGCTTGAGACAGGCATTCTTGGCACTTTTTATGCCTTGAGCTATTTTTTTCATGAAGAAAACTTTGGTAGGAATTTACCATGACCGAAAAGAAATCCTAAGGATGAAGATGAAAACAAAATTATGAAAATAGGTCCAGAACTAAAGATTTTACAGACAAAATACAAATTTTTTACTGTTATATAAAATGGATTTATCCAGCAACTAAGTGGCAGAACTTTTGATTGAAGCATGACTGACTTCCGCAAAAAGAGCTGCTTGATCTCACTTTATTGCTATCACTGTTTAGCGTCCAGAAAAACAGCGCCTTCTCACTGTCTACCTTAGTAATTTTTTCTGATGAAGATCTATGACAAAATATTTGTGATATTATTACATTTCTGATAATATCAATTTTGCCATTATGTTGTTTCCTTTGACCAATGTCAGTTGAAAAATGAAAATGTTTCCCAGAAAATGCGGAAATCATTTCATGGGAAATCGCTTCCGCGGAGAAGTTCCAAATCTAGATCTGCGGATAGTTTCTTTGCAGACATATTAAAACCAGAACTTGTTTGCGAAATGTATTTAAAAGATATTTCATGTGAAAACACAAAGTTCTTATTACAATAAAATAACCTAAAGAAGGACGGGGTCGGGAGAGAACCTGCTTCTCCCTATATCGGACGGAAAAGGCAAGAGATCACGCACGTTCTTGAATCACTTGTGTCAGGAATTGATTAAGGCGGTTGATTCGTTCATCAATATCTCGCATCTCCTCCAATTGATAAGTACCGCCATAACTGCCATCACCTGCAGGTGGCACCATCTTAGAAGATCGGGTTGGACGGGAAGTTGATACTGGGGCTGCTCGAGTTCGAGGTCTAGAGGACCGACCTGAAGAATTATCTCGCGGGACTTTTGGGCTGCGGGAAAATGATGTTAAGGAATGTCACTCAACTTAACATTGATGTGATTCTAATTAGTAGAGAATATACAGCGGTCCGTTGTTATCTCGTCCGCCGTGCGCCAATCTACGCAAATTGATGATCGGATAAAGAAAATGGGTCAAACCACGAGTTGGTTGCACGGACGTAAAATTTCAAATCAGTTTTTCACGAATTATGCCGATGACCATGATATAACATATAGTCGAAAGTTCAGACGTGTGCTAGCTAAAGAGCTGAAATGTGTCTGCATAGATGACAAAGGGTAGTTTAAAAACTATAATATAAGTTTCAATTACGCCCCTATTTTATGAGCTGTGTGCTTCAATGCATTTTGTACATGAAAATGTCAATATTATGTTGAAAAATCGCTTGTGATGCTAGAAGATTTCACGTTAGTCAATGTATCTGAAAGACAACTTTCTGTCAAAGTTAATTATGACTCTTTAGAAAATATTAAATTTCTATATTAGAATGTCGTTGAGTGTTGCCTGTCGCGAGCATTACCATGACATACACTTAGTGAATTTAATCTCGATCTCGAATCTCAATCTCGAGAATCAATATTTATTAATATTAAATACCGAGATCTCTAATTCGATATTACAAGTAGGCCTATATCAGATTGTGCCAATTACTCAGAAAGTGTAATTAATTACAGACAACTGCAAATTTCTATACACTAGCCCGGTTTCTTAGCCTAATTGCAATTATCTAGTTCTATTTGTTATTGAAATTAAGATAGCAATACCAATCTGGACTATATTTGTCATTCATTAACATGCCCAATCCGTTATTGAAGTTGTTTAGCCTACAACACAGACAAAATTAATTTATGTGCCTACATCAAAGCGAGGCCTGGGTTTGTAGGCCTAAGTACAAGGACAAAAGCGGAGGGGGTTAGCATATGTACAAGGACTAAAGAAGTTCCATTTCCTGTCCTGTCCTAAGTCACAGAAAGACTCGTTGAGGTAAGGGAATTTTCTTCCTCAAGTGACAAAAGCTTGTTCATGATTCATGGCTATAGCTACCCAAGATAGAGTACTCTCCGATGTTAACGTTCACGCTATCATCACGCTTAACTTCTGTGTTATGATTCCGGTACAAATAAAATGTTTGGTGTGCTGTTTCCAAACTAGTCGTTCAATCTTGTAATCACTATTATTATCTTCTGTGATGACAAACTTAATGGCAAAATTTATAGTATCCGAAATTATATTAGATAATGTCGCGAGCGTTACTGTCAAGATTGATTGAAATCTCGCAATGGGTGCTTTCAGTAATCTATTGAAGCATGAATAAATCATCAACTATTCATTATTTATCTATCATTTCGTTTTTGAGACAACAGCTTCTGCAGTTTAGATAAAATGTCAATGCAACCTCAAAAAATCTATAATGAAATATTTATCTCTGTCGCGAGCGTTACCATATTAAATTATCTCTGTACATTAATGTAGAGATAGTATGAAATTGATATTTTGTATGTAATAGGTCGATGTCGTGTTATGTCAAACTGTATCTTCAGAATATTCAAAAAGAATATCGTATCATAGAGAATGTTGGTTTTCGATCGAGTTTTGCTATCAAATGTAGCGAGCATTACCGTGGTTTGGCCCAAATCTGTAAAACGTACTACTTTGCTTCGCCATTCACAAAATGGGAGGCAAAACTTCTTCTCAGAAGCCACTGAATGTTTAAATCGAAGCCGGAGATGCAACTTAAAATTAAATCAACGCTCCTAGAGAAGCCACAAGTCTCGATATCTGAGCACTAAACCTTCAGTTTCAGCAGATATTTCGTATTCCATGTCTAAATCAATCTCATGAATGTCTTCTTTTACTAAAATAAAACTTCTCAGAACATTTAACTATTTCAGCATCATAATTTGTTCAACAGTCCTAAAGTACACTCAGAAGAGCATCAAATTTCAGAGAAGGATACATGGAATTGATTGAAGAAGGTTGACGACCTCTGAACGATCCGGTGAGCATCGATGCAGATGAGTCACTTTCTAAGCCAGCGTCCTCATCCTCGGAACTGTATAATGTTCGATAGCCGGATCGTCGCGTTCCACTGGCACTCCCGCTTCGTCTACCAATCGATGATGAAGCGCTTCCTGCAAATGGATTACAGTTATATTGCGTGGCTTGATGATGGGTGAGTAAGTTTCCATCGGACTCACCTGCACGACTGCCAGACGGAGATATACTTCGGGATCCGACAGAACCTCCTGTCAGTCTGGAACGGATTTCCCTCTTATGACGTTCCACCGAGTCCTGCCTGCGTCTCCTCTGCTCAATCACATACGCAGTAGGATCAAAGCGGGGACTAGCTGAGCGAGCACGCGCTTTACGAAGACGGTCCATCGATCCATCTGACGACGGTCTGTGAGAGGAAAATATATTGTTATAAAATTTTCTGCAAACGCTATCTATTTGATCTATCAATGAGGTTCTCCAGGATATTAACCGAGAAGGGATTGCATTCACAGCGTTTCCATCAGTGAATGTCGATAATATATCGTACAAATACAAACCAACTTTCATTTCTAATGAGTAATACTAGTCAATGATCTAATGAGAGGCATTCAAGTGGACTTGGTCATCAAAGTTTTAAATCAATATATCGTAGCTTTGCCGGAACTATATCGGGAGAGTCTCAACTGCAAAAAATTAATTAGAAAAACTTTCATCGCATCAACACGTTTAGGTATTGCTTAAAATGACCTCGCTTGGAACGTAGGGTTGCACCACTGCTTCTGGCTTCGATACCACTTTTAACAACCTATGTTAAGATTTGATTTGCTAATCAACTTTTACTGCATTCAACAGTTGATACATGCGAAAATTCTTCGATTGGATTGTCTGAAAGGCAATGCAAATCGCTACTAACTACGGGGGAAGCAGCTCCCGAGGCAACCTATGTTTTTTGGATTTCTATTCGGTAGTTGGAACCTGTTGGTTACTGTTCATTAGCTTATATCAGTTACTTGGCTATACCATGTTTACTTTTCTTATAATATCATTTACATTACAGTTAAGATACTTACTCTTGTTACATTACAAATGTTACTTGCTGTGTAACCTGTCCTCAGTGCGGTGTAACTGCTGGGTGATATGACTTTTAAATTAAAACTTTTCTTGCAAGTGAAATAAATGCTGACAGAATGCTTATCCTAGAAAATGTGAGTAAATGTTCAATGAGTATCCATTCAGTGGTCGATGTGGTAACTAATTCAAAATTTGAACTATTTATGAGTGGTAGGCAACGCGTGGCCCGTGGGCCATCTGGGGCCTATCTTACAAAGCTACTACCACTGATAAACTGGTAACATAACAATGGAGTGCCGGTATTACCAGTGAGGTTAAATAATAATTCATAAAGGACTGGTAAATCTCGAAATTCGCTGGTAATAGAGCTACCAGTGAAAGTTAGATATCTATTGAAATCTAATATCTATTGACACGCACATATGCGCAGTGATGAAAGGGCATCGCTTGATTGCCACACAATGTGAGTCATTGCAACAATCAGTTACAGTGAGAGTTTAATAAATGTAGCAAATCGATAAGCGCACTGGCTACCACGATTTATTTACTGAAATACTCAAAAACCGATTTTATAAAAGCAAAGAAGAAAAAAGTATTGCCGTTTTCGGTTTCAAACGGGAACCGGGAAGGTCTACAGTTCAAAAATGAGAGATAGAAAATGTTGGAAGGTGAAAAGGTTACGATTTATGGAAATATTGTATTACTATATTATTTAATAATATTCTATTACAATTAAATAGAATAATTATAACAGCAAAAGCAAGAACACTTTTCAGTGTGAACTCCGTGTTTTTATTTGGTCAAGCAGTCAATAATAAAATCAAAGTTACAGGAATTTTCGTCCTCTTGGCCCTTGTCAACTGTTGATGTTTGGGCAAACAAACAAACAAACATCAACAGTTGTTGACCAGGGCCAAGAGGCCAAAAATTCCTGTAACTTTGATTTTATTATTGACTGCTTGACCAAATAAAAACACGGAGTTCACACTGAAAAGTGTTCTTGCTTTTGCTGTTATCAAATGAAACTCTCGAACCGACTGGTCGAATATGTAGAATAATTATAGTGCAACATTTGAGCATCATCAATTGCTAATTATGGCAATACTATCGCATAATGTTTAAATGGGCCTAGTCCTATTACAATATAATTCGAATACATTGGCTGAGGGTACGACGTTGCACGATGTCAATAGTTTTTGCTTCGTCAAGATCTGCCACATACTGTAGCCTATGTCTACATTTGAATTCACTTGCATCGTCAGTTGGCTTATATATCAAATGGAAAATGAGGTTGAGGTGCGGATGTAGATTTAGTCATGCAATAAGCCATGTACATGTATACATGAGCGTCCATATAGAATATAAAAGAAGGATGCATGTATAGCCTGTGCATTTATTATCAATGCCTACTCATCAATTAATTTGCATAAAGGTTATACATTATTAAGATAGAGTTTCAACATCGAATCAAAACATTTGTTTGTTCCATGTAAAAATCGATTTTCTAACAAATTATAAATTCAATATTTCTACATGTAGTTAATACAGTATTGTGCAATAGTGATGAGTATTCCACTATCCTGAAAAGTCAGAATCAATTCATGACGACGTTGCTGATTTGACATTTTCACATTAACCGCTACATCGTCATTCACTGGCATGTTTGTACCTCCCTCCGCTTCTGATTCATTAAAAAGATATTGCGCAGAAATCTCCTCAAACATACGAAGCGCAGGAACCTCCGATCCAATGACAGTATCTATCGCATAATGGAAAATATACAACTGCGCCGGGCCGCAAATGATCTCTTGGAATTCGTCGAACCCTTATCTATCGCCCTGGACAGATTTCAAAGCGACGACTGTGGCCTAAGTGAGGCAGCCGAAATGTGGATAGATCTCGTCGTCAAGAGCAATGGCTCACCAAGCAAGGAAAACTTTCTCCAGAGAATGGAAGAGCCAATGACTCCGGCGGTGTGCGCCGCCAACCTGCTTGACCCGCGATTCCTGGGAAAGAAGTTGAATAAGACACAAATACTGATGGCAAAGGCTTTCATCCTGCAAGTGTGTGGAAACTCCGCCAGTGTCCACATCGACAAGCTCCTTGCTCATGAAGACCCTTTCACCGGAGAAATGTGCCGCGATGTCACCTGTCCGAGGAGGTGGTGGACAGCCGGGGTTCGGCGGCTGGGTTTCGATCAAAAGCGAAGTCAAATCGCTGTTGACTTGAATTCCGCACCTTGCTCATCCGCGAGCATCGAGAGAGCCTTCTCAACTGTGGGTGACACCTATGGTCACCTCAGAAATAGACTTGGTGTGGAGAAGGCACATAAACTATCCTTCCTCCGCCGTCAGCTCAATAAGTGACTATCATCTTGTGCGTAGTTATAGTCAACCGGTGCATATGAAGATATTTGTTTTTGTGATAAGAGTTTTATCATTGTAATTCGTCATGCAGCAAAGCGCAGCCTTGTGTATTCAGAGTTTTCACCATGCAATATATATTTTTTCTTGACTGACAGTGAGCTTTATTTTTTTATTTTGGCTAGAAGGCTAGAGTATCAAATAATATTCAAGCCTACATAGTAGAATTCATGAAAACTTAATGTCTAGTTCGAAACAGCTGGTAGAAAAATAACGAGTACCGGTAACGGGCAGTGTGACTATTTCTTAAACTTAGGATGATAATGTTATGTGTCCATATGACTTTTAAGTAGTTTTTGACACATTTTTGACAGTTTTTAACAAACCACTCGAGTTTTTAACAAAAAAATACCAACCCTGATCACCAACGGCATCAGATTCATGCTTACCAATTACCATCGCTTCTTAAAATAGACTTCGACTTGCCAGTGGTAGATTACCCGTTACCAGTGTTTTATGAAATAGGCCCCTGGTGCCACGGGTTCCTAAGGAAGTTCCTAAGGAGTCCTTGATGCCAGACTTTATCGAATGCCTTGGAAATATCCAGACACCATGTCTGTCAAGGACACGACTCACATGTTCAGTGACTTATGAAAGAAGATATGCAGTTGATCAAGAGTGCCTGAAGCCATACTGTTCTTCTGATAAAGGGTTCTGAGATTCAAGGAAGTTAACAATACGTTGGTTAATCACTGCTTCAAAAATCTTGCCAGCAATTGGTTGGAAGCAGGCTGATAGGACGGTGACTAGATGGAAGAGATGATTCAGAACCTTTCTTTGGAACTGGAACCACGAAAGCTACTTTCCTACGTGAGGGAATCTCACCGGTGGATACACATCTACTGAACAGTTTGCATAAAAGTGGAGAAAGTTCAGGTGGGAAATGCTTACCGAAACCGGGATGCCATCTAGTCCACTAGACTTAGAGCTATCGAGACCTGCGATGATCTTTTTGACGTTTCGGATTGTAGCCGAAAGAGGACTAAGTGTCTCATCAGCTTCATCCGAGAGGAGAAGCAACCTTGTGTGAAAAACAAGTTTGAATTGAGGTGAGAAACAAGTCAATGAGATGTCAAGTATCTCCAGTTCGGTCTGGCACTCTGGTACGACAAGTGACAATTTGACTAAGGTTGTGAGAGACAGCAAAATCCTCGGCTGCCTGACCGGAGAGATCAGTGGTGCGAGAGTGCACAAGCCAGTCAACATTGTGCACGTTGAAGTCACCAAAGCGGCAACCTCAGCGCTGGGATACTCTTGTAGAAGAGAATCCATCTTATCAGAAAGAACATTGAAAATTTCCGCATTGGTTGATGGAGAGCGATGTAGGAAAAATAAAAGAAGAGTGACTTTCTATGACGGCGCAATGAAGGCAAGATACTCATGCCTTGGATCTTCTGAGCTACAAAGCCTTCTCAAGGGAAGGCTTGTCTTGGCATAAACTCAAAGACAAGGTGCTTTATCCATCCGGTGAAATATGTATCCATCAGGAGTAACATCGCTTGATGATACACTGGGATCTAACCTGGTTTCTGACAGGGCAAGAAGATCTGGTGACCTACCTTGGAGGAAGATTTTGATGTCGTCGTAATTGGACCTCAGTCCTTTTACGTTGCTGAAGCTGATATTGAGAGGATCACAAATGAGCCAAATAAGTGCCATGCCCAAAAACCTGATTCAACAACATGAAACATCTGATGACTGTTCATAGCGGGGGGACCATGGAATGGTGTTAATTGAGACGGCCGACGCTTACCACACATTCAAAATAAACAAACGTGGAGAATAAGAATGAACAATTAATCAAACATAAATAAATTCAACAACAATAAATAAACAGTAAAATAAAATAATATTTCAGAGCCTGCTAGTTAGCCGGAGCACGGTCACAAACCGCCCACAATAAATTTCTCCGACAAAGTAGAACTCAAAGAAGGATGAGCTTCAGACGACATGCTTGTGTTGATTGATTTATTTGGTGAAAATGAGGGGCATAAAACCGAAACTGCAGTCTGGGGGTCGGCTAACACGTATTATGCATCAACAACAAATCTTCAAATCTTAGAGGTCCTAATAGGTTCTTAAAATTTCTTGGAAGTGTCATTTTCGCCTGTGTACAAACCAAAATATTTGACCACTGAAACATCAGAAACCGTCGAGAAATATAACGGTAAATTTTCAAAATTAAACCGCCTCTCGTGGCACACCGTGTTGAGTGTGATGCTTGTGCATTTCAGGTGTAGCCACTGTGTGTTTGTGGTGCTGCACCGTACAGATGTCTGTCTTCTAGTGATGAACTGTTTGCATGTGGTGCACGTGTAAGTGGGGGTAGGATCGGGGTTGCGTTCAATGTCTGCCGCCAGGAGGATGAGAAACACCAGCCACCCCGCGGGTACATGCGCCGGCAAACCAAAAACGTAGCGGCTTCCTGGGTCTCTTTCGAGGCAGGTGTTGAGAGATGTGCTTTGCTCCCCGTGGGGGGGGGCGGATTGCACCTTGGGCAGGCCGCCGAAGCAGGGAGTTAGTGAACAGCTCAATGTTGGAGTGGGTGTGCATCAAGGCTCTGTTCTGAGTCCATTTTTGTTTGTGGCAGTGATGGAAGTCTTGGCAAGTGAAGTGAGAGAGGGTCTGCCTTGGGAAATACTGTATGCAGATGACTTGGTGCTGGTGGCCGAAAGCATTGACGGATTGAAAGAGAAAGTATGTAGATGGAAACAACGGCTAGAGTCAAAAGGATTAAATTTGATTATCGGAAAGACCAAGATGATGGTATCAGGCAGAAAATGTGGCACAGATGAGAGATCAGGAAAAAAAGTCCATGTGCGGTTTGTGGAAGAGGAGTAGGCGTGAACTCGATCCAATGCACAGAGTGTGAAGGCTGGACTCACGGACGATGTTCTGGGTTGCGTGTTCCTGTTCGAAGCTATCAGCATGCTACAGCATTCCGATGTAGCAAATGCGAAGCGCAGAATGGAGGAAACCTGGAGGGAGCTCCTGGGTTTGCTGAGAAAGAAGGATATTCCATTGAGAGTGAAGGAAAGGTCTATGCTGCCTGTGTTCTAAGCGTGATGATATATGGAAGCGAGACCTGGGGAACGACAGTGGAACAAATGATGAGGTTGGAGCGGACTGAAAATTTGAAAAATTTTGAAAAATTGATACGCTGGATGTGTGTTATAAGCTTGAAAGACAGACTACCAAGTGATGAGTTGCTGAGGCGAATGGGATTGGTTTCGGTGACGGAGGTGGTACGTGGAGGTCGCTTGAGATGGATGGGACATGTGTTGCGAAAGGATGATGCTGATTGGGTGAAGAAGTGTATGGAGATGGAAGTTCCCAGAACAAGAGAAAGAGGAAGGCCAAGAACAACATGGTGCCAAGTGGTGGAGGACATGCGTGCAGTTGGACTTATGAGGGTGGATGCCAAAGATCGAGATCGATCGAGAATGCTGCTGTCAAGTGGAGTAACCGGCCAACCCCTGCACCAGCAAGGAAAACAGCCGTAAAACGGAATGAGTGAGTGAGCAGGCCCCATCCTTGACGTTACGCATATCATCGAGCATGTGAATATTCCTCCGAATCTTTATTGAATAATACTCCGAGAATAGAAATAATTTGGTATCGAATTACGGAGCGTCAGTTCAACTAGACTAAAGAAAATGTCCAAACAATTGCACAATTTAAGCACTACATTCCTTGGATGCTGCAGCAGCCTCGTCATACAAAGAATCGCCGGCAAGACTAGGAAAGAAAGCTTACGGCTTAGTCCATGCATCTTCTTCATTCGGCAGCAGACTGTCATTCAGTCATTTTAGTTGTCAATGTCATGTGCTAGTTTGGACCCCTCCGAGCCGCTACCTATCCCTAATATTTCGTAAATATCGAACAGGCCTTTATTTAATTTCGTTTTGCAACCACCCATGTAATTTGCTATTGAATAAATACTTTTTTCATCCAAAATGACGGATAGGGATGAACGAAGTGTAAAAAGACGAAAATTTGCTAGACCTGTATACATGTAAAGCAAATTGTTTTTAATCAATCAAAACTGTGTAATGAGCATCGGCATTGAATTAAAGTAGATTGATATGTTCGCAAGATAACCGGTTGGCAGAGGCGGATATGGTGACAGTTATCATGTCAACTATTTAGATATTGGCGGATTCAATACCTAGACAGAAATGTATTCAATCAGGCAGTATCATGTGTCTAGATACTTCTCATGTCAACAATAGTAATCTCAATTTATAGTAGATGGAAAACACATGATGTGAAATTTGATTTGTTGCTTTCGGAAATTATTAATTCATTTTACAAATAGAATTTTATGATTTTTGCGAGTGTGTTCGTGCTTTTCATGAGAAAAATCAGACTATCAGATAAGCAGTAAATCGAGACCAAACAAATATACTACTAGAAATGTTGTCTGGCAGTGTCGAATAGGACGTGATAATTCCCTCTGCTACTTCTAATATAGAGTGGAAATGTATCGTGGACAACGTTTCTATCTGAGCAGAGTGCATTTTTCATCTTATTGTATTGAGTAACGCCTCAGTTTTCTCGTCACTTGCCTAGAGAGAAACATGAATAATAATTGAAGGTTCGCTATTTGTGTATCTTTCAAGTAAACTGTGCAAAACTTTCAAGCAGGCTGCAACTCACAATGATGCATGACGATCATTTCTTTTTTTGTGTTAACTCGTGTAAATATCGCCTAGAGAATATGCAAATGGAATTCCATCAATTATACAAAAATTTACATTGTAACTGATTTCAATTTCATATTCTCGAACTCCTCTAATGCAGTTTTGACAGATTACATTTGTTAATGATTTCTTTCGTTTCATTAACAACAGCAAGTTAACTTCTTGAATTCAACCTAACATTTGATACTCGAATTCTTCAAAATTCCAAAATACTGTCAATAATGATACCATGAATGAAATTGCTAGATGGTGTTGGATGGAAAACATTCGATGATGAATTAAGAGCTGTCGCAATAAACATCGTCTTGCCCATCATCATGTCTGTTCATGTGAACTCATGTGGAAAATCTGTGTCATAAATTATTTGCAGTTGATCGCCAATCAGACCTATCAATCAAGTCAAAAGATATCAGTCTAATTCAATAGACATTTTATGGAAGTCAGTACTTATAATACCTCAGGATCATCAGAAAAGAAATGACAGCATTAAGGTAAAGATATTGAAAGTTGCAGTCGGCAAGGAGCCGTAAAAACATGTCATTGTTTGCATTGCGATTAACTTCAAAATTTTATTACCCAATTAATTGATCGTAAATATTTCTTCGTAATCAAGATTTATTGCGAAGCGCGGGTAGTGCTTGTGATGCTAATATTCGGATAAATAATCATGTACATACTATAGAAAGCAACCGATAAAAGGAATTGTATTTTATTTTTATTACTGCATGACTTTCCTTGTAATTTTGTTTATGTAAATATTATTTGATCCTGAAAACCGCAAAAGAAGATCAGTCGACACAACTTCATTTCAACTCACTGTTAAATGAGTACCATTTAAGCTTATTAAAGCGCTGGTATGAATTTTCTAATCACATTTGGGTTTGGTTGCTGGCGTCATTCAGTAGACTGTAATTTAACTCAATTAATTGAAAATCAAATAAAATCATCTTTTTCATGCTCGACATTTAGTATCTTTTCACTTAAGAGAATTATGACACGTTGATTGCAATTCGATTTGGTAAATAATGAAACGCGTTTCTGATGGGATTTGAGCAAATGGTCAAAATATGGTCGATTATCTGTTTCACCACAATATGAAACTGTGTCCTACAATAATATGAGATCTTTGCCATGTGAAGAGTCAAATCCCGTCGAGTTTGTGTCTATCAATTGCGCCTCTGTGACATACGAATAAAAGAAAATTAGAAGTAAAACATACAAATTTTCTAAATACATGCACGCGCCGTTGTATTAAAAATGAATTTCAAATAGCTAGACTTAACTAATTGTAAATTTATGCATGTTTGGATAAATGAATGTATATTAATTTTACATTGTAAATACTTGCATGAGATATTCAATTGGCACATAAGGTTAATTTTCTGCTGCAATTCATTAAATGCTACTTTTAACCCAGTACTGACATGTCGTCCCAGTTGGTGCGTCTGTAATAATTGATAAATGCAATAAAAACTATGCAAACACAAAGTCAAAAACATGCAAAATTGTTAATCAATGGGTTACATCCCCAGTTGCAAACTGGGAAAAAGCCTGTATAGCTGCCGTTTCATACAACATCAGGAATCATCAACAGGCTCAGTTCACATCTCACAACATCGACACAACTTCCTACTTTAAGTTGCAGTCATACCGGAGTAAACTTGAGATATGCAGTTAGCACACCAAGTGAAATCTCAGAGGGTGTTCTCTAAATACTATTATAAACGCACTTTTCTTCTGAATTGACCAGCGAATCAGAGACCAAATTATGTGAACATCTTTCCCCACGTTGGATGACATTTTTATCTATACTGAAACTGAATTTGTGTCTCAACATAAGTAATTTTTAGTTTGTTTAATGGATATTTTCTTCTATGTAGACATTTTCGAAACATTGAAAGTAACGAAAACGGCATGTTTGTCTTATTCGTCGTCCGCTATCTATCAGCGCTTGATCTTGTGTTGAATTTCTGGATAATGTCAGTAAGATCTGTTGAAATATTCAGGAAACTTCATCAATACATTGAGTTTTCTGAAATAATTGCTGAACTTTAACGACATTTCATGGCCATATTCGTGTCCCCTCGTGTTCGCGACGGATATTGTTCCACCCGCTTTGAGGGAAATATTATTTCAAAAGGCATTGTATTTTGAGAACCTCTATCAGGACTAACTTGTAAATCAGGTCCCAATAACTTTTGTCTTGCAAAATTCTTACAAGCTGTACTACCATTAGACGATTCTCCGCTATTTTTAACTTCAATATGCTATCAACATTTGGCTCACGACTGATTCTACACGAAATTAGGTATGTAATGTGACGAGACATCCTCTCACAGATGAAAATCAATTGTGATAATTCAAATCTCATCACCTTTACATTTTCTCCTGAACATTTGTTGTTATTTTAAGTTGTTTCACCTTTTCCGATGTGCTTGTATTAAAATGGATGCTTTGCCATGTGAAGTTCTGTCGTCAGTATGGCTAAGATGTCAAGAGGAAAAGGCGGTGAATATAAATATCAACAAGCAGAATTTATTTTTCTCGCAACGGAGATAAGATTAATCGGCTAATCCCTCATCAACGGATGCGATAAAACTGATTAGACAATCTTCACACATTTTCCTCTCCGTCGTCATGATGGGAAGAAAATATTTATGAAAAACAACGGAATATGCGCGTCGAATGAAGAAATAACATCAAAACCTTTCATTACTTTGATTAATTCAGGTTCCAATGTTTGCTGGATTTTCATGCTAAATTGCTCTCAGAAATCTGAACATCCTTGATATAGCAGTCAAGCAGTTCTTGATTTTCTTAGCGGATTGACATTATGAATAGATGATTGCTACTCCCATCATTGTTATGAGGACCGATTGATGCACAGCTTCATTGAATAGAGCAACCAAAGAAAACACACACTCCAGTCCAAATGACTTTATTATAATTCAATTACGTCGGACACTTTCCATCTTCAAATCTCAAGGTGACAGACAGTGACGTCAAAGCAGGACTATTTTATTGGTTATCTATGTACAAATGCACTACGTATAATGCACGCTTCGATTTTATTTAGATATATTTGATTATATTTTTTAAGTTAACAACATTTTCAGTTTCAAAAAATGAATTTAATGAATATATTCTATCTCATTCTATTATCCGAACATTGTCACAACGGTTCAACCGTGAATCAGAGGTAACATGCCAATGTTGCGGTACTTGAAACTGACGGTACCTACACGCAAGCAATGATGAGACATAATGCCATTCTAATTGATCAAGTAGAAATTTGGGAAAGCCAAGTGTCTAGTGGTATCATGATTTATTATTATGATATATTTTCATCACCAGCCGACTTTGAGCCAAAATTGGAATTGAAAACATGTATACCCATTTGCATCAGTGATATGATAACTTACATCTTCAAACGACAAAGATTCCTTCCTATTCCTACTCGCACTAGTGCCAATGACTCAATACAGGAAATATAATACGTCATTGCTGTAACTGAATCCTGTCCATGTCACTTCGTGTCTCAAGTAACATAGACAGCTGATTCAATCATTGTGGAGGTACCATAAGCTATCCGGTGAATTATACACATGCCATTTTTGAATTTTTCATCTCTTGGACTATCAAAAATTTCACACACATGCATATGAGTACGACGGTTGTTGCATGTGTCTCAGGCGTTTGATTCTCTCATGCCCTAACATGCTATTTCATTTTGAAACCAGAAATGTGTGTCATTCACAAGACATGCACACCATGATTAATATTCCTCTTGTCAGGATTGCTGAGAAACAGCAATTTTGAGATTCGTTTAATGTAGCGCTGAAATATTGTTAGTCAAAAATATAGTAAAAATGTCATTTCTATATAGCGCAAAAACTACGAAGATTTTTCAAAAAAATCAAAAATCCCGCCAAACCTCAAATAGTCCACATTTTCCGCAAATTCTATGCGCGGAAAAATTCCGCCAGAGTAGCAACGCTGATAATTGCAATTAATTGATTGACATAATTACATAATTGCTATGGATTGATAACTTCATGCTGCAATTAAAATTATTTGATTGCAATTAATTTTTGACACCCCCTGATGCATATTTTGTCTGTCATTACTACACACGGTCCTTCCGAAGCATCTATACTTCAAAAATTCTTTCAAATACAAATGAAAATTCAAAATGAACTGACATTCAGTTAAATAGATTGGGTATGCTAAGTGAATCCACTTTTTATAATGAATGCAATAAAAATATCCAAATAATGAGAGTTAACAGTAATTGAAATGCTACATTCTACGAGCAAAATCATGCCAAGCTTGTGTCTTAAGCCACTCAAAGTGAAGGCAGCAGATCTGTACACTCTCGAGAAATGTCATAAGTTAAGTCAATCATACCATGATCTACATGTTCTCATCAGCCTAGTATAACAGAGACTATTGAAATATAGTATCAACGGTCTATGCTCAACGGAAGTTTATTATCCACTGAATCAAGAATCAGAATAGAAAGAGGATAAAATAGCAGACCACTCAGTCGATTCGAATATAAAAAAAGCGAAAAGACGAATCCCTAACTTTGGAAAGCGAAAAAAAGCGAACCCATAATTTTTACATCAGGCAATTTAAAATAGCCTTATAACGACATAATATGCCATCAAACCATGCACTACCGCGAATACTACGAACCAGTGTAGACTGCGAATATTACTTGCAGGTGCAAATATGATAGCTTGACGGAGTACCTCTTAGGAGGTATTTTTCCTGCTTCTTGCTAAACGATTCGCAAATGCGCCAGACCATATTTATACATGAACTCACTTTTCTATTCTATTTATGATCAGACATAAAACCAGCAATCGATTTAGATTGTTTCAATTCAAGACAAATAATGTAGATTCCACGATTGTTTCGTAGGATAGTTGAAACATAGTGTTGAAAAAATCAACAAAATTACTGCTAGAAAATTCACTAGAATGAAGATGATTTTATAATTTGTAATGTGGCTAAGGAAATTTATTTAACTGCCATGCTTCCCACTACTAAATTAGCCTAAAACTTTCACCATCTCGTTCATATGAATATTCCAAAGCATATTGATATTTTCAAGTATTTATTAGATAGGGGTCTGTCATCTGAAGTCATGCGAAGTGGATAATATCACGAATAAAGGATACTTAATTAGGTTTCACATCAATATGTCAATTATTTTATACAGTAACATAATGTACACAAAGGGTTTCATCCGATAATCAATGTAGTTTTCTTCACTGCTTGTACAGTGTAAATAAACATCAATAATCTAGATCTAAATTGATGAAAAGCGACGATAAGTGATAATATTGGATAAATCTATGAAAATATTCCATAAAGCACTATCACTATACAGCCTACTTCAATGGCCAATTATCATAATCATGCTCCATGCAAGTCTACTAGAAAATGCAACCAAGTCCAAACTTTGAATTGAATTGGAAATAGCCAATATTGAAATATCTTCATTCTATTTTCGTCTCCGTTATATTGCAATAGCCAAAAAAGTTACGAAAACGAAAATAGAATCAGTATCTTTCAATATTGGCTTTTCCAATTCAATTCCAAACATGACAAATAGCCAAGACCATTTATTTAAAACCAAGTCCGAGCTTTCGATGCAAGGTTCTCATTGTCTTGGATCGTTGGCACCAGTTTCTCTCGTTGGATTTTATGTGGGCATTCCTACAAAGCGGTAGTCAAATTATTTACAAAATAGTGCATTACTAATAGATCTAGTATTCCTCAATCTATAACTTAGACAGTTTCAGGTGGTTACATGAAAATAGGCTACACATATCCTATTAAATCAGTATGATATTAATGTCTTTATTAGTAGATGCAGAATGATTATTATACACACCAGCTTTTTGCCTAGCTACACGCACTTCGCGAATATCATAGTGGAAGTGACAGTGTATTAAACATATCACATGAAGTCACGTTGTCAACATGTAAAAAAGGCCTGCGAAACACATAATCAGACACTTGCTCTACCCAAAAAACCGAAAAATAGACGAATGCCACTTGATAAAAGCGAAAATTCAGGCATATTTTCGAAAAAGCGAATGTCTGGGTGGTCTGAAATAGCTACTCTGGAAGAACCAAATGAGTGAAATGTACACTTTGAATGATCAAAATCCGCAAGAATTTCACACCTGATTGACTGATCACTTTCACGCTTCTTTCACCACGAACTGACTTTTTATTTGATAACTTTGTGATTTTGTAAATCTGGTAATCTACTTCACTATTAACAATCCTAATACAGCTATACAACTCATATGAAATTCATCTGTCTGTACACATGTGAAGATATGCTTTGAGACGAATATGCATTGAATTCTCTACAAGAAATATTTTCTTACAATCAATAATAATACTTGTCATTATTCATGAGATTTAAATAGCACAATACTTCACCAGAGCAGACTACATCTGACTTTAAGTGTGCCTGTCACGAAGCTGGGTGAAGAACTTGACTTGGTAATTGAATTTTTATTGCCCATTAATCAAGCGAAGCCTCCATAAGATTACAACTGGAACAACTGAAGACTACTTTTTGAGATGAGTGAACATTGAACATGTCCGTTGCAGGAAGATGTCCGTATCTGGAATCATAAATCTTTACGAAGTTTACGGAGTTCAATCATAAAAACTTAATGATGGGAGGTAGTATCTGTTGATTCTCAAGAACTATCAGGAGCATGTTTTGATATCTGTAAATATCAAGGCCAATGAATTTTCGTATTTATTAGTGGGGAAATTTAAGAACGAGACAAGGAACTCATTGAAGATTTGTTTGAAAGCATGCAGGCAGTCCAATGAAGCATAGAAACTACTGTTGAAAGCTTCAGTATGCAGCTGGTTTCATAGGACAGGATCCAAATTACTTTTGTGAATATAAATGAAGTTTTGCGCAAGTTCAACAAGCTACAGCTTACACAGCATAAAATGCATTCTGCTTTTTTTTAAATTGAAAGTAGTTCACTTCTCCAATTGCCGATGTAATAAAAAAACAAAATATCCTAATTAACTATTTTCACACTCATAGAATAAACCGTGTAGCAGCAAAAGGGATGATAGGTCATTTTCGTGAAATTTCCGGAAAATATTGTGCTAAGAAAGAATATGAAAAACTGCGGAAAATCTGCTGGTATTAAAACGCAGACCAAACCCGATTTACAAGTTCCATCGTGTCTAAAGGAAGTCAATCAACAGAAAACATATTTGAATAAAATAAATTTACACAGCCTCTCATATTCAGTGTCAGTATCCATGCAATCTTGTGATTTCAATCAAAGCAAAAAATTAAAGTTCTAATACATGTACACTGTGAGAAATCGAAGGAAGTCCCTATAATGGGTGTCTATATTTTTGAAAAAAGCTGTCTGAGGCAGAGGTGGAACCGACCAAGACTTTTGTGACCCGACCCGACCGGCACCCGGCCGGTCGACCGGCCAGTTCGTAATGCCGATGCATACCCGTATGCCTTACGTTTGTATATTGTATATACAATACTTCATCATCATAGACAAAGTAGGTACGTGCATACATGTACAATGGGCAGGCGTAACTGATTATCAAGAAATAGAAACAAAATATACTTGCAATTTTTCGTACATGCTCATGCAAATAAACGTTATACAAATATTCCATAATTGCAGCTAACCAATATTCTGGGCTGTGCCCCTGCCAGTCCGCCTGACCAATGTTTAAAATCCAAAATAAACAAATAAACTTATGATTTTTCGTACATGCTCAAATATTCGTATTTCAATATTTTATCCAGCATATTTTGTCACGTCACCAAGCAGTGAAGATAGCTCTCTTTCGAGGAAAATAAATTTTGATTAATATTAATCTCATGTTTCGTTGTTAATTAACATTGTCGCCAAAAGTAAATATGCACGTCATTAGTTTCTCACAGACACCTGAATGCCAATATCAGCTTCTTGCCTTCATTCGGGGAATGCGCACGCATCGGGGAAGGAGGCTTCACGTTAAACGGAGAGTAGTCCATCCATCCATTTCTAGATCTGTGATTTACGTATCCTACTGACATCAAATAAGTGATAACAGGTAAAAGGAGCTGAAGTTAAATAGTGAGTTAAACAGATAAAAATCCTTTTCAGATACATGCTCAACAAAGAAAAATTGACCGGTCCTGACCGACCGGTCGAAACCGATCAGAGACTTGATCGGTACCCGACCCGACCGGCCGGTCGACCGGTTCCACCTCTGGTCTGAGGCCTCCTGTCAACCCTGGTCGACTATCGTCAGGAGAATGAACGCAGCAAGCGTTATGTCTCGTTAAGCGGAATGAACATAGATCAAGCGATCACATTTCAACATCCTGTGCACTAAAAATATCTAAGACAGATAATGCTGCAGTTGAGAGAATTCGACTATTCAAATCGCACGAAGCGTCCTCTTGACTCTAGTTGGGAGTGTGATTTTGTTTCAATCTTCTGTATTCTAACTTCCCCTATTTTTTTAGCTGGTAATGTCTGTCTTCTTAGACACTACTTTTAGTGCATCGCATGTTGCAATGTGATTGCTTGATCTACTTTAAAGTATGTTCAATCCGCTGTACGAGACACAGCGCGTGCTGCGTTCATTCCGCTGATGATGGTCGATCAGGGTTTACAGAAAGGCTTCAGACAGCTTTATTCTAAAAATAAACACCTATTATCCAAGGACTTCTTCGATTTCTCACATCTGGTCCCTTATTCCCCACATACACACTGCACACTGCATACAAGCAAAGATTTGCAGGCGAGTCAAAACAAAAGGCTACAATATCAGAAGAGGAGAATCTAGCTAAATCATCAAAGGAGAAATCGACGATATGGGTTAAGTGAATATTTGGATTTAAGGCTTGGGATATCTCTTAATACATTGCACTAATTATAAACGTCCGTACGGAGGGCATGCTTTTCAGGATTTGCTGAGAGAACGGTTGCTAAGACAAGGCCAAACACTGATATTTCTATAGATAACTTCCTTTGTTTGGCAAGCGTAGCACGAATAATTGATATCCTATCATGTCTTCAAATACATTTACTTAAGTAAAGAACTTGATCCAAGTAAGTTCTTAAATAAAAAATTTCAAAGTGCGCAAATCAGGTAAGATACTTGAAGTGAATTACAGGGTGGTGCACGTAAACCGCCGGATTTTAAACTTTTATTACTCCTCAAACATTCATCCGATCGTCATGAAATTTCGACTCAAACTAGTTTGGAGTATAGGATTTATGATGATTATACCTGTTGTACTGAGAATTGTCAGAAAATTCTGATTCTATTGACCGAATGACATGTAGTAAAATTGACATACCAACAATGTATCTTAACATGTAAATTTAATGATAAACTTTTCCCTTTATTTCCCCCCCCCGTCTTTATCAATAATGACCAAAACGAATTAAGGTAAATGTCATAGATAACATTTATTAAATGAAAACATAAGAAAAAAGTGTTAGTAGTCATCGAACTTCAGCGTGTCCTCCTCCATTCTCGAGGACGGACTCGAGTCGCTTTTGGTAGGCCAGAGCAGTTTGTCGACACATCTCAGTTGTCACTTCTTGAAATGCTTGTATGATGCGGTCCTTCAGGTCTTGCATGGATGTTGGCCGTGTATGGTAAACCTTGGACTAGACAAAACCCCACAAGAAGAAATCGCAAGGCGTCAGGTCAGGTGAACGCGGTGGCCAGGGCATGTTAGGAGATCCACGTCCCATCCATCTGTTAGGCATCTTCTTGTTCAGCCACTCACGCACAGAAAGTCCCCAGTGTGGAGGTGCACCATCCTGCATGAATATGATGCTCCTGCCTCTTCTGTCCGACTGCACCGCTGGCCAAAATTCCTCCTGTAGCATCTTGAGATACCGATCCTTGTTGACGGAGGTGTCGAAAAAGAACGGTTCGTAGATACCTGATTGGATGATTGCCGCCCAGACGGTGGTGCGTGTGCGAGTGCATAGACTCTTGCTTGATCCAGTGAGGGTTCTGGTTGGCCCAATAACGACAATTGTGGCGATTCACACCACCATCCAGATGGAAGTGAGCTTCATCGGACCAGGTTAGTTCCACTAAATGGCTCGGGTTGACTTGGATGCGCTGTAGCTCCTGTTCTGCGAACTCCATTCGGTTTTCCAGATCTTCTTCGTGTAATCGCTGCACCACCTGGACCTTGTACGGATGCCATCCATAGTCATGGAGGATGCGCTGGATAGTGCGGCGACTCACTTGAAGTGCATTAGATACACGACGGGTAGATGTGTTTGGGTCCTCCTCGAAGTGCTGCACAACTCGTTCCACATTCTGCTCCGTTCGTTCAGAAGATGACCGGTCCCACTTGACAGTCACCACACTACCACTGGTCAACAGGTTTGTGTGCCACCGCTTTATGGCACGGGCATCCGGTGCTCTCGCGTTCTTGCCATACTCTGAATGATAAAGCCTTTGTACCTCCACTGGACTCTTGAGCCATTCGTACCAAGCCGCGCATTTTGCTCGTTCTGCAACCGAATAATCATCCATTCTTCTATGTTCGATTCTTTTCAGATAGTGATTTAATCGTCGAATGGTATTTTATATGACATGGAAGTAACTGAACAATATTCACTTCAAGACTGCGCACAATTCGTTGTGCAGAATACGATTCATGTTAAGTTAATTAACTTGATCTAGATATTCGATGTCAACAAAATGAGTACATGTCATTCGGTCAATAGAATCAGAATTTTCTGACAATTCTCAGTACAACAGGCATAATCATCATAAATCCTATACTCCAAACTAGTATGAGTCGAAATTTCATGACGATCGGATGAATGTTTGAGGAGGAATAAAAGTTTAACATCCGGAGGTTTACGTGCGCCACCCTGTACATTCTTTAAACAGATACTGATTAGAATAAGAGTATAATAAATGCTATCTTATTTTATTTCTCAACAAATCGGAAGACCAAATTAAAAAAGTTGTCAAATTTTCGGATTATTGTCATGCTTGAGCAACAAAACTTTCTTTGATATTGACCAATAATGGGATGATATTTGAAATATTTTAATGCAAAAGGAAAGTTTTCATTTTATTTAACTGAACAGAGTCAATAACGCTTCTACCATTGCGATACAAGAAGCACATGCAGCATTTCGTGCTTCGTAAAAAAATCAAATAAGTGAGAAAACAAGTCATTAAAATTGCACGATGCAGAGAGCTTTTTGTTTCGAGAGGAATATTTGAATGAATACTGGAAGTACTAAGAGAGTTTTCAAATGAAAATCAATCGAATGAAGGAAATCCTGCACGAGGAACTGGAGCAATATGCTCGGCCGGAGGTCCTTCTCATCCCTATTTGATACGGTTTCACAGAAGAGATTGAAGGCTTCAATACGGTGAGGATTCATTCTCCAATTTCTGCATTTCTGACATGATTTAAACAATCAACATGGAAGTTGCAAAATTAATGACTTCTCGTCTCGGAGACAACTGTCACCATGATGAATAGAATTTTGTCCAAAATCAAAATCTGCGACATCGAATACTTTTTCGGGGCCGATTATATAATTTCCCATTGATGAATTTATCCGATAACAAGGCGCCTCAAACATTGAATTCGTTTCCATCATAGTTTGGCGTTGATAAACATGTGATTCGACACGTCTGAATTTTCGACCGAAACTCCACGGCTATCTACATACACATCAAACATCAAAGATGAAGCGAAGAAGTGTTATGGAAATAAAATCAATGAAACTCTATTTCTTCTACTCCATTTCAAAATGTGAACTGTTCTATTCAACAACACTGAGAAGTACAATTGTTATCTTAGAATCTTAGAAGTACGAGGCCGAACACAACCTTTACATCCATTTTCAGGACACAGAGATTTTATCATTCCTCTGTTTACAAGAAAATGTCAGTAGTCAGACAACACAATCCGACAGAAGCAAACAGGAATGAAAAATGAAAAGCGAATAGTACTTTCTTTCCGATACTATTATTTGAAAATTTAACAAATTCGATGCGGTGAATAGTAATATTATTTGAAAATTTAAAGAATAGTACTCAATGTCTAATATAATTCAAACTCGAAGCGTGAATTTCAACAGCTTGAACGGCGAATCATGAAATATTGAAGATTGGATTTGGCAAGATAAGTAACTTCCGGAATATCACACCGGGTAAGGCCAAACGATGAGATTTGGGTCTGGCACCGATTACTTCTTTCAGAACTTCAAAACATACAAGCAACTACAAATACATTTTTTAGAAATTCTAAAATACAAATAAACATATGCTTGATAGATGATTTCAAATATCACCATTCAATAATAAAGATGCAAAATCTGTCAAATACCGACTCATGGAGGAAGTAAAGAAAATTGCGACGAAAAAAAGCCAGAAATCCATTTATCTTTGTCGTCGAAGGGAATTTCTTTCCCTTGCAAAAGTTTTTATGAACTTCATCGATGACGTGGATGGATTGCATAAATTGTGATTTAGACAATCAGAACAATAGGTTCAAGAAGACATCTGATGTTGGCGAAAGATTTTCGAACAAAAATATGTTAACAATTGTACCTGTAACTAATTCACTGCATGTACAAATTGAGTAATTCCAAACTGTGCGCATTCGGCATCATCAGGTAAAGCTTACTATTTTTGAGAAAAAGTCAAAATTTGGATCTGCGCGCAAGTGCACAGCAGTACAAAGCAGGGCTGTGGAGCCGATGCGTTATCTCATCGGCTCCGGCTCCACGACACTGATGTGAAAGGCTCCGGCTCGGCTCCGGCTCCGACTTCAAATTCAGGTTCTATCTATGCTGGTTATCCTGGATCCGTTGAACGGGTTTTTTGGATAACGGTGTGGCCTTTAGAGGCTTGCTACAATCATCAAATTAGTTTTCATTAACAAGCAACGACTTAAGTTAATAATAAGAATGATAATAGCCTAATATAATGACAAATAACATACTTGTCATATATTTTTGCATGAATTGACTATCTCTGAAAGATAAAATAAAGTTATAGTCAGGATTGGTTAAATTAGATAAAGATCTCCCGCACTGGCTAAATATAAATTGGCCTAGCCTGCAACCAGTCTACCACGAGGCTACATTAAATAAGACCACATGAGTGATGATGATATACCTAATTAGCCGTCACAGGGGCCGAATAATAGTATAAGCTTTTTAACAAAGCTTGAATATGAAACTGGATAGCGTATGCCTCTAAATAGCTTATAGGGCCTGTATCTACTCGAACATGGAAAGGGTATCGGTTATATAGCCAAATATACCGTATCAATAAAGATATCAATTGCTTTATTGAATATTAAAGTGTATATAGGCTAGCTTAGGTTGTTATTGTTATTTGTTATTGCCTTTATTCAATAGTCTGTTGGTCCATGAATAATATGATCGGTGGGTAGCCCACGACTCATCATCTGTAGAAATTGTAATTTAGATAGCCTCATTGCAGTGTAGGCTAGAAATGTACAATTGAAAATTATACTTAAAAAATTAAAAATATCTAATTTAGGACAAGTTTTGTAATTCTATGCAGCATACTTAATAAGTTAAGGCCTAACTTACATTATATTAATTTCGTATTTTTCATTATGGCGTAAAGTTGCACTAAATAATTCATCAATGATTCATGTATATTATTATATTCAATTTATGTATAACACATTACCACTATTCCTCTGATGATGGCTAGGCTGATGAAACTGATCTCGGAGTATCACACAGTATGTTGCAGGGTGCTATGCATAATAAAAATTTGACTGCGAGCACCGAGCAGAAATCCTATCTACTTTGCTAGCTTTCGAATGCGCGTGCGGTTTAATGTCACAGACAATAGAAAAGGGAGGTCAAAAGGCGCCTTTATTGAGAGCGTCTCAGTCTTTTTTTATTGTTTACATATAAGTCAGCATGATATCAGCATAAAGTGTTGACAGACGGAAAAAATAAGAATGAAAATTCTTGAAATCCACAGGTCTATGACATTTGGGGAAATATTATTACACGATACGGCTGTTGTGCAGTCCCCCCCCCCATTTTTTCTCTGGTCAAAAGATGCAGCACCATTGGATGTCCGTTTCAGCATCACCGGTTTGAGTGAAGCATTCCGTGCTGTTGTAAAAATCTACGTGGGTAATTGCGATGTCATGGTCGCAAACTTCGTTAGCAAGTCAACATTGTAATTTGCCTTCGGGTTTTTCGCATTGAAATATACCCTTTGAATTTTGAAGTCAAAGGAAATTCATTGTGAATGAGATACCTTTAAAATAATAGGGCGCTACTAGAAGTGGCTGGGTCGCTTATTGCTATAGCCATGTGAGGACTTGTAGTCAGGTCATTCGTGTGAGTGTGAAGAGTTATCCCTCCAATCAAAATTGATCAAATTGAATAATCGATTGTTTTGAAAAATGTAGGTGGGGGGGGGACTGCACAAGAGCCTACAATACAATCTAAGGAAATTGGCATTGTCACAGATGCCAGTAGCTTCTGCCAGTAGCCATACCGATAGATGATAGCCTACATAAAAACCGTATTAGATTTAAGACATTGCGCAAGAAACGTAGCTATATTATCTTTGCTGACTGAACTGGAAATGTGTACATAAATGACTGGCGACTTGTCTCTAGGAATCTACAATCATCTAGTTAGCATGCATATAACAAGTCTTCAAATTAATGGATTTTGGAGAATACGTTGTCAATATGGAAATTAGTCGTACGAAACATATGCAATAAAAAAATATTACACATGCGTGTAAATATATAATAAATATAATACAAAAGAAGGCGGCAACTGCAAAGAAAGATATCGTGGAGGACAGATCATTGGTATACTTAAAAGACATATCTTTAGATTTCAAATGATTAAATTTTTTTATGACGCCAATTAATAACTTTCAAATTTCTAGATTTATATCAAAGCTCAAACTATCGGAGCCGGAGCCGGAGCCTTTGTGATAAATCGGCTCCGGCTCCGACCAAAACCATCGGCTCCTTAAGGCTCCGGCTCCGGCTCCACAGCCCTGGTACAAAGTCTCCATCGCCACTACAGACACAAATCATTCTTTTACAATATGACGAAAACAAAAAGGCCAACATCTCGAAAACAGATACAGAAGTATTAGTTCCGAATCTGCTCTTGATTTATTTCTGTGAGATGTTGAATTTTGATAGATTAAGTAAGCGAACGGAGTGAGCGAAATCTAATGGTTGATGGCGAAGAGAGACAATTTGATCGTGCGACGAGTCGAAGGCTCGGAGCTAAGTGAGTAAGCCGAACGAAGTCCGTTAAGCACGCCGGAGGCCTAAACCTCTTCAAATACGACGCTATCCACACACTCAACGGTCGTCTGATACTTGATTGTGGATCCACCATCAAAGCTAGCACGAACCGTCATCTTTTAAGTCACCCTCCGCAGGCATGTACAGCTACCTATGGATATCAATGGACAACTGACTGCAACATCTGACTGCAATAAGTGGCACTGTAAATTTTTGAACAGACACAAGAGAAGTGCCAGGGAAAGTTCGCAGATTTGATTCAGGAAGGCAGGATCATCGGTTGGAATACCAAGACCTGGACGATTGAATTGTAGTTTTGCGAGTGTTTGAGAAGATAAATAGGCATTGACGGTCAGCACCAAAGAAGCACACATTCATAAACGAAAGGTGGAAACAACAGCTAAAACTGGTTCAGTTCGAAGTCTCGGTAAGATAGGAAGCCTTAATCCAGGTGCTATTTAGCTCATTGGGTCAAGTCGAGATGCACATAACTTAAATAGATGAAAATATTCTCAAAACCTTGAGTGTTGCTGATGATCCTCCAATTTGGGTTGCCGCGTTTTGCTGTCATCAGTAACTCAGAAGTTACCAATCAGATATAAAGGAAGTTTCAAAAGTGATTCCGACATGCAATTCATTCAAAAACATAACTAAAGGCCTGTCCGTGAACACAACGCTCAAATCTCAATACATTTCAAGGGTCGTTCAAGAATTTCGCAATGGCGTTTTCGAGATTTTGAATACCCTCACCCCATAATCGGTCCCGCAATCGCCGTTGTACCCCTTAACGACACCGATTACGAAATCACTCGACCACCCCCTCCCCATCCACAGAAGATCGAACTTTCCCACTATTTTTGCGATCGTTATCTCTAAGCGTCCCTCATTGTACATAAAATACAATAAAGGTATTCGAAAATTCTTCATTCATATGTCATTTTTCAATTATTCATGCATCCTACCATTGATGCATCCTACCTACAATTTCAAAAATGAAACCAACAACAGAAATTGTAAAACAACGATGGGCTTCACTCCTTCGTGTTTATTGACCAAAAGTAAAACTAATTTAAAAACATTCGAAAACGGCTAGCGCTTCCTGCCACTAACAATTCAAGGGCCAATTACAGATCTCTTATAGATCTCTACTCTGTAATCGGCCCTTAAAGTGTTAGTGACACGAAGCACCAGCCGTTTTCGAACGTTTTATAATTAATTTTACTTTTGGTCAATAAACACAAAGAAGTGAAACCTATCGTTGTTTTACAACTATGTCTGTGAGAAATACCCTCCTGCTCCTGACCTGGGAAGCCAACAACATTGAAGTAGAATTGTTCTCTTTGATCATTATAAGTATGAGGCCGAAAACAATCCTGACATCCATTCACAGGACATCGTCAGATTTTATAATTCCTCTATTTACAAGGAAATGTCAGTAGTCAAGACAATACAATCCGACAAAAGTGAATAGTACTTATTTTCCATTATTATGTTTTTGCGTGTGCTACTTAGTAAAAATAAGACAGGAACTTTTTCATGACAATGAGCAAAATCTCTTGTAAAGGACACACTACAAAGCGACCGACGTCGCAATGCTAAGGAGTGCATTGAGCAACTGTTGCAGCTCACGTTTTCCTGACTTCCGTTGCACTGCAAGTTTTCTGTATTGCGAACACCTGTACGGTCTTGAAGGTGAGCAAAATCTAGATATGACGCATGTTAGTCCGGGAGCTAGCGTGAAGTTGTGCAGGGAACGAAGTAGTACATAAAACTTTCACATAGCATAGTACACCTCTAACCTACTGCAAAACTTCGCGTCTGCCGGATCAGATCATTTGCTTTTCAGAAATAGAGAGGATAACACAATCCTATGTATTTCCAGTGGTAAAATTGTGACATTTAAGGTGTTGACTCCATTTTTTCGAATTTTTGCTCATAAAAGTTACACAAATTGGTATTTTGTTGAACTGGTTATTATAGAAATCATCTACAAATCATGATCTTTCAAATGAGTTATCATTCAGTGACAGAGGATGAAGTAAAGTATACAAACAGACACTTTTCGTTGGTGTAACTGCAAATTTTAACATAGAAATTTCAGGAAAATTGTTGATATACTTTAACGAAAAGTGTCTGTTTGTATACTTTACTTCATCCTCTGTCACTGAATGATAACTCATTTGAAAGATCATGATTTGTAGATGATTTGTAGATGACACTTTTCGTTGGTGTAACTGCAAATTTTAACATAGAAATTTCAGGAAAATTGTTGATATACTTTAACGAAAAGTGTCTGTTTGTACACTTTACTTCATCCTCTGTCACTGAATGATAACTCATTTGAAAGATCATGATCTGTAGATGATTTCTATAATAACCAGTTCAACAAAATACCAATTTGTGTAACTTTTATGAGCAAAAATTCGAAAAAATGGAGTCAACACCTTAAATGTCACAATTTTACCACTGGAAATACATAGGATTGTGTTATCCTCTCTATTTCTGAAAAGCAAATGATCTGATCCGGCAGACGCGAAGTTTTGCAGTAGGTTAGAGGTGTACTATGCTATGTGAAAGTTTTATGTACTACCTCGTTCCCTGCACAACTTCACGCTAGCTCCCGGACTATGTATCATCATGTGTGAGCAAGATAATTTTTTTTTATTGAAAGATTCACTGAGAATTTGTCATTTATCTATGGTAAGTTTATTTTATGGATAACACGATACACGAATGGATAACACGGAAGAATATCCGAGTATATCTTCCGAACCACATCAAAGTAAATGTTTATTATATCTACAATGAAATCCTATGAAAAATTCATCTGACTTCAATTTGCGATCATTTAATGTTTATTGAATTTTCATTTATTGTAATTTATCGTTAACATTCTATTTTAATTATAGATTGTTTGAAAGCTATAAAATAACAATATGATTCTGTTATGATAATTTCATGATGATTTTGTATCAGATATTCCCTTTTTTACTCGATAAGCAGTTTTATCAATGGATTGGATAGGTGCCTGCGCTTTTTAATAAAGCGATCCTGTCTTTTCTTTGAATTCAATCTCAAATCATTTGATAATACATAAAACCGGACATGGTAACTATTCATGTTTTAAAGTACCTTGCTAAAAAATAAACTTCTTTGTTTGAGGTAGATGAATAACTTCCTTGATGACATGATATTCAAAAGAGATAGAGCGACAATCATCACGTTGGTATGCCTACATTTTTCTGAAAGGCTAATGATTTTACTTCAGTGTTAACCAACTGCTTTTCTTATGAATGTACCTTTCTTTCGATTTACATCTCCATACTTCGGAACCGCAATGTTATAGAAACCATACAATCCAAAACTTTCCGAATCAAAAAATCGTTCTAGATTTCCTACCTGCCAGAGGGCCGAATCTGCCTCCTGTCGTCCGCTGAGCTTGGTCGATGCGAGTTGAGGATACGTGGGGATCGCGGAGGGTAGCGATCACTCAATGGCACACTGTGAACAGAGGAGGCGGGTGAGTGTGAAGGACGCACACGCTCACGCTTGTAAAGAGCAAGCTCATTGACGAGAGTTCGAACTCGCACCTTCAGCAGACGCTCCGCTGCACGTGCCTGCAAATTTACAATATTTAGATAGGCAATCAAAACAAAAGCCGAGAATTTTAGCTGTGTGCTAAACAGTAAGAAATTTCACTTCAGAAAGCAACACACAAACAGCAGATGACAGACAATTGGAAGATGCTTCACTCGCAAAACATATTCTACTTCATTTCCTTTATGAGCTAATCTGTAATTACATACTACTGTCCAATAATTCACCAGTAAATTATAACGTCAAACGGCAAGGAGATCTATAGATTGCTACAGGAGGCGAAACTCATTTTCAGTGTTTACATAAGAAGGCGAATGATCCTGCATTTTTTTGAAGCTGCTCATGAAGTATTAAAGCTAGGACGCCAATTTTTTGAGACATGTAATTTTAACGCAACTTTGATATCTAATTCAAATTTTATCACATTTGGTTTACGGGAGCATAAAAAATATGACCTTTTAGTTAACCGTTTTCATCCCACATGCAGAAAAATACTTCTAAAAACAATTCCTTTTAGCTGAATAATGCTTGATCAGTTACTATTGTGTGTAAAAAATTTCATTGACATAGATATCGGTTTTCATGTATTTCAAACATGTTCCCAAATGGGAACGTTGGGAGGATTCAGTATCAAGAATGAGAAAAATCCACCAGCGTCATTTTGCGTAATTCATCAATAAGCGTTGAATGTCGGCACTATTGATGGCTATTGACAAATGAATCTGCTTCTCTTTTTCATGTTATCCATAGGTAACCTTGCATGAGAATGACCGGGGACTAATGGATCTCTTTCCTAGTCGTTCCTGTATCAATTGAAGTAAAGAACAAAGAACCATAGAAAGCAGCTATTTATGGGAGAGTTTGGCTGCATGCCTCTTGCAAGGCTATCGATGTCATGTCGTTGAGGCTCTGACGTCAGGTTACCATAGAATTCTATCCTTCATGAATTAGCTCGTTCAATGGAAATACATGGATATAGATCCATGATGGGTGCATTCTTTCAATCTCAGACCTCAATATACTTCTGTTTACTTAGTCTCACGCTTACAGTGATATTGTCTGTATTCTGTATTCCAAAAATCAGATTCACATTTACTGGTATATCACTGTGTTATGAAGTTGCTGACAGTGGAGCAAGCCGTTGCGCTTATTTCTGAGGATAATGATGACGATATTTTACCGACTATCGCAATATTGCCGAATGATGAGAGACGAGACGTTGAATCTGAAACAGAAGATATTTGTGAAGAAGTTCTCCAACCAACCAGTGAGACAGAAAATGCGACAGGAATACTTGAAGTAATCCAAGCCAGTGAAGATGATGAACCAGTAATACCTCCCCCTGCAAAGCGTCAGCGAATTTGGAAAAAATCAGATCATTCTAGTGACTTTCCTGATATTGATGCTGCAGATCCTTTGGATATACTTTACGCTCACAATGCAGCTTTATCGCCTTTCGCATTGTTTAGGCTTTATGCTGATGACAATTTTATATTTCATTTGGTCAACGAAACTAATAGATACGCTCATGAAGTCAAAAATGACATAAGCTTCTCGACAACAAATCTCGAAATGGAACAGTTTCTGGGCATTTTATTATATTCTGGATATGTCAGACTTCCTCAAGAGAGAGGCTTGGAGTACGTCGGAAGACTTTTCATTACCATTCGTCGCTTCATCTATGGTGCGTAATAGATTTCAGCTGTTGAAAAAATACCTCCACTTATCAGATAACAATGATCTCGGCCCTTCCAAATGCGCAAAAATTGTGCCCATCTATGATCTGATGAACAAAAATCTCCGACAATTTGGTGTGTTTTCACAAAATTTATCCATTGACGAGTCAATGGTGCCCTACTACGGGCATCACTCTACCAAATAATTCATACGAGGTAAGCCTATTCGCTTCGGTTATAAGCTCTGGGCGCTCTGTTCCTCTGACGGCTATCCGTACCACTTGGAAATATACACAGGGAAAAGTGAAGAGAGGGTTGCACCGTTGTGTGAAAGTGTTGTTTTGAAATTGGCTAATCTTGTAGAAAATCCCTATGAGAAGGAGCTATACTTTGATAATTTTTTTACCTCCTATTCTACTCTAGATCGTTTGGCGGAACTTGGAATCCGAGCCACTGGAACGATCAGATCAAACAGGACCAATAAATGCCCACTGTCGAAGGAGGCACTAAGTAAAAAGGAGAGAGGATCGTATGATAATTCGTCGGATGGGAAAATAATGGTATGCTCTTGGAAAGACAGTGCAACGGTTATCCTTGCCACAAACTTTGATACCGTCTTTCCAATTCGGCATTGTCAGAGGTACTCTTTCAAAGAAAGAAAACGAATTGCAGTCAAGCAGCCAAAACTCGTTGACTCATATAATAAGAAAATGGGAGGCGTCGATGTCTTCGACAAACTTTTGGGATCATACCGCCCGAGCGGCCCGACTATCAGAGGCAAAAAATGGTGGTATAATCTTTTTATAAATTCCATCAATACTTTATGCGTGGCAAGCTGGAAAATGTACAATTATCTTCACCCTGACAGTCCAATTGCCCACATTGAGTTCGTAAGACAAGTCACTGTTTCTCTACTGAAAAGCCAAAAGGTTCCTCGAAACAGATTGGGTGGCCCAACGGCGCGTGTGGTCACTGAAGTCCAAAAAGACCAAACCGGGCATTTTGTAGTTTCTGCGTCCCAGGGACGATGCGTACTTTGCAAATCAAACACAAGAAAGATGTATGGGAAGTGTCGGAAAAGACTACACATAAATTGCTTTCTCACTTATCACACATAAGTATCTTGGGTTTTATCCCAACGTTCCCAAATGGGAACATGGGTAGAAACTTACACGTAATTTAGTAATTCCATGATAAATTATAGAATTTTTATGATGAAGTGGTGATGCAAGGTCTATTGGTGTTTCGCATGATGATGTTTAGCTTGAATAGATGGAATTTGGCACATGACTGAGTTTTCAAAAAATTGCTTATATTCGTGGAAAAAATTGTAAAATATAAATTCAATTCCAAACGTGACGGAAGTGAATTATTACACGAATTCACTGAAAATAAAAATGATTCATCTATGACGATAATTTCATCAAGGAATCCTAATTAAAAAATTAGATATAACATAACATGAGCTCCTTAAATGCATGTTCCCAAATGGGAACGTTGGGATGATAACGGTTAAAAGTACCTACTTCTAGAAATTCGAGTTTTGTCAATTTCGAAGGAAATCAAACATCTTTGTCAGTTCAGATTGCTTTTAAACTAAGTGCACTAAGTGCTAAGTCATAAGGAACATGCTAATTCATATACTAGTACAACTGTAATGATAGAGGGTGTTAATGAAGTCTGTGGATATTTTCACACTGTCATTTTACCACGGCTGTATTTAGTGGGTCGCTAAATTTTTCAGCAAGATAATGAAGACCCAGTACTGAAGTTTTACTTGATATGATGATTAGAAAATTCCTCCTTGATCGATCGCTACAGGAGGCGAACCTTACTTTCATCGTTTGCATAGGTATGTAGGTGGATAACTTTCATGGGGAAGATGGTGTTTACACATCAATCAATAGATTACTTGCGCTCATAATTTTCCAAATTGGATATTCGTTCCTTCAAACGTTCCGTCGACATATTTGATTCAACATTCATGCCAGAGGATAACTCTTGTAGTCGACACACAGGCAACATGAATATTTTTTCGGACTTTTATACAAAGAATGTCATCTGCCAGAAAAAAGCTGGCTACTTATGGATCTCCCCCCACGTTTTCAAATTTGTCTAAAATACGTAGAAATGAAGCAACCGTCACAAAACTTCAGGCACTCGTAAGTGAGGATATTTTCCAACCACATGCCAAAATTTGTGCAAATCGGACAAGTAGTTTTTGAATTAGGGGCGACCACTTGAAGTGCAGCGATGTCTGCAGCTTGATCTGACTTGGTCTGACTTCATCGTCTGAGCAGAAAGCACTTGAGGTCAACAAAGCAATTTCCCGACAACTCGTGAAGTGATAATGACCAGGCCACATCCCTACATTAACATTTTTAACTTAAGGAAAAAGGTGTGGCAAGGTAGTGGCCGTGGGAAGATTTCAAATAGAAGTGGATGAGACGAATAAGGAGAGAGAACAATGCACACATGAATAACAATAATGCGTCGAACAGACGAAGTCAGATCAAGCTGCTGACATCGCTACACTTCACGTTATCGTCTCTAATGCAAAAAGTGCTTGTCCGATCTGCATAAAATTTTGTATATGGGTAGAAAATATGCTTAAGTATGTCTACTTCAAGTTTGGTGACGATTGATTCATTTTTGCAGATTTTAGACAAATTTGAAAACCTGGGGGGGGGAGATAACCCATAAGTACCAAAAACTGTGACAATTAGCTCATTTGAATAGCGTCGAGCGTTATCCGGGACCAATAGCAACTTTATTATTTGTTCGATGATAAAATGCAATAGTTCAGTGTGAAAGTCCTTCTGAATCAAAGTCGGAAGCACATCAAATATTTAATGTTAAAATATTACTAATGCCTGAGCAGGGAATCCTAGTTGGTCGCTGCGCTCCAACTAGGATTCCCTGGCCTGAGCTTTACTGATCCCACACAATGATTTCACGAGAGCGAGAACCTTTTCATTGCAACTGAGGAGAAATTTACTTTATCCAAATCAATCCACCCATTCAAATTGATTTTCAAATGTAGCTCGCTACTGTCCACACCACTAGATAAGATTTGTGAGAAATCGTTGTTATGATAGACAAGCATTAACAGAGACTCTTTCGAGATTTTATTAATCCTTCAGGCATCGTTGAATTTTTCTATGATCATTAAGATAACTCACCTCATCCTCAAATACATAATCTGCTCTAGATCATGCAGATGCTGCGCTCTGTCGGGCGCTGGATGTGGATCTCGATAATCGTTCATGAGGATGAATCAATGACTGAATGAACGCTAAATTTTTTGATTGCCCTAGACACAGCCCTTTTAAAAGAAGTGTTTGACCTGGTAACCCTGATCTTCCTCGAGTTACTTTATCAAATTTTCGCCGTAGGCTTTATCAAGGTAAATGATGAATGAGCGTCACAAATAGCTTTGAGCAGTTACTGAAAATTCTAAAATTTACATGTAATGTAGACTGCATAAATCATGGACAGCTAGATGTACAATAATTTTCTTTTCAAATTGATTTGATCCTGAATCCTACGTACATGTTGTCACACATTGGCACGACTAAAAATTGTCAATTTGAATGGAAAATTATTCAACTATCTCACTATATTCGTAACTAAGAAAAGCTACTGAAGCTCTAGGCTCTACTTATTAAAAACGGCTACAATACATTCTGTCTTAGATGTCAGATATAATGACTTACCAAGTAGGCCTACATATTTTTTTTTTACTCAACCAATATGCTGACATTAATTTTTACACCTACTTGCTGTAAAGTTGCTTTGCCCTGGTGCTTTCTGCACTTACAGGAGTAATAAAATGAAAATTATTATTATCATTTGTATCGTAATTGCCTTGTGTATTTTTTCATGCTAGTAGCTAAGTCAAAGCTTTCTACGCATAATAGTTTCCTATTTCTTTATTACTTTTCGAAGGGCTGTATGTAATGTTTTCAACTTAAAACATTGTATGCAAATGAGGCTACATGTAAGTTTTTGAATTTTAATAAATTGCATAAATCTGTGTATGCTGTCCATTTCATCATTAACCTTGACAAAATCAACGGCGAAAATATAGTAAAACATCTTCATTTTTGATTTTTGATTTGAAGGTCTGCTAGGCCAAACACTAATTTTTTAAAATATGCAGCCCTGCAATGACCAGCAAGCTGCAAATATTCATAAGGTAGATATTTCTGAACTCCTTCTTTTGATGTTGCTCAGAATCATTGATTCGTGAATCCTCAGATTTGTTGATGCAATCCGAAAGGTGAAAACGTAGACAGTGTACTCGAGAACAGCTCGTAATGGTGAAGTTTTGCCGGTTTTTCGCTCATGTCCATACCTCAACTCGGTCACCTGTTGGAAACTTAGGCATTGATATATCAGTTTTCGAAGAGGATTTTTGTCGTATCCTGTTGTGCAACATCGCACACAGCAGTTGTATATCAATCCAAAATCGGAAATGCAGAGCACACTAACACAGCGCACTGGCACAAATGAAGAGGCTGAAGGATTGCCGAACGACGCCTTGATTGTTGTATCGTAGATAAAGGCAGGCAGCCGAGTGCAAAAACACAGCCATCGGCTTGTACGTTCCCCTATTATATCAATAGACAATGGCAGGTTGTCTTGACAACTCCCCGATCGTATCACCAAAGCATGCAGCTGCGGTGTCAAGTCATATACTCGATCGGTCGGTAACTGCAATCATAGCACACGCATGCAGGGACTGGTAAAAAACCTCTTGCAACTGTTGCAACTTACATCTCTGTTGCAATCGTCTGCCTACTTATGTAAAAAGAATTAGTGCGCCGAGTGTCAGTTTCGCCTCCTGTAGCAATCTAGATCTCCTTGGTCAAACGGTTTATCCACAAATTTCGATATGAATTATTGCGAGATTTCTTGCTCATACCAACCGAAACACAGCCCGATCAGTATAATTTTCCTGAACACCCCCCAACCCAGCTTAATTTTTTGAATCAATTCCAAGCTTATTCAGTGAAGCTAAAGGAAGATTTAATAATGAAAACTAAACATTATTTTAAAATCTGCCATTCCATGTTTTACACTTTACTTCATAAAATATCAAATATACTCATCCATCGGATAATGGCAAAACTCCTCTAACAAATTAGCTGTTCTACACGTAAAATTCAATAGTGAAAGATAATTTGCAAACAAGGAGATTGAAACAAGTTGCACCATTAAAGAGAGACAAGGAAATAATAATTCCATATATTCTAAAACGCTCCATAAGTTTCTTTCTATCTTGCATGGGAAACCGGATTGCATGCATCCTATAAGTGTCTTGATTACATTTGTCAGCAAGTATGATTCCAAAGTTGGACCATGATAGCAAGTTTTTCTTTTTTGTGACTTGGTTTTATTGTTCTCATTTCACAAGAAATAACACGAAGTGTGCTTGCCGTGAGCGTGCTTCGGTTTGGTAACACACTCTTTCACAGTACAGCTGCTTCTACCGAAATGGCCTCATTGATGACGACAAGGAGCCCACATCTCATCTGATGGAGAGCGGCTGTTCCTCGCTAGCGAGTCTATCACCTACAAAATTCCTAGCACATCTAAAATCTCTCGAGATAATTTATGTGCTTGCATCATGTTGGCTGTTTATGAAATATATATCTATATAATAGATGTATTTTTACAAAAGCATTGGCTGTTTATAAAATCAATGTTGTTGCAAAACAATTCAATGATGAAATTCAAGTATCAAAACACTTCATATTTAGGTGATACTGACAATTGCAATTATGGTCAGATACAGTGCCTCTGTGAAAACCATGTATAAAAAATATTGATTTAATATAGGTTTTCGTTCAAGAAATAACTTATTTAGATTTTTCATACTTAAGTGATCACACATAACAGCGTAAGATTTACTTATGCAAACCATCGATTACAGCTTTCATAAGCGAATTTTGCTAAATGTATTTGACCGTCACTATGCTGCATTCATGCAATAATGCTCATTATCTCATACCGCATGTAATTCTTCTAAAAAAAGGCTAGGTGAGATCTATTGCATAGATGCATTGTCAAAAGAGCAAAAATGAGTTTTTTGAAACAGCACTGAAAAAAAGCTGCTTTTAAGACCGTGCTGCTTTATGACCGTGCTTTAAACATTGCTTCGAAACCGCATTGTATTTAAATGCTATTTTTCATCCTAATTTTGATTCCAGTACTTGATAAGCATGAAAGACTTGATGATAAGGTTATTGATGTATTCTTCACAGCGAGAGCAGATTACGACACGTCAATAACCTGTTAATTGCAGAGAAAATAACCGCCAAACATCTATGTATGTGAGTACCTTAAAGTAAGACATGTGTTGTGTACTCTAATGCGCAGCCAAGGTCCTGTGAGTCTCTCGAAAAGCTATTTTGCTCGCATGGTAGTTTTGGAATCAGCTCCCCAGACCAATACAAACTTGATGCCTTCAAAAGGCGTGTGAACAGGTTTCCGATGGCAAAAACTAATCAGATTAAAAGATGTTATTTTGTGAGAAATTTTTTCTCTAAAAATTTACCCCGGAAACGAGGATTCACGCGGTTATCTGTTATTTTGTGCTTATGTATCTATAATAATCTATTTATTATATTCCTTTCATTACATAACCCCTAGCTTTATTCGTGGCTCGTAACTGAGCTAGAAGAGGAAATTCTGTAAAAGAAAGGTAACGAGCATGCTAAAACGTTCTATTAAAGATGTCATCGATGTAATTTTACTAACAATTGCAGGTTACACCTTTAATTCTGAAAGTCCTCATATTCATTTTTGCCCATGTTCCGAGTGAAAACTCACGCTCACGCACAAATTCGTTGTAATATTTAAGGCGCAACTTGCATCATTTTTCAACTATATCTATCACCACACCTAAGTTGTTTAAAAGACCTTTATCTACATTAAACTTACGTACATGTATAGACATGCCGACACATACTTTATCGACGCTTCAAATGAACGTAAGAGATGTCAAAGTATTTCATTCTTGTGCCTTCTGATAAATTGAAATGACAATTTTGAAACGCTGAAAAAAGATCAATTTCGTGTCAATTGTTAGGAAGCAAAACTGTCATCAATAAGTTTATATTTCCCTTAATTAGCATAGATAATTTTAGATAGTAATAATAAAGTCAAAAGCCTACTCAGGACACATCAGAGGATTGAAAAATCTTCTGATACGGCCTGGTAGGCGAAAATTCGAGAGAAAAATCCTTAAAAAAATAGCAAGACTCTCTGATTTCACTATTGCTAGAACTGTCATATTTCGTCTCCACTGAAAAGGATATCTTTCAATAAGCAACAACACAACTTCCATTCCTGACTTTTGGAATATCTCCCTCTCCTACCACCATAACCCGATCGCTTTTATGCATTTTTGGACAAATATCAGAATCCAATAAATTTCATGCAAAATTTCCGGAAAACCTCGCCTCTGCATTCTGTTTCCCACATCAGCAGCTTTTGAGGATGCCGATTCATTTGAAATGAAATGGTGAATAATGCTGCGATAGATACATAATTATAAAAAATGTGTTTAATGGATTTTAAACCCTGAGAATGCCCGAATCATGCATCGCTTTGCGATGAAATTATTTGATCATTCTATCCTGATATTTATCGACAGTTGAGAACAGTGCATAATCTTTACCTCTTCCATCTCCTCCCTCAATTGTGCTCTCTCACGATTGAATTTCTGTTGCACACGTTGAATTCGGGATCTTTCAGCAGTCAAATCTTCTTCAAGTCCAGTGACGACGGCCTTCAAAGCTCGAACTTCAGTTCTCTGATCAGCACCAACTGATACAGCTGCAGCCGCCACCGCGTCTGAGTGTGCTGCACGTAACTGAGCAATTTCTTCCCGCAATTTGTCGTTGTCTGCACGTAGGTGACGATTTCTGTCAACATGAGAAGAATGAGAGAAATCAGAATTCAATGCCGTTCAACCTCTATGGCATAAGATGATTTCCATTTCAATTCATACTTTTCTATTGGAAAATTTTATACACCAATTTACCCAATGTGTAGATATACTGACACTTATTTTATAGACGCTTTAACTGAGCGGAAAAGATGTACAAGTAATATATTTCATTATTGCACATTTTGATAAATTGAAATAACACATTTGAAACGTTGACAAAATGATCATTTTTTGTGATTTGTTAGGAAACAAAACTATCATGAAAAGTTTATGGTTCCGCTTAAATAGCACAGTTAATACTAAAATTGCAATCAAAATGTCTACTCAGGCCACATCAGAGGATTAAAAAAATCTTCTGATCTTAGAATTTTATATTTGAAATACAGAGTTGATCAATGATCACGCAATTTCTGTGCATTGATAAAATTTGAAATTTCTACTAAGTCTCATCGGCGACCTACTGGCTTGGATCCCACCAAGGCTTCGTTTCACATTGAGCCGAAATCCTGCGAAACATCTCAGCTAATGTAGCTATGATTTAGAAAGTGCTGTACTAATTATGCACTTACGTTAGTCTATGTATATGTCGGGCTAGGTCCATTTCAATCAATATAACCTTACTGAATGTGTTGTAAATATTGATTAAACAAGCTATCACTTTTCACATGTGAGTTTCAATTCAATCAGTTTGGTGATCTAAGCTAGACTTGAAAAAGAGGCAATCTTCTTCTTCGTCTTCTTCTTCTACGGGCATTTCCTCGTCTTCAAGGGTCAACAGAGGGATTCGACATATCCATCTCGTTCTGTCCACTGCATCCTCCTCCTTCAGTCACATCTCTTTCATGTCATCCTGGTAACAGTTTCGCACTCGTCTTCTGGGTCATACCCTCTTCTGTTTTCCTATATAAAACCTTTCAGTTCTTTTCCCACGTATCCATCATCTTTTCGTCGAACATGTCCGGACCAACGTAGACGGCTTTCCCTGAGTTTATCTTGCAGACTGTGTAGTTGGAGTTTCCTTCTGACTTCCTCGTTCATGATTGTGTCTCCTCTCGTTGTACCCATAGTGTATCAAAGCATTCTCATCTCTGCAACCTCCAGTCTTCTCTCCTGTCTCTTCGAAATTCTGTTGCCTGCATTCCATACGTAAGAGCTGGTCTCACTACGGTGTTATAGAGTTTCCCTTTCAATTTCAAGCTGACGTTTCAGTCACATAACACGCTGGTAACCTTCTTCCAGCTGCTTCATCCCGCTTGTATCCTCATTGTCGCTTCTTTTTCCGATCATCCGTCTTCTTGTACCTTGGACCCCAAAATATGCGGCAACAGTGGCACAACTTTTTAATCTTTAAAGTAATTTCTGACAGAAAAGATTGCAATTCCCTGTACGTCACAATGATTGTGTGATTCATTGTGATTCATTCAAGATCACAAGATTATCTTGGCTTCATGAATATCTGGTGAAAACAAAGAATTTCATCGAAATACTTTGATCATTAGTCTAAATGAATTTTTATGCGTCTTCAACTGAATGGAAATGCGGTAACCCGGACACACTATGTATTTTTCACTAAAAGATAGATTTCGCCTCACGATTAATTGAAAATTATTGTTGTGGATTAACAAAAGAAGATGAAGATATTATTGTTACTTTTAATATATGTATTTGTTCATCTACATGCATATGTACATTATTGTCAGGACCTCCCAATGCCCTGAAAACTTACTGCCAAAAAGTGACGGACTGAAAGGACCCTCCTCAGTGAGCCCTCCTACTCAACTTAGCTAAAACTCCTACATACGACACCTATGAGTATTCATTGTTAAAGTACAGCAAGTCAGTTACTAAATCCATGAAGTTGAAAAATGCAAAATTGAAAATGGAGAGATAAATGATTTTATTTACAAAAGTAATGAATGCGGTTAAAGAAGTCTTGCTTCAACAAAAGGGGTCAGATGTTCATATTCATCACCATCCTTTTAGTCTTCTCTTTCATTCTATTTTCCGTAGGACAATGTGTTATCTTCCCATACATTGAATGACACGATATGCATTGATTTCCCATTCGATACAAAATATCACATTAAACTTGCGTTAGTCTAAGGGGTCCTTAGTTGAAGGGATCCTCTATAAATCGCGCGTAAGACCAGCAATGACGTATGGAGGAGAAACGTGGGCAACGAAGGCTGAAGATACTCGTCGCATGTGTACTGCGGAAATGAGAATGTTCGACGAAGCAAGGCGAAATGATGAGATAAGATCTATGATGGGAGTAGAAAGGGTTGAAGAGTGTTTGGAGCGAGAGTGGCTGGGATGGTTCGGACTCGTGATGCGGCAAAGCGAAGAAAGTGAACTGAAGCAAGCAATGATATCCGAGATTCATGGAGTATCGTGGCAGCCCAATAGCATTCTTCTCTTGCAAAACACTATTCCAGAAATCATCGATTCGCTGTATCCTGATGTTTGCGTTTGTTTGTACCGCTTATCCGGAAAACTTCCCCGACTCCAGCGTTCATTGACCTCCAATTTTTTCTCGGTCTTGCTTTGCCGAGCCTCTTTAGAAATATCTTTCAGGAAATGCTCCTCAATAGCCTACATCATATGTAGCACCCGTTTAACGGCTGGGATCAGCGTCAACCAACGACATTGCAAGTGCTTGGTGAATGATTTTTCATCAAAGCTAATGTTCAACTGCGTATTCGAGAAATCTTCTTTTCGACATGGTGATGCCTTGAGGTAGAAGAACATATCCAACACAAATTGTTCAGCTTCCTCTCCGAACTCCTTCACTCCTTCTCGAAAGGCGTTGTGAATAATACGGAGAATGCAGGGTATGAATGGTGTAAGACCTCTAAGAGCAATCTCCTTCTTGTGCTCGTTAACCTTGTTCCAAATAGATTTGTTGACGCTTGGACCATCTGAGCCTAAACTGATGAGCTGCTTTAGAGGCAGTTCGAATCCTTTTTCACTCGAAGTCTGGCTAATGGCTTCAGAAACCTGGTCACCTTTGGCATGGACGAACATCAGAGCCTTCAATAAACGAACTTGAATTTGACCCGTTTGTTCAGACCAATATCTGACAAGCAAATCACATTGCATACATTTTGCGAATTTTCGGTTTCGTCAAACATCAATATGAATGCAACTCCAGGTTCGCGTATATCCTTACACAATTCTCGTCGAAAGTAGAGAATACAGAGTCGTGACATCACGCAAGCGCACAATAATCTTTCAAAACGGACGAACTGTAAAATGTTGTAAATTATAGATTTTTTCACAATGATCAATACGCATTGGTGTTGCATCACTACGTACCTCGTTGCAAAGTTTATAAATCAAATGAAAATAAGGAATATAATGGGATTGAGGGTGATTGGATGAGTGCTTCGAAGATGGTGGGACGCTTGATAATTTCGATATTTTGCATTTTTGTTTTTTTATAGGTTTTCTAGTTATTCGTTTAATTCATTATCAAAATTACTACTAATCAAAGACCATCAAAATGTAAGTAAGAGTAGGTATTTCGAGGAAAAGCAGGAAAAAGTAGGTACACTTGAAAACCTGAGAACCTAAACAGCAAATACTGAATAGCACGGGGATTTCACGACGGAAAACATGGAAACACACAATGAGAAATCCACACAAATTCTGCAAGTCATGGCATAGTATGGAAGCAAAATTCAGCGTCAGTAGCCAACCTGCAGATCTGACATAATCAGCGAACTTACAGGTGAGGTTATGATACACCGGCACGTAAACAGCAAATTACTAAGACGACAAAAATTCTATCTTACTCTTGTCGCACCTGCCGCACCTCTCTGCCGCCTCGACTCTGGCCTAGTTCAGCGCGTAGCTGAAGAATGGTGGCCTTGAGTTGTGCGGGGTCCGCCCTTCCCTGATAGTTGAGGGTAAGCGGATAGTAGATGCGGTCATAGGGCGCCGTGTAGACCAGGATGAGATAGCGATTCGTCTCATTAGCACGGGAAGCAGCTGTCCGGGATTTTCCAGCGTAGCCTTTTTTCTGTCGACGTAGTTCTTGGAGATCAGAGAAAGTCATGAGATCGATACTGAGACTCGGGATGGGCTGTAAAGAAGAGATGTTGAGTATAAAGTTGAGATGCTTGAATATAAAGGACACAGATATCAGTGAAATGGAATATACATACCGTGTATCCTCTAATAGAACGCGGGGTCTCTGATAGAACCCGGGTCAGACTCAGAAGCATCTTATGGACCCTACAGCCCATACATAAACATCCCGTTACTGCTGTACAATTGTTCATGTACCTAGCGTATACCTGGTAGGCATTTATATACAAGACATGACGATTTCACAATTAGTTGGCTAATAGTGACGCTTTGAATTCTACATGTAGTTTCCATCTTTAATAATGTACCGGTACGTACCGGTATACTCGTACGCACCCAGGTATCACACCTAGGCTTCCTTTTTTCGTAATTCCTTGTAGCGAGTGGGTTTCTATGACTTACGTATAATACGGACACCAGAAACAGAAATTATACAAAAGATAAATACAAACTTTAGTGCTGAATAATGTTAGAGCAAGTATGCTACAAGAATACTTAGGCTACTCAAGATATAAGGCGTATGTAAGAAAGATGTAAACTACGGTATACTGTACTAGTAGTAGCGACAGCCGTCATAAAATACGCCGGTATTTTTATATAGGTTCACCGAATGTTATGGTTGATATCGTGTTTTTACCGATCAATTTTTGATGTACCGGTAATTAGATAGAACCCGGGCCTCTAATGAAACCCAGGCAAGAGCAATATGAATTAATAGAACCCCGTGTTTTATTAGAAGATATACGGTATTTGGTGCTCAAGCTCTTCTTGCTGATTTTTACTTAGCCTTCCACTTCAGTTTCTGTACAGTAATTTTTGAATTATGAACACTAATAAGAAATAGAAATACCCGATTAGAAGAAATGATTCTTTTAGATTTGAGGAATTAGTCACGCATCTAATTACCCAAAATCGAATATGATTTGTTAATTAAGATTGCCTACGAGTGTGAAACATCATGTCTCTATCATCAAGCAAGCGTAAAGAATTTTGTATTTGAAATACATAATCTGATTGATGATTATACAATTTCTATGCATTTATAAATTTGAAAATTATGGCAAAATGTTGTACACCTAATAATACATTTTTAATAAAACAGCAAAAATTGCGGCTCGTTTAAATGTACTATCTGTTTGATGATGTCAAATTCGTGAAATCACAGGAACTTTACGAATGATGAAATTATAAAGTCTTCATAAGCACAGTTTCCGAAGAAAGCATGTCGCCGATTTCGTCACAGATTGAATAAAGTTTCCAGCTGTCTCAGCCCACAGGATGTACGTTGCATCAGTTCACTTCGCAGTTGCTCCATGCAACATGCTTCATAACATATCCCATAATCGATGGATTGGCTGAGGAGGAGTCATTCTAAGGACACCACGAAGTTCAAATTGTTATCGATTTCCTGTTTCGGGATATTCGCGGGAGTTAAAAGGATTAAGATATAGTGCTTCAATTCTACTGCAAGCAGAAAGATATAATTTTCTTTAAGCAGCATATTTAAATTAAATCAAAAAAGTTATCAGTTAGCCAAGCTGCTGTATTATCATCCAATCCTAAAAATTTTCACCGATATGACGGCCTGTTCACGTAAAAAGGACTTTCAAATTAACAATAGCATAGAAAGTCCTAGAATGGAAATTGCATGAAAATTATGGCACACGCCGGGGGAACTTACTTGGGGCAAAAAGCTAATTGCACGAGCTAGTTTTCTTGTTTCGTTGTTGACATTTACATTTATCATGCCAATTTGTGATATGAATGGTGCCCCTTGTCCAAAGATCATATACACACAAGCAATAATGAATTTACAAAATAATGCAGTGACAGGATGACAAAGAAGGAAATCCTTAAAAACGTTTTGTACGTTCGTCAGTTTGAAATATCGCACCAATAATCTACCAAGAGAATAATCAGACATATATGCAACTTGTAATGTCGATTTACAGAACATGCATTACTCCAGCTTAAAATCAGAGGACAAGAAATGTCCGAGTATTCATTTTACTTTAATGGGTTCACCTGTTCAATATATTTGAACAATTTTCAAAATCTTTGCTTGCTTTCGAATATCAGCTTCCAAAATATTATCACACTATATCACATAAGTCATTCAATGATTAATCGAAAAGTTTCGGCTGCCTTTCACTTATCTGAGTGATGATTGTAGGTAAAGAAGCTTCCAATGTGTTCATTCCAGAAAGCCACTACGTTTCTTTACTTATTGAAGGAGAAGCTATCCAATTGTACCTGTAAATTCCTGAGATGCTCTCACAACCAGTACACTGACCACTTTAAATCATGAGATTGCGAACCAATTTTTAATTCGTATTCCAGTATTGAAAATTTGGATAATAGTTGTCAATAACTGCTACAAATAGGCACACTATGTTAACCCATGAAATAGTGGGCTATATCATATGAAACAATACTACCATCTCACTTAAAATTCTCTTTAAGAAAATCCTACAATTTGCTGTCAACAACTCAGACAACTAACTTGACAAATAAAAGTTATATACTAGGATGTTGACAAAATGAAATGTACAGAAAGTGCATCCAATCATCCAAACATTTAAAAATTTTCTCTAAAAGCATGCATATTGAACAACAAAATACAATCGTCAAAAGTCTCGTGATCATGGCAAACAGAATTAAAATTGGAGCCACAAAGTCAGAAATGGCACCCAAATAATGACAATGGTGCAAAGGAGAACTTTTTGGAGTTTGAACAAAAAATGATACAAGACTAATGCAACTCGTATAAAGCAAAAGGGGAGGTATTCAAATTGAACAGACACAATTTCATCACAACAATCTCTCTTCTATGCTTTAATAATCAACACGATACACAATTAAATCACAAGAAAATTTACCTAAAGTAAATGTGAAAAAAATTAAAATGGAGATTTAATAAAAAATGATAAGTAATTAAAGAGATAGATAAAAAGCAACATAATGCTCTTCAACGTAAACACATCTAGTTGTCTAGATAATTGCTTCAAAACATTCAAAAAATGAGACCTGAAAGTCGTTCAGAAAAACATGAACAACAGTATGGAATGACAATACCCCATGAAGAGTTCGGATATTTGATATCATTCCATTTCACATCTAATCTCTAGAGCATCTAAAATAAGCATTTTACATTTGTAGAATCTTTAATTTCAAAAATATTGTTCTAATCATTCAATATCAAATTCATCAAATCAATCCATTTCCGTATCCATTTCACATTCAACAAAGATCATCCGCAAATTTTATCATTCAACACATTTTCCTTTCAAGATATGATCACCGCAAAAGGAGCCAAAACAAAAGACTTCAAAACAAAACAAGAGGAAAAGGAAAGAGAGACCTCAACTAACGGGTAACCTGCCCGTTAACCTAAATACGCTGACAGCGGACGGGTAAGTAGGAAAAACATAACATCAAAAAGCCCATGTTTAGGATAAGTTTTCAAGGTATTCATCAGGCGATTATTATGCCCTCCCTTCCCATGCCTTTCACCGGCTAAGCAGCTCCTGCGAACCATGTCTGCATTCTTTTTGTGTCATAACAATTCACAACAGCATATGATATTTTGAGGGGCGATTCGCTGTCTGATAAAAAGATGAGGGCGATCGTGTTGAGGCGATAATATCATACAGAGATTGAAAATTGTGATTCACAGAAACAGAAAACACGCGCTCAAAAATGAAAGTCTAAATCAAAGCGGAGTCATATCTGCCTGTAGTCTATTATCTATCAGCGAATTAGCTTCTCTAATTTCTGGTTAAAGTCACTTTAGGTAAAAGTTCAGGAAAGTTTTTTTCTCAATAGAAATATTTTCAATTGATCAACGCAAGGAAATTTTTTAAAATAGCGCTTTCCGCGATTTCTTGGATCCAGCAATTACCTGCCAGACTGTGCTTCAGACGCTCGATAAACAGGAGGGCTTCTCAGAAAATAAAACACAAGTCCACTCACAACTTCAAGAACAATCACATTCATTCACAGGCATCTCACATTCAGGAACAGGATTGAGATGGACTGACGGACTTTTAGCGTTAATGCGGAATGAATGCAAGACTGTCAATGAAATTCAATTTTCAGCTCCTCTTTCCTTGTATTTCTTGCACTAGGTTTCTTACTTGCCATTTTTCAATTGCCATTTTGCTCCAAGTTGGTTTCGCTTTATATCTCGAAACTTTCTTTAGCTCTCTTTATCTCTTAAGAGGCAGCCAATTTTTTTAGATCGAAACCATCCGAACGATCTTCGATTAACATTTTCACCATGGTGTAATCCACGGTTTTGTCACCATCATTTGCATAGTGCGAGTGCGTGAAAACAACTCAAAGCATTGAACATAATTTCATAGAATTTGTCACACTTTCTAAATAGTTTCTAAATAGTTTGACTATGATGCTACGAATATGTTTAAGATCGAAGCAGATCTACTAACCATAGATTTTTCATGTGCCATCGTTGTACATAAGCAAGATATCAAACTTCCATTCTAGTGTACTATTATCTACTTATATGAATTACATCTTACATAAAAATCAAAATATCAATGTCTGATAAGTTGAGCATTCATCTTTATTATTGAGGCTTGGTTTCATAGATTTTATTAATATGGCCTCTCTGAAACGTAGGTTAATGCTGTTTGTATCAAACGCTATGATTTTGACTGTAAACGGGAAAGCTATGTTAGGAGAGCAAATTAGGTGATGTTTGAATACACTTGAGTCTTTGTGGCATGTTCTTTAATGCGTGTATGGAGTGAACGGACTGTACTCCCGTTATAATTACTTTTACACGTTTTGCATGTTATTTCATACACTACCATAGCTCTCAAACAGATGTTGCTGTCAGCAATAACGCACTGATTCAATTTACACTTATGTTTGGAATGTGATTTTCTCAAAGCCATTCGTAGCGTGTGCGACTGATGGGATGCGCGCACAGGTAAGTCAGGATTATGAAAAATTCTTAACACCTTGTTATCGAAGCAATCAGATATGAAAGGAATTTGCAAATAAAAGAAGTATTTCGCTTTCGTTCTTAACGGGGGCAGATTATGGACGCTTTTCAAATTTTTAGAAAAATGCTAAGGATAATCATTAAAGTATCTTATCATAATAGTAAAGTTCCGCTTAAACAGCATTATAAACAATGAATTGAAAGTAGCCGATGCTGTTATTATTGTTTTATTTCCCAAATTTTCGCCTACACAGGCCGCGTCAGGGGATAAAAGGATTTTATGTTTACAAATATCAAACGATTTTGAAAATATTGTTAGTAAGATATCAAGGTTTCAGTAAGTAAATAAAATCCATAGAAGTATTGAAAGTATATGAAGTGCATAGATGTAATAATTACATAGATGTAAAAATTCTTCATGGAGGTATAAGTATAGAAAATGTTATCAAATAATTCATATAAAAAGGAAATGTTTATATTGTTCACGTTCTTCTCTCGAGTTAATTTTCGGTTGTAGCTTGTTGATCCACACTGCTTCACGTAGTCTGATGTTAGTATTGTCGTGTTCTTGTGTTATTACTTCTGTTGTTATGTGGTTACTGTTGCATAATTTCAAATGTTTATGTACTGATGATGCTTTTTGAGTAACGTGCTCTTTAATTCTGGTATGCAGTAGTCTGATGGTACTCCCAATATAAAATTTTTGACATTTCGAACAAGTTATTTTATAAATCACATTTTGTCTGAAACAAAGTTCGTTGTTGTTTATGGGACAATTAGTGAGTTGACATATTTTGTTGGTTGTGATTTTCTTTTGTAATACATTCCTCAGAGTTTTTGAACGTTGTGCAAGTCCAACATTCAGTTGTTCTTGTTGGAATATTCTCTTTATATTCTGGTTCATTCGATCTGAAATGAATGGTAATTTCAGATAACATTTCTTCTTGTTCATGTTATTTTCATTTTTCTTATTTCGTCGTCGTTTTTTCGAAGTTTGAATGAATTTTTCTGGATAATCGTTCAATCGTAACACTTCATCGAAATTTTGTAGATGACTTTCGGCTATGGATTTGTTCGAGCATCGTTCTTCAATTCTGTTTCGTTCATTATGGATAACTGCCAGCTTAGTGGATGTAGATATATTTGACTTGAAGTTAATGAAAATATCTCTTTTGGCTGTTTTCTTGTAGAAGTTAAAGATTGGTTCATTGGAGTTCGTCGTAATTGTAAAGTCTAAAAGACTCAAAGTATTGTTATCATTTGGTAGTTCAATTTCGAATTGAATGTTCGGATTTTGTGCATTAAGAAGTGTATGGAATTCAATTGCTTTCTCTTTGTTTTCTGTTAATACGAAACAGTCATCAACATATCGTTTAAATATCCATATATTGTTGATACTTTGTAAGGCTCTCTTTTCTATGTTGTCCATGAATAGAATTGCTAATATCGGTGATAAAGATGAGCCCATTGGTAAGCCTTTGACTTGCTTGTATATTTCGTTTTCGTATGTAAAATATGTGTTATCTAAAATTACTTTGAGAAGCCTTATGATTGCTTGAAGAGGAATATTTCCGAGGTTGTTAATTCCTTGTTGTAGAAGAATGTTGTTTACTTGAAAGATAGCTTCTTCAATTGGGATGGAAGGATACATCGAAATCACATCATAACTGCACGGATATGTGATTTCCGATTTCATGATATTCGATGTATCCTTCCATCCCAATTGAAGAAGCTATCTTTCAAGTAAACAACATTCTTCTACAACAAGGAATTAACAACCTCGGAAATATTCCTCTTCAAGCAATCATAAGCCTTCTCAAAGTAATTTTAGATAACACATATTTTACATACGAAAACGAAATATACAAGCAAGTCAAAGGCTTACCAATGGGCTCATCTTTATCACCGATATTAGCAATTCTATTCATGGACAACATAGAAAAGAGAGCCTTACAAAGTATCAACAATATATGGATATTTAAACGATATGTTGATGACTGTTTCGTATTAACAGAAAACAAAGAGAAAGCAATTGAATTCCATACATTTCTTAATGCACAAAATCCGAACATTCAATTCGAAATTGAACTACCAAATGATAACAATACTTTGAGTCTTTTAGACTTTACAATTACGACGAACTCCAATGAACCAATCTTTAACTTCTACAAGAAAACAGCCAAAAGAGATATTTTCATTAACTTCAAGTCCAATATATCTACATCCACTAAGTTGGCAGTTATCCATAATGAACGAAACAGAATTGAAGAACGATGCTCGAACAAATCCATAGCCGAAAGTCATCTACAAAATTTCGATGAAGTGTTACGATTGAACGATTATCCAGAAAAATTCATTCAAACTTCGAAAAAACGACGACGAAATAAGAAAAATGAAAATAACATGAACAAGAAGAAATGTTATCTGAAATTACCATTCATTTCAGATCGAATGAACCAGAATATAAAGAGAATATTCCAACAAGAACAACTGAATGTTGGACTTGCACAACGTTCAAAAACTCTGAGGAATGTATTACAAAAGAAAATCACAACCAACAAAATATGTCAACTCACTAATTGTCCCATAAACAACAACGAACTTTGTTTCAGACAAAATGTGATTTATAAAATAACTTGTTCGAAATGTCAAAAATTTTATATTGGGAGTACCATCAGACTACTGCATACCAGAATTAAAGAGCACGTTACTCAAAAAGCATCATCAGTACATAAACATTTGAAATTATGCAACAGTAACCACATAACAACAGAAGTAATAACACAAGAACACGACAATACTAACATCAGACTACGTGAAGCAGTGTGGATCAACAAGCTACAACCGAAAATTAACTCGAGAGAAGAACGTGAACAATATAAACATTTCCTTTTTATATGAATTATTTGATAACATTTTCTATACTTATACCTCCATGAAGAATTTTCACATCTATGTAATTATTACATCTATGCACTTCATATACTTTCAATACTTCTATGGATTTTATTTACTTACTGAAACCTTGATATCTTACTAACAATATTTTCAAAATCGTTTGATATTTGTAAACATAAAATCCTTTTATCCCCTGACGCGGCCTGTGTAGGCGAAAATTTGGGAAATAAAACAATAATAACAGCATCGGCTACTTTCAATTCATATCTTATCATAATTCACTTAAGCATTCATTCTTATTATTTTGTGTCGAACACCTTTGGATTCTTCTGTGCTTTTCATTTTTGATGATGTTGATTTTCTGCTGACTTGGTAATGCAGAATTTTCAGCGTTTTCATATTCAAGACATTCACAAAACGTGACGAGTTTGTATTCACGAGACATTGGCAGAATTTATTGTGCATAATAATTTATCTTCTCATTGATCGGTAACTACATTGAAACTGCTAAATTAAAGATGCTACATTGAAACGATAGTAAACAAATCATGACAATCGTAAAAGAACCCATTTTTTGCTATTCTTCAGTACTGCTCGTATACGTTCACAAATATTTAAAGATTATGACATTCTATCTTAGAGATGATTTTCGAACTCCCATACAACAGTCAACAAATGAAGATTGCCTACATTTACAACCACATTTGATTGACTATTTGTCAAGCCAACAAATATTGCGTGCGCACCTCTGTGAGAACAGTTCGGAACATGTCAACGAAGACATCAAACTTCTTGAAGTTGCCTGTTTTATGCGTCATATCCTCGAGATCTGAAATGAAATGAAGATAGCAATAACATCCTGTCGCAAACGTCTTCAAACGTCGCTCAAACTCACATTGTGAGGAAAATTTACCACGCCATTCTTCACCACTGTTGGCATCCTCCACCTCCACCTCCAACGTATCCTCATGGACTGTGAATGCCACATTGTACTCCACACCGCGCAAGATAAGGTTCGACGATATTGAATCGCCAATCTCTCCCATCAAATCTACAATGGCACGTTCAATGTCATTTTAAAGTTCACGTAGAAGTGATTGAGCATTTAGCAATGAAAGAAATGCAAAATTATGTTGCAGTTTCACATCAATATCAGCAAATGAATTATAGATTCATCATTAAGTCTTTGTTATAACAAACACAAAATAAGGACCATGTGGTCACCTCACCCAATTCCTTCAATTATAATCTCCGAGGCAAAGTGACTAGGTGTTTGGCCTCTCAATCTTTTGGTCTTTCAGTCAAACTACCGATATCATTCGAACTCGGCGAGAAAAATTTATATATACTTGTTTATTTGATATTATTTCAATTTATCATGTTTTCTTTCACTCATCATTTTTACTTAATTCTAATTTTAGCATATACATACCTTTTAAGACAAGGCACCGTTTCATCGAGTTCATGAAAGCCTTGCAACTTTTTGACTTTGACATGAAGCTACTAATTGAGAAATGTGTCACAATCACATCACATTTGATTAAATATGATTTCCAGAAATAAGCCGCTTCGTGCGTATGTAACCGAAATGAAAGCTCCAAAAAAAGATAAGATCTGATACAGCAATCATGAATGACATGATAGATGAGTGAAGTGTCTCACGGAGAGGATCTCTTGAAGCGATACAACTTGTATAAGATGGAGAAACAATGAAAGTAGATAAGTCGCGATGGTACGGCCATGGAGTTTTGGAAGGAGAGCAACGAGTAAGGAAAGTGTGCAAAATGAGAGTTAGTTAATCAACGCCACGAGGCTACCCTATGAATGCCTGGGAAATATTGCGTGTGTGGATTGTCGATATTAGGGTTTCAAAGATGCCGACGCTTTGAAATATATGTACGAGTAAGCATTCCATCAAGGCGAATCGTCCAACGGAGCTGGAGACATTGGTGAATGCCTAGCGGATAAAGCAGGAAAATACTGGAGGCTTGTGGGCAGTCTCTAGATTGCTGATTTATTGCATTATGGATCAGATGCTCAAAGATGCTGAATGCTGAAATCAGATAGTTGACGTCTCTTTGAAAGCGCTCTAAACTGATTAATGGTTAACAGCTTTGATCAGGTCTGCAATCAAGACATCGGATAATCAAGGCAAAGTGTTTGAGATAAAACATCAAAGACGTGATTGATGATAAAAATGAGATAAAAGAGATAAAAAATTTATCAATTTTTCCCTTAAATAATCATTAGATGTGTTTTTTATTTTATTTTGACTTTGATAATTGTTGTGTACAGTGGCCTTGAAGCCTCGTAGCATAATACCACTTAAATACAGTGCATATTTGAATTGAATTAATTAAAAGGACCTAGCTTCCTCCACGCATACTATTCATGCATTTATCAAGCGTTATGAAAATATGTGGTCATTCTGCCTCGGCAGTTGATCCTGTACCATACTTAGTAAGCCACATAATGCGCATTTATTAACATGATTGATAGATCAGACGAGTGAGTAGACGAGACTGTCGGCTAAATGGACTTTCCGGTATGAGGACTTTCAGGTTAGTGGATTTCCGATAAGTGGGATCTCCGCGGAGTGGGGTGAAACCAATTTGTGATATATGAACGACTGATTATGTTAGTGTCTTATCAGTTGCTTTATCCTTTGGTCAAATAGCTGAATAGTCAAATCGGCGAAATTTGTCTTTGAGCTCATACTAGTAGGTCAACATCACCACCTGCCACAGAAAAAACATCAACGTAGTTGAGACAATATCTAGAATAGTTTACCAGTTCGAATTCATTTGAAAAAATTCTATTTTGAGCAGTATACTAAACTGTCCATTCATCTAAGGATTCAATCGACAATTCATTGAAATATTGACTGAATATTTAGTATCTTCGACAAGGGACAAAGATTAAAACAGCTATGATGTACTTAAGTCGAACACCGGCAATAATTCGAAAAACTCACATTATTGTAAATGAAATGCATCACTAAAAATTAATCGGTCGCTGTCACATATTGGTTAATAGACTTTAGAACAGCTGACAGGAGTTAAAGATTTGCATGTTCAAAAATGCAATTTTTGTTCAATGGCCTGTTTCAACGACAAACAGTACTTTCTGTTAACTATTATGATTTATTCACTTAAGCAAAAATAATATTTTCATCAATCCTGCATTTCAACTAATAAAAAAACAAAGGAGCTTTCGATTCACAGAGGAATCCCTTTTTTGACTAAAATTCAAATGTCTCCGATGATAGGATTTCATTGAAAGTAAGAATGCCAAAATGACACTTATCTGCAACGTGCTGACATTCGTATCTGCAGCTCTCGCCATATGTCATGATCGACAACTGTCTGCTTCTTGTCCTTAGCAGATCGCAAGGTCATGTTATGATAACTAGCTGCTTGTTGTAATTGCTTTTTCTCCACCAGTCATTCATCCGACATTTCCTTAATTTCGGGGAGTGATCTGGGTAGACATTGTCAACTAACACTCTGAATCGACGCCAAACAGCATGCATCGCCGTCGCATTGTTCAGATTAATCTTAATGTAAATAAACACTATTCATTGAGACAACATTGCACTCTATTCGCTTCCCAAACGTACTAGTACAGTCGATTCGAACCGAAGACCTCAGTGTCATTGCAAGTTTATCTACGAAATAAGGCAGATTGCACTGAAACACACTTTAACACATAGAACTCGAAATCAAGGCCTCCATCCCTGCACTCAAGGAAAAAATGTATTGTTAGGAAAATGATTGACTGATACTAATGGCGTTGGCGCCTACCTCTCAACTCTAAACTGCAGGGTGAATGAGTTGACACCACGAACTGTCGAAGGGAAAACATTTACTAAATGAAATCTAAATACGTCAAACAAAGTCTGATTGAACTATACGCAAGTTAAAAAAATCTGAAGCGATCAATCAGTAACCAATTTTGAACTTAAAGGCGCCAAACTTATTCTCGATGTCAGAACTAATGGCAATATTTTATCCTTCGGCAATGTATTGAATGAACAGCTGAAATTTAGTCTCCCATTAATATGTATGTTGCTGATGGAAACTACGCATCTTCCGCTAAAGCCAACTTCATGCATTTTCGTCAGCAGATGCCCAAACCGCAATTTATCAGGGTCAAATTTCGTTCAGATTTGCTTTGGCAGACAATTCATCTCTCATAGAATCCGCCATCCATCCAGGATCAGCCGCAGCGCGTGCAGAACAACGCAAAACAAAAAAATACGCTACGCTAAGAGAGAGGTTACATCTTGAACACTGGCGAAACAACTTGTGCCATGCCATGGGGACCGAGGACGTGAAGACAGTCTTGGGTTTAGGTGAAAGATTGAGTAGGGTGAAGAGTATACCCAGTGAAAGAGATGGCTGCTGCTTTGGCATGGACATTTAGCCATTAGTGGAAATGCTTCATTTTTTCTCATGTTTCCTAACTGTCTTTTTTATAATTTTTGATAATTTCTAGTTGTATTGTTTCATGTTCAAATAAAGTTCCACGCTTTTAACAAAAAAAAAAAAAAAAAATTTGCATCTCATTAACTTCGATCATTAAATGAAGAAGTACATAAAACACGAGCATAAAGAAAATATGATTTATCAATAATGCATCTTTATTGTAGTACAGCCCACCTTGGCGAGGATAACTTTGTCAAAAATGCTCGAAACTATGATTCTCCATTTGGTGAGCTATTCAATCCTCATACTTGCGTGTGATCACACCATCATTCTGTTACTAGGTAATTTGCGCTCCAGTGTCTTCCTAACTTATCATATCCCGCTTTACCTAGCCCTGACATTCTCTATTGGGCTTACATTTTTCAACGATTTGAGCCGAGCAATACACGTATAACACCATTAAGCATAGATAAGATAACAGGCAGCAAAATTTTGATTTCAGTATCACACTTTTTTGACTTCTTTGAAGTGAAGAATTCCGAAATACAGAACTGCAATAGTGTAGAATTCTGTCTAAATGGCATTTCCAATGCTCAATCGTTCAAAAGCTGTAATGATATTCTGTATAAACAAATAATTTTCGCCTGTGAATAGGCAGGCGCCTGTCCATTTCGGACACACAGTGATGATGTCCATTTAAGATGCCAATATAAAAATGATTTCCTTCTTAATTTTTTGCGAATGCTTGTATGAATCTCTGCTCATCACATATCCTAGATTTCATTATTACACAGTGGATAACGATGCCATTTTTACTTTGTGGTAAATATGCACTGTATATGAAGAAAATGTATCTTCCCTTTCCAATTGAAATATAAAGCATACATCACTAAGTATTATTAGAAGAGGGTGGACCTTATACAAGTCACAAAATGCGCCTTGATAACTCAATTTTTTCCAATAAAAATGAATTTTTGAAATCGGAATTAGGGACCTTGAAATTGAAAGTTGAGATATGTTTCATCTAATTTCTCTGAAATGCAAATGGGATATAGTATTTGGAATTAAGATAAGAAATAGAATTTAGAATTCAAATTCAGAATGCTTGGAGACTATGGAGAGCTTTATTGGAGTTGAGATCGTATCTCGTCACTAAGAACCCAAACTGACGAAAAGTATTTATATCGGTTACAAGAGTGATATAAAGACGAATGCTCGGTATTAACCGAACAGATAGAATTGCAAATGTCGAAGTTAGACGACGAACATGTGTGAAAGATGTTATATAGTAGAAGTAAGGTATAAAGAATGGAAGTGGGTTGAGAACGTGGCAAGAAGAGGCGACGATCGATGGAGTAGCCGTTTTACCAATTGGATCCCACGAGTTGGAAGAAGATCAAGAGGGAAACGGAGAAAAAGATTGAGAGGCGAGTATCCGGAAAAATGGACTTGCAGGGCCCAAGACAGAATGGAGTGGATCCGAATAACGAGGCAGGCCATTATCCAACCTGGATGCTATTGGCTACACACAGCAATTAAGATATCCAGGGTATATCCTAGATGATTTTTAATCATCACTTGTGTACTTACGTAAGATTTTGATTACTTGATTCAATCAACCCTAATTTCAGATATATAATGCAGTATCAGTCACGTAGGTCATCGCAAAAACATTTCACAAAATAGCTTTCGAAACTGACTTTGTTATTCGCCAAATATCACCCAACTTTGACAGCAGGTTATCCATACAAAAGCGTCAAAAATAAAAATCCGAACATCTCACCTCTATGGACATTATACTGTCTGAGTTATTAGACAAAAACCACATAGCCCTTCCTCTGGTCATTATAGGGTTAAAGATAGTCAAGTTATTTAATAATTTATTGACTGAAAAAAATCTGGCAATAAAGCTTAAGACAGATGTACGTTTTGTATTTATTCAATCCAATTATCAACCAGTAGTGCCGTGTCAGAAGTTGACGTTGGCGACAATCAGATGTTCTTCTCGTCTCTTGCAAATTCTTATGATGGTTGTTGCTCTCCTGCCTGTCGCCCTCTAAAGCCACCCCATGAATTGATGTCCGCGCTCTCTCCTTCCATCGATTTTACCGGTTAGAGCAAGATTTTCGTATTTCTCCTTTCGAAGGGCATGACCAAGAAACGTTATTTGCCTTCTGATGATGGTCATCATTAGTTGCCTTGATGTACATGTGCGTTCGAGTACGGCTTCGTTGCTAACTTTCTGTATCCAAGGTATGTGCAGCATCCGCTTGAGGAACCACATACCCGCTTCCAAACTTGCCTGCATTGTCTGATTAATGGACCATGCTTCACATCAATTGAGAAGTACCGACCAAACGTAACCTCTAAGTTGTCGGATTCTCGTTGCCACGCCAATGTTACGTGAAGCAAGCACACTCTTCATCTTCTTATATGCTGTCTTTCCCCTACCAATCCGCCGCTTGATATCTTCATCACACCTTGCATCCGACGTGACGCTGCTGCCCAGGTACCGGAAGTGGAACACCTGCTCCAAGACCACAGCTTTTACGAAGATATTGTTGCGAGGAGTGCTAGGCTTCTTCGAAAACACCATTACAAATGATTTCTTGTGATGGATGTCGAGTCCTTTCGCTTCACTTTCGTTTGTCACTTTGTCGACGATAGACTGTAGTTTTTCCTCAGTGTCAGCAAAAAAAGTACCGTATCGTCTGCGTGTCGCAAATTATTCACATTGTCACCTCCAACTCTGGCACCATCCATTTCTTTAACGTTTCTCATGATCATCTCTGTGTATAACGAGAAGAGATGAGGGGACAGAGCAAAACCTTGTCGAACACTTCTTTCCACGGTAGTGTAATCGCTTAAAACTCCATCTATCTTCACTGCTGCCTGCTCATTCCAGTACAAGTTCGCTATTAATTGGATGTGCTGCCCATCAACATCTAGAGAGCTAAGTAGGGCCATCAAAGGGTCGTGTAGTACTTTGTCGAAGGCCTTTACATAGTCTACGCTTTGTATTAAGGACTTTATCGAAAATTAAACTAAATATGAATCTTGCTGAGATTTGATTAGTAACAACTTACATTCAAATCAGGTTATCATCATCAATGTCATCGCCTTTGACTTTCTCAATGACAGTAAGATCCATCAGCCAAACTGAGTGAATAATGTGATGATTTATCTCTAAGCATCGTCAAGTGTGCTTCAATTTCGAAATACTTCCATATTGAACGATAGAATCATTCCTTGAATAAGCAGGCTTGCTGTTTGCTGGTCTAAAATCTAAATGATGCAACCACCAACACGCAAGCTCTTCGGCTTCAGTAGGATTTTTGCCGATTGACCTTATCTATTGGTTGTCGGTGAATTCAATTTTTCATTTTATCAGCCATAACGATTCCTACAGCATATCTCGTACAAGAAATATGTGTGAATTTCCATTAAATGATCATTCATATTGAGTCAAGTTATTCTGAAGTTCTCTAGGCTATCCCTTTTATCCACTTCAACCAGATGCTAACATTAAATTCTGCAGCAAGGGACGTCGTCATATCAAAGAGATTCATCCAGTGCCATGGGTACATTTCGCTTAACTGATCTACCGGTAATGAGACATCAAAAATTCAACAAACCATTGAAAGAACATTAAAACATCAGCTATTAATTTCTCGGTGATTGATCGAGACGATGCACAAAAATTAGACAACACTCGACCAAACACTTGAGATGAAGAGAGAAATTTAGAGGGTCAGACTGAAAGATAACATCATAATTCCCTGAGCTTCCGTCGTCTACATTCTCACCGCCTAGTCGAGCTTGGGAAGCTTATCTTCAGAACCTTTCTGTATCGTCTACCCAGAGTATACTGTATTTGCCCTAATTGACGCCCGCGTTCTTTTATCGGGAAAAGTTCAAGGAGACCGCTTATCGTGAAGGAAAATTAAGAAATATCTTCACACAAAGCGAGTTGATACATGGATATCAGCGGTAGATAACCAAGCGTGTAATCGAGTTTCTATTTTTTCGAAAAAATTGATTCGAGCGAAGACAAGTGTCGTGAGACTATATGCCTTAAATCTCTTCCACAGTCTTCGCTGCATGAGACATGAGATTTATCGTTTCAACTCAAGAGATATAATACTTGATAATGTCCTACTGTCATTTAAAACCAGACAATCATGACAACATAGGCATTGAAACCGGACTGTCTCTCTAATGATTGATGAATATCAAAATTTCTACAACACTGGAACTTGGGAGCAAAAATGGAAACTCCTGCTTCGAAATGTCGGCTAAATAAATCTAAAAGACCAAATTGACATCATTAAGTTGTTATCATACCATCAACTTTTTACGCACCATCATCCGAAAATTATTTCAAGAGCAGTGAACTCGGACTCGGTGACAAAGCCTTAACGAGTCCGAGTCCGGCTAAGTCTGTCTAAAATAATTACGGTGCCATTATTCTTATGCCAATAATGGGATATCCGGCATCTCTATCTGCGGTAGGATTCCAACTAGCATTCATATTTCATGTACATGTAGATAGTGGATTGTACAGACATGCATGTACTATAAGAGGGATTTATGACTTCCCTAATGCGAAATGCGTCATCAATGACCGAGTTTCGTGACAAATGAAGTAAGGAAATCTAGTATACTAGAGCGGAATACCGAGCGGAGAGCATTAATGTAAACATAAATGGGCCTAGTTGAAATTACATTGCACTTAACTTCTATAGCTTTGGAGCAGACATCCAAATAAAACTGATGCTTCAGGATAAGAGAAACATTTTGTCTCGATAAACCAAATATCAATAGGAAAGTTGTAGACACATTGTTTGTTTGTGACTGGCTGTTCATTTAAATTCGTAGTTCTTATTAATTCTGAAAAATGCAGACGAAATCATGATTGCATTTCAAATTTCTCTTCATTTAAATTGGTAATTGTTGCGCATTTCTATCAGGGTTCCCGCGCCTTTTCGGAAATAATTTTCCCTGTGTTTTCCCTGTATTTTCCCTGAATTTTCCCTGATCACTCTTCGACAAGTTCCATGTCTAAATTACTATATATGTATTTATCATATTGCCCCACGATGCTACAATACGTAACTTTATCATTTTGAGACTTCGCATCAGTTGGTTAATCAATATTATAAACTAACAGCAAAACAGAATTACTCAGTATATAACAGTATATTATAAACAATGTACTTCAAAACATAATAATCTAATTACAAGAAAATTTGATTGGGGATAAAATGATATAAAAATGATATGAGAAAGCTACATACATGAACGAAAATAATTTGTCAGCCATCTGCTGTTCAAACAAAAATAATTACCGTAATTACTCTATGTTGTCAAACACAAATAAGTTGCAAGGTGATTTCATGTGTAAATAATACTCAACTTTCCGGGAGTATTACACACGTATTATGAAATCTTACATTGCATAAAATACAAGAAAACTCCATTTCATCGTTTATATCCTTAGAGTTAAAAAAGAAAGATATGAAAAATACCTATTAAAAGTAAGGTGTTTGAAAACATAGAGTAATTACATGGACAGAAGTACTCGTATTTTTAATACAGAACAAAGAATATAGTCTTGAGACCTGCGAAATTGATTATTTGCAGAATTATGTTAATAGCCGTATTTGCTCATCTAGCGCCTTGAACGCGGAAGCAGTATCCTTCGCAAGTTTTTGTTTTTTCGCCTCCAGAACCTTCACCTGATCACGTTTTCTTTTCTCCGCCATCTTCCGTATACGAATTTCATTTTCTTTGGTCGCCCTTGCTTCAATCGCCGCTCGGTAACGACCTCTGGCGAGCTTTGCATGAGAACGCATTTCTTTCGTTACCTCAACAACATTTGGGCCCCCACTTGATTTGACCCCGTCATACACCAGCCGTTGAGCAATCAATGATTGTTCATGCAAATTTTCTATCAAAAAATGTTTGTTAACACTAAACCCGGATTCCACCGAAGCATTGCTGTGCGATAAAATCAATGCCATTTTAATGACGATCCAAAGATGCCTATATTGGTCATCACTCGCGACAGACTCTGCGAAGAATGTGTCCAAACGATTGTGTTTGGCTCTGAAATTATTCAGCTTCGCTTGTTGCGCTGATATGAAGATCGAAAACTCATCAATAGCATTGTCAGCGATAGATGGGGGCAACTGATTTTTTTCATACAATTCAGTAACAAGAAGTTTAAAGTGTTGTTTTGATCCTTCAGTATTATTGACCATTTGTGTGGGACTTAATGAGGACAAGTTAATTTGTATTTCAATGGACTTCGTTGTAGAATTTTTGAAATCAGGGCAGTAAGAAATGAGCGACATTCAGTGAGAAACTGCTGTTTAATTTTCTCATCTGGAACTTTTGCAATTAGTGCTGCTGCAGCAACACCAATGTCTGTCTTACACTTTGCGCATCTTTTCTTTTGTTAAACGGGTATCCAGAAGCTCATCAATATCACAAGCCATTACGCTTGAATCCACACATTTCGCCATGATTTTTCTGATGACCAACTCAATTTCTTCAATAAGAAAGGGAGCGAGAGGTGCATCCGATTGGAATTTCCTTAAAAACGGTTCGAGAAGCGATGCGATGGTATCAAAAAATGTGAGTTTGGCCAGAAATACGGGATCTGTGACTGCCTTTTCGACAGTAGAGAAAGAGTTGGAAGTAGGTTTCTTTTCAATGTTTGATACATACTGCTTAAGAAAAGGAAATAACTGAACAATTGATAATAAAGATAATTCATGTCTAAAGAAGTTCTTCAAATACAATATCTAGCTTATAGTCTATTACTTACATGCTTCGACAGATTCCCTGTATTTTCCAGGTTTTAATAGAAAATATCCATTTTCCCTGTACATTCCCTGTAATTCACACACATGCAAAAAAATCCCTGTCTTTTCCAGGTTTTCCAGGTTTCCCTGTCGCGCGGGAACCCTGTCTATGTATCAGTTTGCTTTTCATCTAGGAACATGAAGCTTCTCAGCTTTACTTCAGTACAGTGACTTTTCTGCTGATTTTCATGCCCTTTAAAACTGCTCTATTGGACACGCATAACATTAATACGTAGGTAAGTGTCATACCTACATTACTGTGATTCTATGACAGCAGCATCAGATATCTGACTACCGGGACATTTTTTTATGCAAATCATGTAAATTACTCATGCAGCAGTTCTACCTAACTCATCCTTTTTAATCGACTTCACTTCAAAACCATATTCCTTCGCTACTTTGGCATGTATTCACAAAGTGCGTCCCTTGTCGCCTGATCATGACATCTCAAACCAAAATCATGCTAGCCAGGTAGTGTCACCCAAAAGTAATTACTTGATCAACGCACCTATCAAGATTTATCTCGATTGACCTTTTAATCAACAAATTGATGTGAGACTTTCAAAATAAGAATTCCATCCATGAGATTGATATTCTCGCTTTGTTTTTTTTTTGAGGCACTGAGAAAGAAGCCAAAGGTAAGACGAGGTGAGGATAGGAAGTAACCTTACATGAAATGTAACAGGAGGCAAAATTCTCTTAGCCATTTTTCCCAACAATAGATCTTGTAATGTGGAGTTTAAATATCATCAAGATGAATCATTTGCTACATAAAAACCGCACTTGACAGGATTAAGAAGATATTTTTGGAAATGTTTTCAGAGATGAGGTTATCAGGCCAACAATAGTGAATCCGAATACAAAGGAAGCCTCCGGGAAAGAAAGGAATTTGTATGATTTGTAGTAGTCACAGTAATGAGCAAATGTTTGTGGAATCAGTATCATACTATCAACACAGAGCTCACTCGTTACTTCAACATTTTCAGATGTCTCTCCCCAAATCTTTGATTGAAACGCCTAAGAACATTTTTACTTCCAATTAAATGTCACTTTGAAGTTCAGAAAAGTGAAAAAAATAGAGTGAACATTGACCTTTTAAAAGAGTCAAATATATCAAAAAACCGTGCACATCCCATCTAAGTACGCAGAAAATCTTCAAATATATCAGGTTCAATTTTACTGTTTTAACACAGACCTACATGTTTACGGATGATTACGGCACATTCACTGTTTGTGAAGAAGATATACTATCACATAAGCTCAACTCTGAGTATCAAAACAGATGAAAAATTCACTGTTTATGACGAATGTTCTAACATATCAAGCAAAGTAATTTGAGAAGAGTTTTATCTTTCTGCGGTTCAACTGCAAAGTCACTGGTCCCAGTTCCTTCTGAAAGGTGTCGTTCTTTAGGTCACCATAGTTGTCGCCCGCTTGAACTTCCACCATTTTGCACAGCAACTGGTTATCAGCTTTCAGGACTGGACTGTGTTGCCGTGAGGATTGGACCCCACCCACGCCCACAGAAAAAGCTGTGGATATCCCCACAGAATCCCCATGTCCATCACAGGATAAGAAACCTAGTTTATATGCAATTTTTTTTCATGCAAAGTAACTGATATCAGATATTTCAATTTCAGTAGAACTTGAAGCATGATGCGATCTGCCTTTTGATGATTGAATTATAACACAATGGTTTTCACTACAATTTTTCTATCATCTTATCAACTCATGTAGATGTATTATGCACACAGTCGAACTCAGACGAATGGACTTGCATTTAAATGGCTCTTCAATGGCTGCCAGGCCGTCAGAGAGTGGGAACTAGGGTGCTTTTCGGGATTCAAATCCCGGGATTGTCGATCATAAAATCCCGAGATTTTTCGGGATTGACTTCGTTGTCTATCAGTCGTTTAGTTTAGAAATTACTAGCAAAGGATAAACAAGATGCACACAATATTTCTCCGTACTTTTTATAGCTGCGCAAATCGGCCAATGAAAACGATTCAACACGCGGAATCATTATATCCAATGAAGGTCCAAGGTAGGGTCCTCTCATCTGTGGATGGATGGCTTCGTTCTGTGTCACCAACTGGCCTGGAGTGCGAGCGTGCCTTCAACATGGATGGGATCTTTGCCTCGGAAGTCAGAAATCGCATCAGCGATCACAACGTGAATGACATGTGCATTTTGAAATGGTATTCCAAACAGACATGCATGCAAGTATAACTTCCTTAGACTTTCAGCTGGCTAACCTACTATTTCGTTATTCTTCAAATCAACTCTCTTGATCGTGTAATCAGTATTTAACTGATATGTACTAGAAAATTTTGTGCAAAAGCACATGACGTGAGGGCTTATTTTTTAATGTCTCATCTCGTAAAATGTCAATGTACCTTGCATATTGTGCTTCATCACAAATAATAATTTAAGAAATTGATCCATTCTTAATCATAAATAATGATTTACAGTAACATTTGATTATTAGTTATTACTACTATTTGGAATGGATACTCCGATCTAATCAATATTAACGCATACAAAGGCAAAATCGTAGGCAGAAACCGCAATCTGCACGAAACTAATAGTGTTCTCTCAATTCCGAGATATCCCGGGATTGAGTAAACTCGGGATCGTAATCCCGGGATTGGCATTTTGCTCCGGGATTGTACACCCTAATGGGTACCAATGGATCGTAATCCCGGGATTGGCATTTTGCTCCGGGATTGTACACCCTAATGGGTACCAATTAATGTGGTGCTTTTGGTGTAATTAGCCAAACGGGTCCGGCCAAATGGTTTCATATATGGTCAGATTGTCACCCTGGATATAATTTTCTTCATGACCAGCAATCACATAGAACATGCACATCACTCCCTGGTGCAGTTTCAAACTGAAAGCGTTTGTAAATTTCTAAACAAGCTTCCCGCAGACAAATCGAGAAGCTGTCTGCTTTACTACCTATCTACGAATGAGTCAAGAAATTTCAATCTAAGGTCATCGTCCATCGATCACTGTGAAATAAAACTACATGTACGTGCATGTTTTGACTATTCGACTATTATTTTTAAGTAGGTTCCTCATCAACGATTCAGACTTAATTTTCAAGGGATCCTCGTGCAGGATTTAACTTCTTAAACTAACTTTAGGTAACTTCTGTTTTTTCATAGCTTTCATTTCGTTGCAAGCGTGACTGAAAGTTTTGCATTGCATCTGAAGGAGGGCGACTTATCTTTGAGCACTTTTTGAGCACCGGTCCTCGCCCAATCAGAACACGCCGGTGTGCTGCGAGAGTAAACGCGAAGAATTATTGCTTGTAAGGCAGACGTAGAATCTTGCTATACGAGTCACACATACAAATTAGAACAGCAGAATAAGATGAAATCAAGAAAGCGATTGAAGCTTTCGGACGACCTGTCAGGAGTGTAGCGGGATGTCCTTGATGTATGGAAATTTTTCGTTGCACCATCAATGTCTTTGCCAATGACTCTTATACCACAGGCGACATCCAGTCATAATTTTTCAGCATTTTCTAGTCCAGATATAGATGCTAGATAAAGATTTTCATCAATTTTAGCTATATACTTGTATATTAAAAATTGAAGCTATTCTCTTGTGATGTCGTCCGTCGCACCACGGATTAGGAATAAGTGTGTGCTATGAAGTAAGCATATTGAAATGCGTGTTGCAGGTTAGAAGATGAATTTGAGCTTAAATGGACGAATGGCTCTACACTCCCCGAATTCAAGCAAAATCGTATTTGGTGCCAAATTAGACACGAGAAGATGATGATAGGAGTCGAAACGCATCGTGTGGGCCTGCACCACTGAAAAATCTTAGGGACAAGACGAATTCATGCAGGCCCTTTTACTATTTACTAAAACTGCAAATGAGCGTTTTGAAACTTTTTCAGCATATCCTACTAATATCAATCACCCTGCCTTATTTTCAAATCATCGAGGTTTTTTATGCATCGGATTTGCTGAGAATTTTGATGTGTCTCTATACATTGAAAAGAGTTCAGAACTTCGTGCGTGCATAGAATCTTGTTACATCACAGACATCCTCTATTTTGATAATCCTATGAAGTCGAAATTCTGTGGACTGACCCATGTATTATCTGCTTTATGCGTCAAGTGTAAAAGAAAAGTATATTTGGTCCCCTTTTATATCGTGATAAGTTTCAAATACAGAGTCATGATTAATCGCGTTTAGCACGTTAGCATAATTACATCACAATCATTATGAATCAAAGTGATTTGATCTACATGCAAGTGATTTACCGGCATATACCGCATGATTTGCCGGCGATTATACCGGCAGTAAAGAGGCGTGCGAATCAGCCTCCATTCAGTTCTGCCCCAAATCCAGCTTGCAGCGTTCTTCCCCTTCAGACGTCCTTGACACACCGAGGTTATTATTAGTCATTCAAAATCATTGTCAATGTGTCTCGTTCACATTCAACTCTCAAAGGTTCAGTTGCAATTCAGCCTTTATGAATGAGTTCTTGAGGGATGCCGCGGATATTGCATCCAATGCATGCCTAATATGTGATGGGCAGCATCGAACAATGAGCAGGATTACCACGGCCACATCTGCCGCTTCTCTAAGAGGTCACTTTGATTGCTCTTTCTTGTGGATCTTGGAATTCTCATCAAGTTCGCAAAATTTAAGAATATCTTTGAGATGCAAACACATGTGCATTTTCTTCAGTGCGCGATGTTCCCATGTCATAAGGCCGCATCCAATTATCACAATAAGTTGCAAGACCTTCGCTTTGTAATTGAGTCGCTGAAAATTTCGAGTTGCATGCACCTCTCGGTTAAGTACGTACAAGTACTTCAGGTTCAAGTAGGGTACTTAAGCGGAAGGTTGCGACAAATTTTCATAAAAAGTCAATATGAAACGATACGTTGCTCGCATTACTTCCAGGAGCAGCTTATAAGTGAAAAAAGGTAAAGCTTTACATGACCTCTTGTAATTCCAAAACATTTTTAGGTAATTCGAGCGCAAACAAATTGTCTCCATCAATAAACCGATTTGCAGTCATATCACAAATAGGCTTTTTAGCATGACATTTGGGTATTAGCTGTTTGTCTTTAGTAGCTATGGGTAGGTACCAAAACTATCAATGGGATGTGATTTAAAAGTTCATGAATTGAACGAAAATTAGTAGTCCAGTGTCACAATGGAGGTTAAGGGAAATTTTCTGACGCTATGAAAATTTCCAAAACACCTGTCGCCTTATGACTTACGACTTTAAAGTATTCATATACCTGCAGTAAATTGTGATCTAAATGGCAATCGAAGTACAAAAATTCAAACATATAAACCTATCGAAAATTGACAATATCTAGTTAATGCAATGAAATTAGATTTTTTGCTATGAATATTTCTTGGCAATGTACATTACAGGGCATCAGGCAACATATAATTTTTCAAAGTGAGGGTTCTACTTGACGTTGGGTTATGCTATTAGAAATGCGATGTGAGTTTACTGTTGATATTGAGGCGTACATGAACATCAATTTAAAACAAATATATTGTCAGCATAGCACCGATGTATTTCTATCTTCACTGGGTCAGAGTTGAAGGTCTAAAATTCGCTGTGTTTTACAGAGCTTCCTCATCACTGTCAAGTTCTGAAAATCGACAATTACTGTTCGGAGAAGGTAGCACTTCCAATGGGGGCATCAAGAAATCATGCATCGCGTACAGACGGGTCCACAGTCTGGCACGCATTTCAAACGCAGCTCTGTCTCTAGTGTATAACCTACCGACGGCTGGCTCCATGCACACGTGGGTGTACGCATCGGTCAGTAGGGATTGAACACTGATAAGAATCTTGCCGAGGGTAAGGGCAAGGCTCCAATTGTGACTGACAGCATCCAGTCCGACTTCTCCGTGTCTACTAACGTTGGGGTGGAAGATCCGAGTGAAGAAACGTAGTCGAGGTGGACGCATAGGATATGAGTGCGGTAGGTAGACATGTAGAAAAAATAGGCCTCCCTCATATGGTGAATCTGGTGGACCTGCTATGGTAGCTTGCCAATGGCAACTTCGATCATCTAGCGGTACTGCTTCAATACCATCAGGAGGTTCAGTACGCAGAGAGATAACTTCGTTCTGAACGCGTGAATGCCGCCATGACTCTGGTTCAATTGGTACCTCTGGTGAACGTCGCCAACGTTCTAGACAGTATCGACATGGCGTGCTTGCAAAGAGACGTCCGTAGAGCTGTCTCCAGGAGCGCACTTGAACGCGTGGTCTGAACAGCGGCCAACGATATTTGACGTAGGCCCGCCAACGCTGATCCGATATCTCAGCGTCAATTACAGCACGGAATCTCGCAGCCGACTGATAGAGACTCCAAAGTGCGACGTCACTGCAGTAGGAGAATATCTTTACAAGCAGTTCGCATGGCAAGTGCTCCAGATAGTTACGGGTCGGTTGCTGATGATGAGGCGGCGGGGTAGGAATTGGATGAGGCGGTGGAGAAGTTGGTGGTCGACGTCGGCCTATCGGAGGCAATATAGGAGGATGGAGAGGCTGCCCCTCTGCTTCTTCATTACCACTGTCATGACCAGCATCTTTTTCCTGACCTCCCAGCGTTTCACCAGCTTGCAGAGGGCCATGTGCTTCTTCTTCAACAGGATACTCGAAGAGAAAATTGTGGCATACACGGCACACTGGCTGGCCATACGCACTCGAGTAAAAACCGTTACAAAATCGACACGCCATGCCGACGTTCCGTAGACGTACGGCCAACGTCAGCCGATTATCTAAAAGAAAACAGAAAATCAAAACATTAACCTTCATAGTACGATGAATTTAACTCATGAAATTGAAGAGGAAAGTGTCAATGCCTATCGAAATATTGTTGATGTTATTTGCAACAGCAAGATAAGAAAGCCTTGGGCCAGACATAATGTCTGCTTTTGTTACCAAAGTTACCAAACTTGTTGATAAATAGAATAAAAAAATTAACAATCGCAGGGCCTGTCACATGATGAAGATGACATGTATTGATGTGATAGACGAGCACTTCAAATTTTAAGGGAAATAAAATGGAAACAATTGTTTATTATCAGTAAGCAGCATTTCTTATTGTGTAAAAAAGTAGGAAAAGCTCCTGAGAATAACTTAATACTGTAACTCTTGAGAAGGCCGGATGGCGAAATATATAGCAATCCTTTCAGCAGCAACCAGCTCTCTAGAGCAATAAATAATTATTCTCAGCAGCTCTGGCAAAATTTCTCACTTTCTTGAAACAGAGATGTCCAGTCTGTCAAATATATATTGCATTATTACACTTAATTAGTGCCAAGAGTCAGTCTATAAAAAATATTTATGCTTTAGGACGAAAAAAAGCATTTTGATATATGCTTACAATATGGCCTCGTACTTACACTTGTGACTTGGTAGATTGGTCATTTCCCGTTAAATTTGGATTTGATGTTCCACTGTTTGATTTCTTCATTGATTTCTATTTTGACGTTTATATCACATAGAAAGAAACACATTGATATCGAGTCATTATAAACTTAAGAATCATGAAATTATGATTTCATGATTCTTAAGTTTACAATTGATTCGATATCAATGCATGTTAAGTTGGCGAAATTCACTGATCTTGCACCAAGCTATTGTTCTGTGCACAACTGCACATAGTACTTCGATCGGTCAATTATCGTCTCGATGTGAATTATATTCACACGATGAGTCATATAGAGACCTTGCACATTCAGTGAATCTTTACACTAGGCATGGATCTCGAAACACGCATTGAATATGTTGAGCTTTTCTTCACCAACGCCAAGTCCTCTTCCGTGGCACTGCGTGCATACAAGATAGCTCATGGTCATCGTCTCGACCCTTATAGCGTTTTTGCCATCTCACGCTTGATTCAATGGTTCAGAGAGACTGGATCAGTAGCAGATAGGCCTCGATCGGGTAAGCCCAGTCTCGAGGATGAAAGGGAAGAATGTCTAAGGGATGAACTGGAAACGCAACAGTCAAATCAGGAGAAGCCATTGAGCAATGTCTTATGTGAACATTCATTTGCAAATTATAGTTTTTTTTTCTTCTTTTGATTGTGTGCTTCGTTATTGGATAAGTAAACTGTTAATTTGCAATCAGTATTTTTTTACTTATCGATATACATGGTTAAAGATACTAAAGTTTCAGAGCCAAAAAATGGCAATTAAGTTTTAATTGTACAAAAACAAATATACTACATCAAATTCCCCGATCAGAGGAACATATAAAAAAATCGCATGTGAATATGACTGAATTGAATCAAATGACAGTTTTGCGCGACTTTTGGGACACCCGGAATATCGGTCCGCTCTTAGTGTGGACCTATATGTACTTCAGCGCTTTGTACAGCATTTTGCACAATTCAATTCCAAAATGAATTCATAGAGGTACGTTCAAATATCATACCTCTGTTTATGACAAAGAGCACGAATATATAGATGCTCAACTGAAGCTCATCACGCACAAATCGACTTTCTAAATATCTAAAAATACCTAACAGCCTCACGAAGTCATCTGCTGATATTCCATGAAAACAAATTCAAGAGATATTATCATTATCATTTTATATTCCGAAGCCTTTGTCTTCTAATGCTACTAAATGTTCTAAGAAAATCATAAAATATCCGGTAAGCCACTTAGTTAAGTATGCAACAGAAGCATTTAAGAGAATTAACTACATATTAGATGCTAATTCAGTTGACTGATCTTGAATTTGATGACCTCTTACTAAGCTGTGTCTTCTGAATAACGACTGCGAATCCGTACCTGAGACTATTATTTTACTGTACTTTAATGAATTAACATCCATAGCACATCAACAAATGTCATTCATTCAATTCTACAGATCACGTGACTATGACAGTCGTTTTAATACTTGTAGTTGTGAAATCCCTTTGTTAAATAGCACTTTAGCAACAGCCTAAATACCAATTATTCTAGGACTGTGCGCGGTGCACCGGTTCTTTTCCGAGAACCGGTTTTTGGTCAGGTTGTACCGAAGCGTTCGAAATTGATCAAATTGGCACTTTACTGTTGTTTTACTTGAAATCATTGTATTCTATCTGCAAATCTGAGTCGCAACAGATATACTGTATCTCAGTGTGTCTCTTTCAGAATGCAACATGATTAATCCAACTAGAACATTATTCAATTATATTCATAAATTCAATTAATATTGAACTTCAAATTTCCAAGTGATGAAATTGAAACATTTTGAAAATCAAGGTTGTATCATTGAATTACTGATGGATTTCCTGATGATCAGAAAAACCTATGAAAAAAACGACGAAAATAATAGGCAATTCAAGTTCATGAGAATCAGTTTAGGGTCCCAAAATCTCGGAATTTCATAGTGAATATGTCACAGTCCATCTCATGCTCTCATAGTCGTAAATCTCAAGATGTATCCAGCGTTCTGTCCGAAAGATTTTTTCGTTCGATCTGGTATCACTACATCATTACAGGGAGACTGCCTGAAACCGAGTAATGTATAGATGTTGACCCTCATGCACAGTAATCTGTAGATTGATTCTATTTTTCTTGATGTTTTCAGATATCATATTTCTCATGATTTCGAAAGTGTCATTGACAAGCTCTTCCTTTGTTATATTCTGCACGTGCATGTGGATTTTAAAAGAAACAATTAAAGGACGAACGCTTCGTCCGCCACTGACTTATTAAATTAGTCAATGCAACTCTTTTGCCATTTTCTGGTTGCGGCTAGGTATGATAAGTCACTTACAAGCATTGGCACAGTAAAATGAGTAAGTTTGCTGAATTTTCCTAACACTGTGAAATTTGCATTAAATTCTGAACATGCATTAACAGAAGATAAAGAACCTACTTTCAAGATCTTGAAGTCTTTATTAACTATCAGTCTAAAGAGAAAAAGAAGTAATATTTCGGATACACTTCAGTGTGCTTCAATGCAACTGACACATTTGTCGGTACAACGGTTATCATGCCCGGTGCAAGCAGGTGCGACTAGCGCACAGCCCTAAATTATTCCAATGCATGATTGAAAACTTTCCAATGAACAAACCAGAGATGCAAATGCATTGCACATTCATGATGCATAAAAACATATAACGCATGTAATAGATATTTGGTGTTTGTCAAACATCTTTTTCATATTATCTTGTTATTCAAAATGTGAAATCATAAAGAGGCACATTTCCTTAGACATTATTCAGTGAAATTCTGATGTCATGCTACTACTTATTTCAAAATGTCGAAATAATCAGTAGATGTTGCCAGCTGTTAAGTTTTAGGGCATTGTAAAAAATCCCGAGAAAATAATCGGCCGACCTCATTTCGACATTCGACAAGAGGTTCATTGCACCCTTATGATCGGGACTACTTTTTACCATTCTTAACCAATAATGACCAAGGTAATAGATTCTTAACATTTCGTCATGTTATTACGTGAGATAGGTAACCAGGCATCTGATAGCACATTCATTAAAGATCAAAAGTGTCATTCCTATTTAGTCCTACTTTCAGCACTGTCCTGTTTTAAGGACGGTGGACACAAAGGGGGGGATCAAATTAAATTGCTTTAATATTTAAGTGAAATAGCGTGCTACGGCAACATTTTCAATACATATGATCAATCTGCATCAAGCCGTGACGATTGAAATCGACGGATGTAAAACATTCCCCTGTTGGCACCTCATTCAATCGCAAACGATCGAGACTCTAACGCCCAGTAAGCCATCGTGTTGACATCATATGGCTCGATTCATACTGAATAAAGCAGCCTATTTGAGTTGATATGCACCTTAATATTCAAACAAGACCTGCTTTCAGTCGATGTGCTATATACTTGACACCATGTCGACTTCATTGCAGTATCATCGAAAAGCATCTTGATAGAATATAGAACGAATATATGCACGAATTTATTGCAAGCTTGTAAGAGATCAATTTACTGATAAAAAGGTGACTCAAGTGATCACCGTTCTTAAAAAGGGACAGGTTGAAATCACTCTGAAACAATTTTGATATAGCAGTAGATATATTTCAATTCAACACATCAGTAATTTAGGTTGCTGCAAAACATATCATTTTAACGATGTTCTAAAAAAGCTAACTGCTAGTGTTCATGAACGTTTACTTTTTTCTTTTATATGCAGCCATGTTTCAACTTTGAAAATCAAATGCATTCAAATAAATATTTGCTATATGGCAAGAACATGACATGAACAGACTGATGAAAATATCCAATAAGGGCATAGAACATTCAGCTAAATCAAAATGAAAAGTATAAATAAATCATAACCATTCGAATGCTCAGTTTCATGAACCGGTTAAATGGTGGTCATTTAATGGGTCAAATTTCAATGACTGCCCACATATGCTTAAAAATGCTTTCAAGTTCCGTTCAAAGCTTAGATAGCTTTCAAGAGTCGCCTTGTAGATAGAGCATCGTCCTTCAACCATCACTCAGTGGACAACGAGACTGATTGGAATTTGCGGGACGAATAAGACTGACATCAAATACTTGCCAAAAATACCAAGGTATTATTCTTGTTTATTGAAACTCACTCAATCACTCCACGTTTAACGTCTTCTTTTCACCGTTTTGCGATGGCTGGACGCCGTCGAATGCTGGTGCACCTTGATAGCAATTCTCCACACTGTTCGGTCTTGTGGGCTGATGTTATGAAGATTGAGCTTTTCGCACATCCTCCTTCATGTTTTCAAGCCATCTCTTCTTGGGGCGACCTCGTGAGTTCTGTCCAGGAACTTCAAAGGACAAGATCTTCTTTGGCCACGTTTCCTCATTCATTCGCTTCACGTGACCACCCAGCGAAGTCTTCCTCTGCGTATTGCTCCTTCAACCTTGTGAATGCCGAGCCCCATGCGCAGATCGTCCATGGGAAGGTGGTCGGCAAGTCGCTTCGAAGAGATCCACCTCACCATTGTATCGTCATTTCGGATGAGGCGATCTACATCCTCGCTGTGTGCGGCCAAGTTTCGCTGGCGTATAGCAATATGCTACGGACACACATGCTGTAAGCGTGTCCAGGTGTTCTGAAGGGAATACCTTTGTTTGTAAGGATGGGGAGAAGCTCGGAAGCTTTTCCAAGCAGAACGCACTCTCATCACAACTCCATCCTTACAACAACCTGATTGTCCAATCATGTCACCAAGGTAACAAAAAGCAGGAACAACTTCGTACTCTTCATCGTCGACTTTCACATTCGTAGGAGTCGCTTCTGAGAGATTCGCAAGCTCGCCTCGGCACACTTTGCATTTATATTTGGGATTATCTTTAAATTGTCAACGGATCCCCGAGCACTTGTGATGTACCCAGTGCTTGCAACAGGAACACAAGATGGAATTGCGTCCTCACCCTGTCTACAGACGCCACACGGAAATTTGCCGACAGGCTTTGGAACTCTGTTATACTGGTTGGCACTGTGCATGACTTTGGTCTTCGCCACATTCACACGAAGACCACGGTATTCGAGGCCTGCTTTCCATGTGGCGAAAACGCGACTCCAAATCCGAAAGGCTATTTGCGATGATAACCAGATCATCCGCATATAGGATTTCCCATGGGTAATCGTGGGGGGGATGTGTATGAGATAGTGCCTCCATGACGATAATAAACAGGTAGTGGGGATGAGAATCTGATCCCTGATGCACTCCACGGTGACATCAAAACTGTTGCTGTAGCACCCGTTGACGCGCTAATGTTGGACGTCGAGTTCATGTACATGTACATTGCTGTGGCAGAATTTGGACAATCATACTCGTCGATGCCAACCAAGCGCCTTTTCAAGGTCAACGAACATGAAGCTTCTTTTTTCTTTACGAGGAACTTTTCCTGGAATCTGACGCAAGGTGTAAAATTGCGTCCGCTGTTCCACGATCAGGGGATGAAAGCCAAATGCATCGAGTCGATGTCGACTTGATCTTTGATGAGGGGCTCCAACCGCGCTCTAATATCTTCATTGACATGATCTTGAGGTTTTAGTTGTAGGCTGAGCCTCTGTTAATTGGTTCTTTCAAGCGCACTCTCCTTTACCTTTGTAGCATCTGATGATTAGTTGACTTGGTCCACTCCTCAGGAGCTTGCGATCTCTGATTATGGCATTGCAAAGCATAGTCAACGCAGTCTGTGACCACGGCAGCACCAGCCGCATCATTTCACTACCATCTGGAAGGGCCTGCAACTTTGCCATCTTTTCATCTTGGTTGACCGCTCTACCTTATCGTGATGAGTTATCAGTGGAGCCGGGCCGACTTTCGGATACACTTCACTTACAGGTTGGAGGGATCCAAGGGAATTCCATGTTGAGAAGATTTTGAAAATGCTCTCTGCAGACTTCGACCTTGTCTTTGTCTGAGAAAGTTAAACACCATCATACATCTGACGCATTTTTTCTCCTACGACATCAGTGCTTCCAGCCTTCATTTTCCGAGCGATTTTAAATATACGATTCTTCTTGTCAACACATTAAGGTTGGTGAACTTATCTTCTTGTGCTCTTTTCTTTGCGAAGTACACCGTAGACTTAGCAGCACGCTTCGCAGCTTAATAGGCCTCTTATCACCGCCCCTCTGCCACTCTTTCCAGAGCTCCACTTTCACTTCACAGCTGCATCAACCTCATCATTCCTCCACCTGCTCTCCCTGCGCTTGATCGGACCCGCTTCGAATAGCCACATGTTGATTGACTTGCACTCTTTAAAGACGAAACCAAAGTCCCAGATTTCACTGACTTTGTCACTCACTTGCACAGCATTGAAGCTTTTCAGCCACCCGTTTTCCGATGACCGAGCGGCTTGAAGGTGATTTGACGCTTTTTCTATGCGTAGTGCCGGATTTCTGTTTTTTCTTCACGTGTTATGACCCGGGCCGAACAATATATGCATTAACAATGTGATTGTTTTATGCGCATAAATAATGCGCTTAAAAAAAGTAATTTTATGCAATGAAAACGTTATTTTATGCAATATCCTTCAGATTATAGAAATACGCTTCAATCATAGTAAGAAATGTTGGCCTATGTATGCATAAATGCTGAATAATCTGTCAGCACTTTGAGTTCATTCGTAGTATATAATGGATGCGGGATGCTTTTCTTTAGCCATAACTAACGCGATTGTCCTCATAAATGCCTTGTATTCTGAAAACGTCTCTCAACGTCAGAAGAGGGAAACCGGGAGATAGCGACAAATGGCAAATTCCAATCAATATCCTTCAAAGTCCTCTCAACCAGCTTCTTGAATCCTGTGTTTCTTGAAGAACACGTGCTTCCAACGTGGTCTTTATATTCGGCATCAAAGTCATCGCTGATTCCATCATCAGTTGTCTGGCTTGAGACGGATTGCACTTACGGTCTTGAAGCTGCTTCAGACAACGAGGAATGGAGCCATATGTTGGGGGAAGTCTACGATACCTCTTGCAATCTCGGTGTCCGATTTTTCGACTAGCTCCTTCAGGTTTTTATATAAAAAAAAAAAAAAAAAAAAAAACAAAAAAAAAAAAAAAAAAACAAAAAAAAAAAAAAAAAAAAAAAAAAAAAAAAAAAAAAAAAAAAAAAAAACAAAAAAAAAAAAAAAAAACGATTCCTGTACAATCATCCTCCAAGTCTACAATCACTTTTTTCAGGGTCTGATAATTGGTGAGGTAGTATTTCCACTGTCTTCTATCCATGTTTTGAGGACCATTCATATTAGTGTTAATTAATATGAATACATGCATTTACATATTCACATATCTTGTATGATCATGTTATTTTGTATCATCGTATCACATTAGGCCTCTTACCTTTCAGGAGGTTAAACAGGGGGTTTTGTTTATTACCAATATACGTCTATTTTCTGGAGCCTGTGTTTTGGAATACACGTTTGCAGTGTACTAAAGTTAAACTAGTGGTAAGCAGAGCGTGTCGAACTGAACAATGTCCCAAGTTAAAACCCCCCTGTGTTTCAACAGCGCCGAGAAGATTTTCGAACTCTGAAGAATAAGGTAGAAATGTGGCAAGACATTTGTGGTGAACCTGGAAGAAACTCTGGGAGTGCTTTTGGCGTTATCCTTACCGGAGAGTGATAAGTCGGCGTCAATTAAGGAGCAATTTATGGAAGAGTTGTCGCTTACAAATTGAAAGTCAAAGATGGTGTTTTCTGTTTTACTCAGTTTCATTGAGTCCAAGGTTGGTTAGAGAGATGAAATGGAAGGACTGCCTTAATAAATATGAAGATTAGAGTTCAAAAATTGTCAGAAGGGGATGTTTGAACGAATCAGAATGTTTGAAGGCTAAGGAAGTTGAAGTTACAGAAATTCAAAGTATTCGATGTTTACTCTGAAATTTTCCGACAATGCAATGAAAAAAATATCCATCACTTGGGTATTCTATGGCAGAAGGGTAGCGACATGCGGACACGATTGGTGGCCAGAGGATTTGAAGAGGAGGGTAACCTCGACAGAGGACTACCCCACAGTTTCGAAAAGCACCATTCGAGTATTGGTTACCGATTGCTACAGCTAATCACTGGACAGTGACGACAACGGACATCAAATCTGCACTTTCTCCAAGGTGACATGATCGATCGCATGTTATACGTGAATCCCACCAGAAGGGCAAAATTGTAGACCCTGGCACACATTGTAAACTTAATAAAGGCTCTATACGGTCTAGTTTGATGCCGCCAGGCAGTTCTACGTTAGTGTTCGCAGCGAAGCGAACTCATTCGTCTTGGAATAACACAATCTTCTGTAGACCGTCCATGTTTTTTTGGAGATATGATGGCAAGGAGTCAGAGGAGCTTTAGTGACCCATATCGATGATTTTCTTCATTGTGGTGACTCCCTTCTTCAATGAAACAGTAATGAAACCATAAGGAAAACGTTTTCTCTGTCGGAAAACGCAGAGACAAGCGACATCAAGTACATCGGTTTTCACATTGCACAAAAACAAGACAGTTTTACCATTGACCAAAATGATTATGTTCAATACTAGAAGGGAATATTACATCAATCCCGCGAGATATCAAGCAGAAGAAAGTATGAATTGGAAAACAAAGATGAACTGAAATGCTTTCGTGCTGCTGGTTTGAAAATGCAATTGGGCAGTCCAAGGAACTCGTCCTGATTTCGCGTTCGAAATAGTGGACCTCAGCAGCCGATTCAAACACGCTTCTGTATTGATCTCATCCGGGCTAACAGAAACATTAGAGAAATTAAAGCGCAACCTCATCTTGCTTATTGTTCCTCTTACATGTCCGATACATCACAATGGGGCAATAGTGACTTTCTCTGATGCCTCATTATCAAAACATGTCAGATTGGTGTTTCCAGCACTGGTGGACACGTGATTTTACTTTTGGGAGGCAATGAACGGTTGCTGTGCGCCATTATCTTGGAGCTGCGGAAAAATCAAGCGAGTGGTCAAATCAAACTCTTGCTGCGGAAAGCATTAAGTTGAGTAATGCACTCGATTGATGCTTCTTCTCCTTCGAGTGATAATCTCCGAGCTGCTGGGAGTGAATCCCGGGAACATTTCTCCTGAAGTGTTGCGTTGACAATAAATCGCTTGTTCAAGCGCTGTACTCCACGAAAGCTGTTGAAGACAGCGTTCTCTTCGTATCGAGCTTGTTGTATATCAAGCAACGTATCGAAGAATGTGAAGTATATCAAGTAACATGGATTCCAGGTTCGTACAGTTCTATGCTAGCCAATGTGCTTACAAAAACGGGGGTCGCGTTTCTGGAGATGCCTGCGCGGAGCATTTCAATCCGGATTGTTTTCCACAGGTTTATCCATGGAATTTATCCAGTGGTTGTTAAGGATTCTCAACTGATCTGCATTTATATTCATTATTTTTTTATATGTGCGTGCATGCTTTGTATATTTTGCGGCATCTTTTTCACAAAGAGTTTTTCGAGCGTGCCCTTAAGACAGGTAGATTTATTATTTTTCTTTTATTCGTTTTTCAATTTTTTGTATGGTAGTTTTGATGATAAGGAAAAGTTATATTTCAATTTTCTTATTTTTTATAGGAGTTTTTTTTTAAATAAATGTTTGCAAGTTTTGTACAAAAGAAGAAAGTACTGTTAATGTTAATGAATATGAATACATGCATTTACATATTCATATATCTTGTATGATCATGTTATTTGTATCATCGTATCACATTAGGCCTCCTTACCTTTCAGGTAAACAGGGGGTTTTGTTTATACCAGTATACGTCTATATTCTGGGAGCTCTGTTTTGGGAATACAGTGTTAGTGACATGTACTTAAGTTAACATTAGCTCATGCCACCAATGTCATCCTCAGCAAATTAAATAATTTATTATTATTTTTATTATCATGTGCCCTAAGGGGGAGGGTTGGATTGAGTGGTAGCAGTGGACATGTAGCGCTTCTTCCAGTTGCGACAAGTAGTGGAAGGAATTACAGGAATCCGACCAATGAGTAAGCAGTATATATAGCATGCAGTGTCTTCTGAAAATTTGGAATCTTCAAGATAAAAGTAGACATTGTCCACTGCTGAGCCTTGGACCGTAATCTAAGGTAAAAGACAGAAAGGAGAAGATAGGTGTCAACACAGGAAACCTGACACAATTTGTTCATCCTGCTTTTTCAAGAAATCATCTATGTATGTATTTAAAAGCACTTATTTTCATATGCATTTCTATGCAATTAAAGCTGAAAAATGCATTTTTATGCATTTTATGCATCATGCATATTTGGTCGGCCCTCGTTATGACAGAGATGTTCATATCACATGCAAGGAGCTTATGCTGGGAAACACGCTCTTCACTTCCGATTACTTTCACGTCTTTCACTAACTTGAGGTCAGATCTTCTTACCAATATGTAGTTGACTTCGGTCGACGTTGCACCTGATTTATATGTGACCAAACGCGAGGCAGTTTTCTTAAAGAATGTGTTGGTCACAGAGAGATCTAATGCAGCACACAGATCAAACAACCTTGCACCTTCTACGTTTCTTGAGCCAAATCCATAATTGCCTAGGATGTTCGCAAAACCATTAGTTGAGTCTCCAACATGGCAGTTAAAATCTCCACAGATAATGAGCATCTCGCTTTCAGAAACCGTTGCAAGGTGACTTAACAGGGTATCGTAGAATGAATCCTTTTCATCCTGCGGTCGACCCACTTGAGAAAGTTACACACTGAAGACATTGATGATCTGTTGTTCGTTTAAGAATCTCCCACACACTTCTACCTTTGATCCTCGTTACTGATAAAACTTTGTCATCCAATTTTAATTAAGTTTAATTTAATATATTTTATGAGAAATAAATTAATAAATAACTAAAAATAAGTAAAAATTTATTCCTCAGCAACAAAGACGCCAACACCACCAAAACCGTCCTCATTGCCTTCCCAAAAGCACTTGTACTTGCTGTTCTTTCCCGTGACAAGCCTTGCCGATTCCCCTCTCCCCCCCCCCTCCGAGGGTCCGGAGGTGGCCCCTCTGTATCGCACATTCATTGACCAGCATTTCAATTGAGAAAGAAAAGGAGGTTCTCTTTACGGTTGAATGCTCTTCCTAACACCAACTCCAAACTTTGTAGACAGCTGCTGGAGAAAGCTGTTGGTTTCGAGCTTCCTTCTCACAGTGTGGCTGCCAGAGTGCTTCGATGGAATTTCCTCCATCAGGGTCTCACTATCCTCCCTAGATACTGGGGTCAAACAGGTTATTTACAGCCGCCACGCACTCGGCTGTGGTTGAATTAGTTACTACCGGCGAGAAGGAAGATGGTAGTAAGGGAAAGATGGTATCCAGGGGGCACGACCTAAAAGCGCCACCAAGTAGACAGTCCAAAAGGGGGTAGGAACCTGGAACTTATGAACTCGTGGACGTACAGCCAGAGCCCAGAGAAAGTTATTAAAATGTTGCTGACAATCAGTAAACCCCAGTGATATTTTTTGCATAACGATTTTCGTGCTATTTGTTAGGCTTGATATTTTGTTTGTGATGATGGTCTTATCTGCAGTAGACTCCGCTTATAAAATCACATAGGACGAAAGTGAAATGACTTTATAGCCGCAGATTTTGTTAATCGAATTATCTTTAATTTGATATAGATAATTCGTCCTTTTACGATTGTTGCACTACAATTATTAACCTTGATTTAATCGCGAATTATTGTATGGCAAGCGCAAGTCATTTTATAGGACAACAAATAGTAGGGCCTCAGCTCACACTGCGAGTTTTTTTTCAAATAGCTGGTAGTCGAACCAAAGGAGCTTTTGTAGCAAATATATTATTTTTTATCAATTATATTTATAGCTATTTTATACTTATGGTAATATGTGCATGAACTTATAACTTGTCTTTTGGTTATTGCAACAATCCTTTAACTATGTTTTTTCCTAACGTCTTCCCATCTAGTCAGGTATCATTTTAAGATAAGATGCTGATTGGTACCATGTAGTAAGACCACGCCACATTTTTTATAGCCCACATCTCCCCTTTTATATTCAGGCCAATGTGTTCATTATGACATAGACCTCAGAACATAGACGTCGGTGGTGTGGTGTGACTTTGAAGATTTTTTATACTGGACCTATGCGTTAATTTCCTTCCCTTTTTTACTTGAAGATAGTTCACGGAAAAAATAAACGAAAAAGAAGAATGGAAATCGTACATCTTTCAATATTGGCCTTTTCCAATTTCCATTCAAAAACATGATATATAGCCCAAAAACAATTTATTTAAAACTTTGGGACACTGCTATTCGCAGATGACATTGAACAGTGAAATCGAATTCGATAGTAATCTCTGAAGAGATTGGGGGGGGGGGATCAGTAGGATCACACTATCGAGCGTATATGGACTCAAGGTTTAATGGTCCATAAGACGGACATGCCAACCGAAGACCGTGACCGAAACGATGTTCCTAACATCAGGACAGGTGAAAGGGTCGATCATTTCAAGTACAAAAAACATCTGCAACAAAAAGACGCACATCGAGAAAAGAAGTCAATTAGGAGGATCCAGGTGCTTGGGGAAGCGGAGAAAGGCTAACACGGGTACTGTATGACAAGACGATGCCGGAAAAATTGAAAAGCGAAAGGTCTACACAACCCAAAAGTGAGATCCGTCATGGTGCATGGAAGGAAATGAGTGTTGGTCATCCAACGAAAGAAATATTCAGATCAGCGCCAAAAAAAAGATCGCCGCAACAGAGATGCAGATGTTGCGAAGCATTCTGGAGTGGTAAACAAGAAAGAGACTGGACTATAAAATGAGACCATCCGCGAAGCTTCTCGGGATATTTACTATTCTATGGAATCATGCGGTGGCACAGCTGAGTTGCACGGGCTTGAGACCTCGAGAGCACCAGACCCAACTAGCTTGGGAAAATTGCCTGTGCCAAAGGCCAATCATAAATATAGGGCGATCAAAGAATACATGGGAGTGCCAAGTGCTACATGACATTAAGATCACTTAAGCCTCAACCGCGGAAGGATGAATGGAACCGCTTCGAGAGATGAGGAGGAAAATTAGCCGCCCCCTTCACTGTTTGACGACAGCCTTTCAATGTGAGCAAGGCGAGCGTGCATTTTTGAGAAAGAAGAAGAAGTAATTGCTTCTTAAAAATGCTTCGAATGCATCTCGAGAGTAGTGACTGCTGAAACAGCTACGAGCGTACTATTTCTTCTTCATTCAACGCCAGAGATACTCATTGATGTTCGTCCTTAGATGAGATGCAAGAGCCTATATGATGAGGTGTGGTAATGAGGTCTGCTTCATAATGGTTTGCTCCCTCGAGTTCACCAGTTCCTTTCATGGATGCTGGCGTTCATCGCGTCTGTGAATTTGTTTCGCGGAAGTGTTCAAAGATGCTAACGAAACTGATATTCCACTGAAAGAAAATATTTCGTTAAAGCTCCTCGCTCTTGAGTTCTCTAATAGAAACAGAAAAATCTTAACATACTTCTAGCTTATTAGCCGACTCTTGATCGTTGGGGACTACTTGAGTTGTCAGCAGCGTCATATTATGCTAAACATTTCGACGCTTCCCAAAACCGTTACAGAGGTTGGATCAAAAAAAAAGAAGCTGCATGAAGGCCAACATATGCCGGGACAGAAATTTTTATGAAAATAATGAGCAAGGTATTAATGCGAGGGTGAGGGAGAACCGAAGGGAAGAATATTCCGAAGAGATAGGTAACTCTCCAATCGGACATGACTTTCTTCAAGAATGACCTTTATTACCAACGATGTCAAACGCTCCGCTTCAATCTACCGGGAGGAACCAATGACGTGGGAAACCACGATCTTTCATGAAAGAGAGATGATGCAAAGATTCCAACTGAGTTACTGAATGAGCTTCACTTTGAGGTCCATTCTAAATCTTAATTTTTTGTTAGAAAAGTATGTCTAAAAAAATGGTTGCCCTTGGAAGTCGTAGTTTTGAGACAGAAAAAAAACCCATGTTTGGTGGGGGGAATGATTTTTGAGTTAATAAAATGATGCGTAGTAGTAGTAGAATATACGGCATGCTTGCAAAAAGTCAAGCAAAATTTCAAACATGTAATTATGGAGCAATTGTCATGTACGTGACGTTAGGTTAAACTTTCAAAGGTCCTTGTCATTTCTGACCGAAAACATTTTCTGATTACCGGACAATGACGTATGGCTAATTGAAGACCCATACGTCCAAATCAAATTTAGAAAGAGCGGATTCAACTCTTGCTTGATTGTATTCTAAAATCCAAAAAGCACGACGTTTTACTGTGACGCTAGCAGGTTTCCGTTTGCTTATGTGCTCACACACATTTGCATCAGAAAGCAAATATAAGATTCGAATCTCTGAAAGTCTCTCTGTGTTTAAAACTGATGATCACGAGCACCTATGTGCATAATATATTAAAAAAATTATAGATTAACTTTTCTACAGAAACAATATTACTCAGGTGTCGAAGTGACACAGCATCGTCTGTACGTGACCAACTGCTAGAAAGAAATAATAATCATTACATATTTAACAAATCTACATTATTTGAAGCGCAGAGTCATACGCTGTTATCAGGTAATCATATCTATAAACAACATCTTTTTTAGTTTCTAGAAATCATTTCTTTCTTAGGAAAGAGATTTCAAAGAGATAGATAGCCATTCTTGGATTGTGTTCAAATGCACCTATGTTTCTCAAAAGAGTATATGACAAAGTGAAGTTGATTTTTTAATCTGCCAATCGACTCACGAGAATACTTGTACCAATATAAAATTTGTGCGGTGGTGTGCGAAGCTACATTACAGCCCGATGATCGCAAGAGTGTGCCGCGAGTATGAGGTTCTGATGTGCAACATCTTGTAAAACTCCCTCCTTAGTTTCATTGATCATGAGCTCTTTGTACTCAACAAGCGAAAATGTAATCCGATTTCGCAGGTTGTTTTCTTTCGTCAATAACAATCACAATAAGGAGTATTTGCGGAGCACAGAGATTTGTGGAAGAAATTACAGTGTTATCACTCTCGAGAATGGAAAAATATCTCGATATGAAATGACTCCTTAAAACAGATCTCTGATCCACGAATCCTTGTAGATGCCTTTAAGCATTGTTATGCATGCGTGTACGAAGCACCAATACCATTCTGGATTAACCAAGTACAAAAAATTACCGAAAAAAAAAGTTGCCAACTATCCCCGATTAGCACGATGCAAATTATGTGCGCATCCCATATTAGATCAAACGCAGAGCATCCTACCCAACTTCTAGTCCCTAGCTCTGAGGAGACTCAACTTGAGATGGCCCTCCTTCGGGGGGGGGGGGCGACACTTATTTTCTGATATGCTTAGAAACGGTAGATAAATGACGCCAGAAATGCCCGAAGGTTTTGCGCTAGGCAGAGGATAGGATGATCACTTATACTAGGACGGGCTGGCCTCTGAGAATTAGTGTTCCTAGAGTTACTGTGGATTAATGAAACCATGCCGCCTGAAGAGGACGGGTAGGCGCTCGGCGAAAAGAAAAGGCAGTGTGGGATGCGAGCGTCAGTTCACTGTCTGCTGTCTGTTAGAGGATCGAAATGCAGGAGTCCGCCGCTCTCTTTGTCCAGAGAATCTGGGGACCCAAGGTGTTGCGGCACAATGCATCCTATCTCGGTCCGGTTTGATCCTGTTGTTGTTTGTTCGGTGGTCTTGCTTCAGAGATTTTCTCGGAGAAGTGTGATTGTTTCGCTGGGGGGAAAAGGCCGCTTGAAAACGGGTCCGACTCCAGGGATTGGGCAGTGGCTTGGTCTATCAATTCTCGAGCCGGAGATCAGGGGCGATAAGCCCTTTTTTCTCGGGATTCACCTTTCTAGACGAGTTCCTTATTGTCCTCCATAAGTACAAGACACGTCCGAGCACTGCGTATTATTTCTGGTAGATAGAATCGAACTCAGGCAGTGTGTGAAAAAGGGCAAGCCAAGGCATTTGCGGTTTTTCGATCTTAGAATGTCACCGACAAACGGTTCCAAATGGATCTTCCCCCACCCAAGACTGCTTGAAAAGTAATACACCAGTGTTAGAGCTTTGTACACGGGGTGATTTCAGGGCTTACCAGGATTCTTTGTTCGTGTACGCACGTGCTGAGGTAGCTGTTTTTGTTTATTTACAATCTTTTTGGAAATAATTGATGATTAATCAAGGTGTTAGGTATTGTTCAGTTGGGTCATCCTTGGATTCGTTGTAGAGGAAGTGAAGTCGCTCAATTGTCTGTGTTTCGTATTGAGGTTGGGGGAGGTGGTCGGTATGAAAAACTATGACTTCGATATTCTGCGGCCATGTTGAGTTTCCTATTGTTTTCAAATTGGTAAAGGATAATGAATGTATGAAGTGTTGAGGGAAGAAAGGGGGAAAGCAAGTAGAGGATCATTGGATTGAAGAGGTTAACTGGCAAACTGCTGACAAGCACGGAACCTAATAAAAGGACGGATAATATGAGTGTGGGTATTATGTAGTGTTTTTTTATACTAAAGTGGTCTGTGCACGTGCTATATGTGGATTTTTGAGACTTCTATAAATAACAAGATTTTTTTATGGTTACTGGAATCTTGTTTAGTTGATTAGTTGCTGCTTTTTACTTAGCAAACATTTTTTTTGGTAAAAACTAATGCTGAAAATAATAGTGGTCAGAGCTAGTGATTACAAGTATATGCTTTTATTGTCCTGCCAACTGGGGTTTACTCTTTTTGGGTCACTAGAAAAAAGTTGTGAAAGAAATTAATTTCTCGCTTTACTTTTGGGCTCCGTACTTACGTTTTGATATAAGAACGATTTTTTGTTTGGACGCTTTGGGTGTTCAGATCTCTATTATGTGGCAGAGACTTCATTAATAAGTAAAAGGTAGATGCAAATGACAGTCTGTGTATTATGTGGCCTAATTGGATTAACTGTTTTTAAGTTATAAAAATTTAGAGGGGCCATAAGAATTGATTTGATCATCAACAAAAGTTGCTGTTCTGACGGACTCGATTCCAATTTTTGGTACGTTCAACAACGGCAGCATCAGCAGAAAACTTCAGCTACTTTTTAGATCTTCAACTCAAAGTGTAATGAAGAACTCTACAATCACAATCCCTATAATAGCCATTTCGACGACTTGCATTAAGATCTCACAATACCAAATTTCATATAAATTATGCTTTGGTATCTAGGTTCTTGAAAAGTTTTGGTGTTGGTTTTTGTTTTAAGGTATAATAGCTTTTTACAATATTTACAAAATGATTTATGTGCGATAATTTTTCTGAACCATTTTCAATTTAAATTTTTGTGTTATACATAATTATAATCCTGAGAACCCATGGCTTTTTTTTTTTGACTTAACGACTAAAAGGCGTACAGCCTACTGAAAAAGCAGATTTGAATTTGTTTGTCAAATTTTAAATTGAAATGGACAAAGCTTGTACTGGCTCATCAGAACAGCGCTTCTGATTTGATCAGCTTACCTGCGCAGCATTTCTTGTGATGATTAATTTTTGCTATCTCGTTGGATGTGATCAGGAAGTAACCAAGTTCCCTATTGATAACGCTCTCTTGAAATCATTGATAAACTTGAAAAGTATTGGCAAGATATCAATATAACATGGGATTGACTGTTTAGGAATTTATCGATTGTGTTTGGTTTTTTTGTCTTATACGACTTTGTCATCTAAGGAAACATCACGAAGAAAATCGAATGTTTCTGAGAAATATCACTTTATCTCGACATTTTAACAATGCTCACGGAATAAAGGAAGAGATAAAGAGTCAGTGGGCAAACAATGGGATTGGTATGTTGGAAAACATTGAAATCTTTGTTGCTGAACCTATCGAAAATGGAAAGGTTTTGTGTCTTTCCTATAAAGGAATATCGGTCCAATGATCGGACTGCAGGGAAACCTTAAACAATACAGTGTAAGCATGGTTATATTTTTTTGCATGGAGCAAACTGCATGACTCTGTCAAGCAAACACCATTCACAGACGGTTCATCTCCCTTTCAAATTCGCCAAGTAATGATGCAATGATAAAATATTTACAAACAAATGTTATTGAGAAAATTCACATCGGAGGAAAGGTACAATTTGGTGGAGAAAAGATGTATGCTTATAAATATATCAGATAAATAAGTGGTGTCACTGTACAACAACAGCCACGCAAGTATATGTCCGCTTTGAAAATACACATCTGGCCTGCTTTCTACATTATTTCAGCATCTAGGCCTAGTGAATTTTTAGAAAAACTGTCAAGTACTTAAATGTTTTCCGTTTTCATACGCATCAGTATGTTTCATAGATTGTTCTGCGATAGTAGATACCTTTTTTACATAGATTTCAGTTTTACATTTTTAGATTTCATTTTTACACAGACATTGTATGAAGAAGCTACTCAACTCACTAGTCAATTATTTTGACTTTTGGTACTTTTCGTGAAATGCTCTAGTTTCGGCGCTATGCTATATGACACTGGTATTGTTAAAAATCCTAGTCGCGTCATCATTAATTATTAAATAAATCTATCCTGCATAAAAGACTGCACTGCCACTGCCAAAAATTACGCTGTCAATTATTTAGAGATTCACAACAGATACTCGCCGAAGCTAGTTGGCATGAATGACCCATCTCCTGAATATTAAAAAACTTTAGCAACAAGACATCTGCCTCTATGTTTCCACGATCATAATTTATCCACGATTAATTCTTTCAGTTAAAATATTGGACATAGTAGGTACATCACAGCTTGTGATCTCGCAGTGCAACTCAAAATACCCATTATAAAAATTACGAAGTCACTAATTCCCTCTACTTCTCTAACGATCTTTGCTCAGCATGAGATTTTCTCCACGCGCCAGATTGATCATCAGACTCAAGTGTGACTTTGTGAGAAACTACGATTTCCAGATTGAACAAATTTTATCTTGACCACCGACCACAGAAAAGGATCAGAGACACAGACATGACAGCTATT